>JAZAYU010000081.1:600000-1197211 GCA_038501625.1 Corbicula japonica
CCAAGACATCAGATCAGGATCTGCACTGTTCCCTTTTTTATTTATTAGGTTATTTTTGACAAAAAAGCGAACAGTGCAGATCCTGATCAGATGGCATGGATGTGTCAGCTGATCTGGATCTACACTGGTTGCACAAGAGATGAAATGCATATATATATGGAGTAAAAAGTTAATACTCTACATCACTGGATTCATGAATGTCATTAAGTTTTGCTCCAAAGATATGGCTGTTATCACACATGAACTGTGTAGATCCATGTAAGGCATATCCATAGAGTAACAGAGTTGAAATACAAGGTCAATATGGTTAACATACAGTTGTCAGTATATACTTCTTTTCCACACCTCAGTTTCTGCATAACTTGTTTTTAAGTCTATTAAAGTGTTTTGCCAACAAAAACAGTCAAAAGCAAGATATGTCACATACACACATTATTCTTCTGAACAAGTGAGCCGTTCACAAGGAGAGCACAGCCAAGGTGACATCAGTCATCAGTGTAGACCCAGATAAGGGTTCAGTCAATTTACTTCTTTAAAATGCCCCAATGAACAATAAATAGACAAATTTAACCCTTTACTCCATGCGTTTTAACTAATGTGCAACCAGCGAAGATCTAGATCAGCTGGATATGCACTGGGTGGCATCTTGGTCAGAAATAACCTAATGAATCTTAAAGCGATCAGTGTAGATCCTGATCAGACAGCACAGATGTGCCAGCTGATCAGGATCTACACTGTTCCCCCACACAATCAATGGAGTTAAGGGTTAAGGTTACAGAAACTGAGGTCTGTAAGACCATCGTATTCTTAAACATCTTTGTAATGGTTGCTCCTCTATATTCACCTGCACAAAATACTGCAGTTCAATGATGAATGTTTGCTAATATTTCAGCCCAACAATTAACCTTTTACTCCATGGATATGGCTGACATCTCATGAGCGACCACTGTAGATCCAGATCTGCCTGAACATCTGTGCAGTCAGGATCTACACTGACTGCTTTTACACATATTATGTTTTTTCTGACCAAGAGGCCGATAGTGTAGATCCAGATCACAATATGTGCACTGGATTTACATAGGTAATACTTGGGATACAAGTTGTATCCATGGAGTACATGGTTTACAAACCTTTCACTAAAGTTCTACAAATATGCACCTATGGCTAGACTTCCTATATCACAAAAAGTCTTCACACAAATAACACATGCTGTATTGGAATTTACATGTACTTCTGCCTTTCACTATTAACAGTACAATTGTTAAGCGCAGAATCTGTCACATTTGCAACCAGTGCCCAAGGTTATAAAACTGAGCATGGAAACCAGTCTCAAATCTCAAGCATCTGATTGGTTGCATGCTCAGTTTTATAACCTTGGGCACAGTTAAGACCTAAATCAGCTGCACATCCATGCAGTCCGATCACAGCCTGAACTGTTCATTGTTGAGTTTATAAATAACTAGTTTTCCTACTTTTTATTCAGATATTAATTTGTTTCTTGCATATGGCCAATATTAACCTGTTCATTTCTATTGATTATTCTCTATAGTCTATATGTCAAACTGGCAACTTAATGTTATAACGATATAGGAAGAATTGTTGTATGTTGTTTTTATGCCCTTTTTCTAAAGTACACTACTGCCATGCTACCTGTGTGATTTACATACAGATCTATATTTAACAACATATCTGGCAAAACACAGATAACTCTTTATTAATATCATCTTCAGAAGGTATCACAAGTGATCACACTTTCAAAAGGTGTTTAAGCACTTTTTTTAATTTACATTTTTCAAATAAAAACAATTTCAATTGTTCCAGACCATTCATCAGAGATAATTGAGACCAGAGACCAGTCTTGAACCTCAAGCAGCTGATTGGATGAAATTGAGCTCAGTCTCCAAACTGACCAATCAGAAGAATTCTGAGACTGGTCTCCAATCTCAATTATATGATTCTGCGCTCTCATATAGCTATAAGCAAGTTAACAGAGATGCAACAATAAGGGAATAAATATTGTAATATTATGCTCGCTTACTGTCAAACCAGAAACAATTGTCAAGGTTTAACAAAATATATATAACATTTATTAACTTTTCTTTGCATGAGATAGTCTATAGAATGTTAATAAAAAGCTACCACTTTACTGAAGCGTCAAATTTGAATGAAGCATCAAAGTTGTTCATAAAATTTTGTCATAATTGATTTTTTTTAAATTTCTGACAAATATTCAGATAATGAATTTAAACTCTTTACAGTATTATGCAGTTGTGTTTTCCCTTTAATACATTTTTTCCAGATTCACAATTTCTTTTATTAGTTCAAGAGCAATAAACAGTTCTACACTGTTCCCTTTAAGATTCACTCGGTTATTTCTTGGCCAGATGCAAACAGTGCAGATCCAGATCTAAAGGCATGGATGTGCTGGCTGATCTGGATCCGCAGTGGTCACACATGATAAATCCCATATAAGAGTTAAAACGGGTATCTGATCAATTTTCAATAACAAATGATGTATGAAAAATATGTCACTGCTACACCTCATAAATTCTTTAAAAAATGTCAAGAACAAAAACTTCCCATCAAATTAAAAATTATAAATGCTTAATCAAATATGTCATATAAAATTTGTAACTGTACAATAATAACAGGAAGAATCACAGAAAATGCTAACTGGATAACTTTAACGTCATGAACAGTGTTCAACCACACCTCTGTTGTAATTGGATTAGCTGAAACTATTCTGTTTAACCCTTTACTCCATAGATACACATTTACTGTGGGGCCAACAGTGTAGATCCAGATCAGCCGGCACATCCCTGCTGTCTTACGAGGATCTTGTACCAGGATCTACACTGTTTGCTTTTTGTTTTATTAGGTAATTTCTGACCAAGATGTGACCAGTGCAGATCCAAATCAGACAGCACAGATGTGCCAGCTGATCTGAATTTACACAGGTTGTACAAGTGTTAAAATGCGTACATATTGATGAAAGGGTTAAATCTATTACCTTTTTATTGCAGGAGGGAGAGAATCACATGATTCCAACATGATCATTACCCTCTTATTAAAATCCTCTTTCAAAACAAAACACTCTTTACTACTACTTGAACTTAAAATTTGACCCTGAATCTTATTTTGTCATCATAAATGTGTAATTCAAGCCTTCACGAAATGATTATTTGTGGCAGGTGCAGAATAACATCAAAACCAACATCTGAGCCTAAATTTGCTTTAGTTTCATGTGTATTTCTTCTGATTTTAAAACAATATTGTAATATGCTTCCTCTTATTCTAAATAGCCACAGCTAATCTAATAATGTTTATCAACTATGGACCAAAGCTTGATTGCACAACCTGTGCCTCATGATCCTAAAACTAAATCTGAAGACCAGTCTCAAATCTCAACCATCTGATTGGCTGAGATGGTGACTTGTCACAATTTCAGCCAATCAGATGCTTTAGATGTGAGACTGGTCTCCATTCTTAGTTTTATGATCTTGGCCCCTTGTGAGCTAACAAACATCTCCTGCTATACAAACCGGAAGTCCTAAATTTCAAGTATATTCTAGCTGCCATCCTTCTATACCAAGTCAAAATGTCTGTGAAGCAGTTTTCAATTTATGATGTCTGATTTTGATAAAAATTTCCAAACAGATTTCACAAAGCTCATTTAGCTACTTAATAAGCAACAGCAAGCCAAATGTTACAGCCAATATCTAATTATAGTAGGCTAATCAAAATGGATTTTTTACATTGTTTGTGTTTTCTGCCTTTTTTTACATTTAACTGTTTACTCCATATATATAGGTTTATCACATATGCGACTAGTGCAGATCCAGATCTGCTGGCAAATATGTGCTGTCTGATGTGGATATAGACTGTTCGCTTTTTGGTCAGAAAAAAACAAATGAATCTTAAAGTGAACAGTGCAGACCATGATCACTAGGCACCAATGTGCTGGTTGATGTAGACCTACACTGTTAGCCAAAGCGATAAAGCCATATATACAGAGTAACAGGTTATGCAGACTCGATGTCATAATACAGGTATGGTCAATCTCAAGAAATGGATTCATGTGTAAAATAAATAAAATTTACGTCGTGGTGCAAAACTACGTTATCTCATTCACAATTGTTCATGAGCTAGAAGAGTTCTGCACCAAGTCTCCACAGTAAGATTGAAACTGCAAATGTTACAATAAAGCCAGGTTTTATCGGGTACTTGGCTTAGATGGGTATGTACTTGATGGGACCAGCAGAATCACTTTTGTCTGCTTGTGTAAAACGGGGCCGAGAATTTAGTCACAGCCCAGCACAGGTCACAGAAGACATGAGCATGTGACTTGTGTTTTACAGCTGATTGACAATTCTTCACACACTGCCGCGAAATCTCTGAAGAAACAGGTCGACAACTTCCAAAGTTCTGTCATGACGAAACACATACTATCCAGTCAGCGGTCGAAGATCTACTCTCACTTTCTCACAGCTACTAAGCATGCCAACAGTTGGATAAAATCCACCTTTTGGTATACCAATCTGTTTATATCCTATTATTTTACCATTTCTTGTGAAAAATATCTGAAATAAATCAAAACAAAGGATGTTGAGAAAAAAACTAGGGCTGCATTTACTCACTATTATTCCTGATGGACTTGTTTCTTATATATATTTTTACTTGCAGCAAAAATTATAGTTATAAAGTTTGTAACAACATGATTGTTCTCTGTATGAAACTGGTATCTTCCAAAGCCTGGTCTGAAGGTTATAAAGCTGAGATTGGAAACCAGTCTCAAATTTCAAGCATCCGATTGTCTGAAATGGCGACTGGTTGCCATTTCAGCCAATCAGATGCTTGAGATTTGAGACTGGTTTCCATGCTCAGTTTTATAACCTTGGGCACTGAATTATCTGTTTCTGAGATTAATGTGGAAATCTTGTCTCGAGTAACACAGCTATAAGAATGATGCTCTATCCTGGGCTCAAGATTACAAAACTGAGATTGGAGACAAGCCTCAAATCTCAAGCCCTACTGGTTGAAATGGGGATTATTCTACATTTCAACCAACTATATGTATAAGATTTGAGATTTGTCTTGGACACAGAGCTGATAAAAATGAACTTAGACTGAATACAGATATTTCACCCACCAACTGCCCATCAAGGATAAAAAGAGGATATTTTGCTGTTCCAGTAAAATATTTATTTCAGTTTTGAATACCAGAAGCTGATTTTTTCACAAGTTGCTCTAACTTTCTGGCCTAATTGCACATAAGAATTAAAAATTGCTGCCCAAGATGGGGATTTGAACCCCCTATAAATAAACCCTTACTATATTCAGACACATACTTGCACTTTAGTTCCTGTCTCAAACTCCTGCTTACCACCCCACAATTCATCATCTTCTGAATCAGAAGAGTGGTAAGGGTCTTCAGTAATTTCGGGGCTGTCGTTTTCATCGGGAGATAAGTCACTATCGACCTCACTGTCATAGTCCGGTGGAAACATAACACCACATCCCATCACATCCCCTGTAAATACCAGTACATCAGCATCAGCAGTTTTCTCCATGGAATATGGCTGTTATCCCTTTGGAAATCAGTGCAAATCCATGCCATCTAATCACCATTTACACTGTTTGCTTTCTGATTAATTAGGTTATTTTTTACCAAGAAGTGAAATAGGTAAATCCTGATCAGACAGCATGTATGTGCCAGCTGACATGGTTCTACACTGTTCGCACATTCTACAAAACCTTAATATATGATGCAACGGGTAAACTAATGCATGTACATACACATAAATACAACATTAAATTTTCCACAGCCTCAAAGTAACCCCCATCAACACATGACTGAATGCAAATGCTCGGTTTGTTGTTGATTTGTTTGTGTTTTTTTTTTTCCAGAATATTGTGGTTCAAGAAACAGGGACTGATTGGAATGTTTTCAAGTGTTGGTAGTTAATGTTGTAATCAACTTGAATGTGTCCTTGGAAACTGATGTTCCCACTGCAACAAAAATATTTATAACAAAGGTCCATAACTAAATAAAAACTGTAAATATGGTCACCGGAAAAAATCTTTTCTTTACAATCATCTACACATCCTGCTTGATCATCTGTGCAAGTTTGAAAGAAATACACCCAATAGTTAATGAGGAGTTGAAGCTACAAGAATAGGGGGATGTGTGGACAGACAGATGGATGGACGAATGCAACTCTATATGCCTCCCACTTTGTGGGGGCATAATAACTTTAGTGTGGTTTAATTTACAAATGTTTCTGACAGCAATCCTAGTACAAATCTGCTCAGTAAACAATATCCGAGTACAAATCTGCTCAGTAAACAATATCCGAGTACAAATCTGCTCAGTAAACAATATCCGAGTACAAATCTGCTCAGTAAACAATATCCGAGTACATATCTGCTCGGTAAACAATATAGAATAAATCTGCTTAGACACACAGTTATTATTTGCCATAATTTATCAAATAGAACTTAATCTCATTTCAATAATGAAAATAACAACAACTATACCTTTATGACATCTTGGTCCGAAAGGGTCCCCAATACCAGACCCTACAAATATTTTTCCGTCATCTGTAAAACAAATTGAGAAATAGCATTAGATTAGTTCCATATAAAATTTCTAGAGTCAGCTTACCTATGCTCGGCCAGTTTCAAAACTTATTCTCTACAAATATTTTATTCACCAACCGAACTTTCAATGTTGTTATGAAGTCACCATGTATTTACAAAATTACGTCATACATGCAAGCGCCTGGATGACGTCAGTTAATGGGTAAAATCTGTGCGGTTTTTCAACAGGTTCAACACAACTAAATTTTGGTAGATTTGGTCCAATGCTCGGCCAGGTAGTTTACCGGCCAACTAATGGTAAATTTTAAAATTTAAAGTTATAAAATATTAGAACAATAATTAAATATCTTAAATAATGGGAGTTATTGAGAACTTACAACCACTAAGTGTTTATTTTGTTCTATAGATTTAAACATACATACCTTGATGCTGAAGTTTTCTTATTTCAGCACTGCTGAATGTACAATTATACAGAAGTTGCAAACATTATCCATATAACTAGTTAAACAAGTGAATTTAAACATAAAAAGATCTTTAATAAATTTTTGAGTCTAACAAATTTATCCTAGTACTCTTGTGGTGTTGTTGTAGTTTTACCCCAGTGTTAATTTGGTGGGTGGGGTGTTGATTTAGATGGCGTTTTAAGAAAAACTGCGTTATCATTTCATAATTGTTCAAGTGGATATTTAATGTAACATTTTCCCGCAACGATTCTCATCCAATTAAATGTGCATTATGTAAGAAATACGTTTTGGTTAGAGTTAGATAAACCAGCATCTGTTATTTCTTGAAAGCTTTCGTCTGCTGTCCGCTTTGTTGATACTGACCTGGCCTTCTTTCTACGATGTCATTTTGGGTTAAACAAAAAACAAACAATTTACTTTCCATTTCAATCATTTCAAACCTGAATTCGATATACAACAGATGTAAACAAAAGTGACCGAGCATTGGACTGGCCTAGCATAGGTAACTTGACTCTATTTCTTTTTTTCTTCAGATGACAAGAATACAATTTTAGGTTTTAACTGTGACTACATATATTGATATAATAGCACTAATGCCTTATGTGCTATCCCTCTACTCCAAAGATACACCTTTATTGTAAGGACAAACGGTGAAGCCCAGATCCGCCAGCACATCTGTGTCATCTGAACAGGATCTACACTGTTCACTATTAGATTTATTAGGTTATTTCTGACAAAGATGCAACCAGTGAAGATCCTGATCAGACAGCATCATTGTGCCAGCTCATCTGGATCTACACTGGTGGCACATGCAATAAAATGTGTATTTTGTTACTAGTTTCTTTCTGTATTTAGTAAACAATACAATGGTAATGATAATTTAGTTAACCCTTTATGATAGTCAAGCAGCAATATATTAACCAGTGTTTTAAACTTAACCCTTTACACCCAAGGGATATTGCATTTATTCCATGGGCGACAAATGTTTATCCAGACGTTATCTGCACATTTGTGCAGACTTATCAGAATCTATAGTCTGCTTTTTGGACAAATGTAACAAAATGAATCTAAAAGTGACAGTTTTGCAGGCTGATCTAGATCTACACTTTTGCACACATAAAAACCTGTAACCATGAAGAGACCACGGTTGAAGGGTTTATAGTATATAACTAGCTTACCTGCATGATATGCTATTGAGCCTTTATTCCATCCAGGATGTCTGTCCTTTGGATAATTCTGAAATATAAAACAATACATGTTTAAGAAATTTCAAAATTGTACTGTTTATTGGTGTAAATATTGAGTTTCGCTCAACCCAGGGCTAGGCGGCGTGGGCAGTAATATGAAATCCCATTACTGCCCATGAACAGGCTCAATCAAACCCAGCCTGCAGTATTTTCATATTTATCGTGTTCGGTGGCTTTCAAAGTTCCCTTTTCATCTATTTTAAAACCTTATAAAAACCTTTATATAAACCAATGCAACTTTGATGGCATCAAAAGAGAAAACTTTTTACCAGTATACAAAATGTTGTTAAATTTTATTTCCAAGCATCTGCAATAGAGAGTTATTATATGAAACTTTTATTTGAATTATACAGGACCAAAATCTGCTAAATAATGCACAAATTATATACATTTTTAATCTGTTACTCCATAGATAAAACTTTTATAGCATGGGTAAAGAATGTAGATCAAGATCAGCAGGCACATACGTGCCATCTAAATAGAATCTACACTGTTCACTTGATTCATCATGTAATTTCTGACCAAGAAGCAACCATTAAATATCATGATCAAATGGCATGGATGTGCTGGCTTATCTGGATATAAACTGGTCACACAGGTGATAAACCTATATATATGATTAACAAGAGCTGTCAGAGGAGACAGCATGCTCGACTATTCGAATCATTTGAAAGAAATGCAATTTGAAGATTAAAACAATAACAACTATGGCCATACATTCAATTGTGCAATCAGGAAAACATATTAACAAGTGAATGGTAAGGGAGAAATTCATTTCAAATAACAGAAATAATTCCTTAATGTACCGTAAATATTAAACTGAATAGGGGAATAACTATGAAATATTTCTGAATTTGTTAGAAAACATGTTAGTAATTTTTTATTAGAGACATTTACTTTTAGTCAAATATCAATCACTTCAGTAATGTTACAGAAAAAGAACTGAAATGTAAATATTATGGAAGTTTGAAGTTGATACTTTAAGAATTTGCAAAGTTTCGATGAAGTGCACTTAAGTGAAAATATAAGTGAAACTAGAAATGTGTCCATAGGACACGGATGCCCCCGCTATGCATCGTTTTCAGACACTCAAGTGCAATGATGGGAATAATAGCATTTCAAAGACAGTGATGTTTGAGTAATTATAAGAATATGCATAAACTTGAAGATCAAGTAAATTATTTGTATTTGTGGCACTGCTGTCTTCTCATTATGGAAATGTCTGTCAACAAGTTGGTGGTAATGCAATGCAATGTCATAGTGAACATTTGTGCCAAGTTATTTTGAAATCCCTTCATTCATAAAGAAGTTATAGCCAGAACAAGTAAATTCAAGTTTTAGTGACTGTGACCTTAACCTTGGACTTACAGGCATGGGTAATGTACGCAACACACCGCCTTGTCATGGTGAACATTTGTGCCAAGTTATTTTGAAAACCCTCCATTCAAAACAAAGTTATAGCCTAGACAAGAAAATTCTATTTTTAGTAACAGTGACCTTGAACTTGGACCTACAGGCTGGGACATGGTACACGACTCACTACCTTGTCATGGTGAACATTTCTGCCAAGTTATTTTGAAATTACTCTATTCCTAACGTAGTTACAACCCTGACAAGAAAATTCTATTTGTCAAGTTATTTTGAAATCCCTCTATTCATAACGAAGTTACAGCCTGGACAAGAAAATTCTATTTTTAGTAACAGTGACCTTGACCTTGGATCTACAGGCATAGGTATTGTGTGGACACACCGCTTTGTCATGGTGAACATTTGTGCCAAGTTATTTTGAAATCCCTCCATTCATAACGAAGTTAAGGGCCAAGTGTATATTTTGCTTAACATAAAATGTAAGTGAAAAAGGGGCATAATTTTAAAAATATGGGAAGCAGGGTTATGGGTCTTGTTGGAAATGATGTAGATTTTGATGGTGAAAATATATTTCAAGTTTCAAGGCAATATCTCAAGTAGTTTTAAAGTTATGGGCAAAATGCATATTTTGCTTAACACAAAATATAAGAAAAAAGGGGCATAACTTGAAAAATATTTGTAGCAGAGTTATGGGTGTTGTTGGTAATGATGTAGAATTTGATGGTGAATATATATTCCAAGTTTCAAGTTGATATCTTAAGTAGTTTTCAAGTTATGGACCAAAGTGCATATTTTGTTTAACGGACACCGACGGGAACGCCGACGCCGACACCGGGGTGAGTAGGATAGCTCCCCTATTCTTTGAATAGTCGAGCTAAAAAGGGTAAGACTACAAGACTTACCCTTCTTGCCACTCCTATTGCAATATAACAGCTTTCCCCTGGGTCTACAATTTCTATTTCAAAATAATGGTTCATAGTATCCAGGGGATGTTTGGCTTGTGCTAACCCTACGTCATGTATACTCTTCCCTCGCCCTGAATACTCCAATGTCTGCAACAGTTACAAAACTCAATCTTGATATTCTCGATATTATAAATATTCTAGATGGTTGTTCAGTCAAACACCTTTGTCACACCTGTATAGTCTACTTTCAAAAAAATGGCATAATTCAGTGATCTTGACTTGTATATTTTGACAACGTAATGACTAATAAAAAATGCATAATGAAATTTTGATAAAGAATTGTTAAGAAAGACGTTAAAATAATCTTGAAATGCTGCCCTTAATGTTCAAATCTGAATTTAACTGGATAAAATTGTATTTATGCTGAGCTTACCAAAACTTCTGCTGTAACATGGTTTTACCAGTATGACTAAAATGTATCAATTTTAAATACAGCATAATCACTCACCATTCCATTTAACTTGACATCATGTAATCTGGACCACTCTTCCTCTCCACTGTCGACAGCCATGTGTACCAGCTCCTCGTATTGCCATTCGGCGTCCAGGTTCAGCCGCACCTCCTCACCATCGGAATGCATGCCAACAGCAGGGTACAAGCCACCAGGAGGGTTCGGTACTGTTACTGTGCCAATCTGTTGATAATTAAACACAGTTACACTATGACCCAAGATCATATAACTAAGATTTGAGACCAGTTTCAAATCTCAAGCATCTGATTGGACGAAATCGTAACCTGTCGCCATTAAGCCAATCAGATGCTTAAGATTTGAGACTGGTCTCCAGTTTTAGTTTTATGATCTTGGGCTTATATTTACACTGATCATTATCAGGCAATGTTGACTGTTGATATTGGTTGTAAGCGCCACTAGAATCTTAAAAAATATTCGCATCAGGGGCACTTCTTGAAATCTCTAAATTAAACAAATCTGGTTGACTTTGACCTTGCTCCTTTATGATGACAGTAACAATTTATTCAGTCATAACTATAGTCAACTTCAGACAGATTGTAAAGAAATGGATGCCAATTGATATGAATACTGCAATAAATGAGTGACATTTTCAGTATGGATTCCGTTTCAGCAATAATTTCCTCACGAATAATGACTTTTTGTAAGTACCTGTAATAAATTTATACTAAATAAATTTCTTAATAAGCCGACTTTTATGTCAAATTTTTCAAAATTCATTTCAATGGACAGTTTTCATGTCATCATCAAAACTTAAATCATAATAAATATTTTATACCATGTGATACAGTAAGCACCTATTTAGGCTGACATTTTAGTTGTTACTAAAATTGGAAAGAATTTTCAATGATCTATTATCTTCTCATAAATACAACATCAAAATATCAACTGAAAATGCTCAAGAAAAAAAGTAAGATACTAGTCACACTCAATTCACATTTCTACCACATTTTATCTCACGTCCAGGAATGGAACCTCTACATAATTTACATTGATTTACAAACAACTTGTCAATTATAACTTTGACTGGATTTTGTGACAAGTTCTTTAATAATTTACATTGAACCATTTCAACTCAAAACAATAATCCCTCAACAAAAATGTATCACATACTGTTGCACATTTGTGCTCTTGATTTTTACCTCCTGTCCATTTCTTGTGAAGAACACTTGCAGAGCTTGTGCAGGCTGCGGTCGTTCCTCTTCATTACGTTTAAATTTAATTCCACACCCCATTCTGTCTCCAATGTTACATTTTGGTCCAAAAGGACGACCAAATCCACTTGCTTTGAATAACCTGATGTTGAAAACACAAATTCTCATTACTACACAAATAATTATTTATTTATTGTGTTCATATGTTACATACATGCATCATGAAGTCTGAATAGGATAAATACCTAATTTCTTATTTCTGTTTGAAAAATATGTCTCGGGGATATTTTTTTCATTTTCAGTGTTTGCTTTTTTAAAGAAAAAATGTTGAACTTTCATTTTCTACATAATATTATGTAATTTTCAGGTGGAAATTTTCAGCATTTCCTTATTGCCAACAGGGATTGAAGAATTATGATCTGCTTGCCCAGACCTAAACGCAAATTGTCAACCATGAAATAAATTCTCATAGTTTTTTGAGTTATTAGACAACATTTCTGTGTTTTATATGTAGCTGTTCTCTCTATCCATATTCTTTACAATAGATGGACATGAAACACTTGTCTTGATACTTGTTATTGTGATGTCAGATGTATTTCAAAGTTTAGATTTTAAATTGTCAATAAATCTAATTAACCATCTTAAAGTGTTATACTCACTGTCCATCATCAGCATGGTAACCTACAGAGAACACCCTCCAGCCTGGCTGAGAATCCATGGGATACTTGTATGGTACCAAACCTATACCTGCAAAATGGTAACACACATAGTAATATCGGAAAACAAACAAACTAAAATGAAACAAAACACATCACCATGTTTTTCATAATTAAATAAAAAATTGGTTTGTCCAGTGTAAAAGTAAGTTTAGGAATAGGACAAACATATCTAAATACAATCTCCTTCGCAGAGTTGTTGTTCTTTACACTCACTTTACATCTCTGCGAAAGGCTCAATGTCAAGATTTTTGACTAAACTCGACAGCCTTATTCTATACAGTCAGAAATTATGAATTTGAAAGCTTGAGGTAAAACAAATGACTGAAATCTTCACTATCTTTCATTAAAACCGAAGAAACCCAAGCTATTGTAAATGTATTTGGTGAACTATTTCTTTGAGTTAAAGTAAAAGTAGTTGAAAGTTGTCCCAGCCTATAACAGAGATGAATGTAATGAGCCAATAGTGTAAGAGAGTGATCTAAATATTGTAACCAAAATATGTTTATCAATTCTGAAAAAATCAAAACTTTCCCAAACTGGATAATGTGGAATTGGTTACTCAACATGTACACTGCACTTTATATAATTATCATTCCACTGAACTATCTAGTTTTAACACAGTCAGCTTATCAAGCAGCTCCATGTGTTCTATAACAGTTCAAAGAACACTGACCTTTTAATCCATATATACAGGTTTCAATGCATGCAACGAGTGCAGATCCAGTTCAGCCATTAATCCGTTCTGCAATGTTCGCATTTTGATTCATTAGGATTTTTTCAGACCAATAAGTGAACATGGTAGATCTGGATCAATACTGTTCACACATGCAATAAAAGGCATATATATGGAAAATGGTATTCATAGAACTTAAAACTAAAATGAATTTTAAATTACCAATGGCAGCTATACGCCCAGTGTCGACGATCTCTACCTCAAAGTAATAATGGTCCGGTGACAGGGGTTGAGCTGCTACATATAATCCTACTTTGTTTAAATCATTTGTGGCAAAACTGCAAAGAAACATTTTATCAAATATTATAATATGTTTGAAATGAACAGGCTTTCCTTCCATATTTAACAGGCTCAGGAAATTAGCTACAACTGGAAATTGCTGATTTTCTTAGTAAGGAAACATAAAACATACAATAGTTTCTCTGCACCATGTGTGAAAATACTGGTCACTATTAAATTTGTTGAACATTTTTCAAACAAGTTCTTTCCCCAAAATGTGCCTTCTCTTATACCATCAATTTCTTTCCCAAATATAAGCGACAAAGCATAGTCCTAGTTTTCCAGTGTAATTCTCTGAATAAATATGATCAATTCAGACATCAGACTTAAACATAACTTTCTGTTTGTTGTGCCTATTGCCAAGGGTTGTACATTATAAGCAGGGATTTCAACAGCTTTTTCAAATGACCCCTGCTACGATCAGACCAGACCGTCGTGAGTCATATTTCTGTTCACTGAACTTTACTACTTACATGACATTGTATAAAAGTGCTTTAACTTCATTAAATATATTTTCAAGGGTTAAATAAGTATTTACCTCATCTTAACAAGAGGGCCATGATGGCCCTGAATCGCTCACCTGAGTATGAAACTCAAGTTATTAACCAGAAACTGAAATTTTATTTTTAGCAACAGTGACCTTGACCTAGATCACAGACACGTGGGTAGCAATCCCTATTTGTCTCTTGTTATAAGCTACCCATATACCAAGTTTGGAGTCAATATGCCAAAGCAAACTCAAGTTATTAAGTGGAAACTGAATTTCTATTTTTAGCAACAGTGACCTTAACCTTGATCAGAGACACCTGGGTAGAAATCCCAAGCTGCCTCTTGATATAAGCTACTCATACACCAAGTGTGGAGTAAAAAACCAAAGCAAACTCAAGTTATTAAGTGGAAACTGAATTTCTATTTTAGCAACAGTGACCTTGACCTTGATCACAAACACGTAGGTAGCTTTCCCAAGTTGCCTCTTAATTTAAGCTACCCATACACCATGTTTGGAGTTTGCCAAAGCAAACTCAAGCAATTAAGTAAAAACTGAATTTCTATATGAAGCAACGGTGACCTTGATCTCGATCACAGGCACCTGGGTAGCAATCCCAAGCTGCCTCTAGATATAAGCTATCCATATACCAAGTTTGGAGTCAATAGGCCAAAGCAATCTCAAGTAATTAAATAGAAACTGAATTTCTTTTTTTAGTAACAGTGACCTTGACCTTAATCACAGACACCTGGGTAGCAACCCCAAGCTGCCTTTTGATATAAGCTACCCATATATCAAGTTTGGAGTCAATATGCCAAAGCAAACTCAAGTTATTAAGCAGAAACTGAATTTCTATTTTTAGCAACAGTGACCTTGACCTTGATCACAGACACCTGGGTAGCAACCCCAAGCTGCCTTTTGATATAAGCTACCCATACACCAAGTTAAGAGTCAATAGGCCTAAGCAAACTCAAGTAATTGAGCAAAGACTGAATTTCTATTTTTAGCAACAGTGACCTTGACCTTGATCACAGACACCTGGGTAGCAACCCCAAGCTGCCTTTTGATATAAGCTACCCATACACCACGTTTGGAGTCTAACCCTAAGCAAACTCAAGTAATTGAGCAAAGACTGAATTTCTATTTTTAGCAGCAGTGACCTTGACCTTGACCCTGTGGTCATGATTTGAACAACTTTTGTAGACATCAGTGCCAGGATGCTTCAGGACAAATTTGGTTAAAATCCATCAAGTGGTTTCAGAGGAGATGTTGTTTAAAGGAAACTGTTGACGGACGCCGGACAAAGACGGGTCACAATAGCTCACCATGAGCCTATGGCTCAGGTGAGCTAAAAATGCAGTAAACACAATACTATATTTTATCTTTGCAAAACATGACCACTTTTTCTAAACTCTCTTGCATCAAAATAACCCCAAGCTAAGAATCTGGTGGGGTCAAAAGTGGAAAAATTCTAATTTGCTTGCATCAAAATCCAAGAATCAACATCTACTGAAATCCCTGTATAAGGAAATACCCAAGTAGACTTCTATCGATCTAAATATCAAGTTTTAATTAAAACCCTTTACTACATATATACATTGTTTTTAGCTCTGCATGAGTGAATGATGTAGATCCAGATCAGCCAGCAAATCTGTGCCATCTGATCAAGAGCTACAGTCTGCTTCTTGGTCAGACATAACCCAATAAATCTACAAGCGAACACAGTGTAGATCCTGATCAGACAGCAGGAATGTGCAGGCTGATCTGGATCTACATTGTTTGCCCATGTGACACTTTTCAACCATGAATAAAAGCTATATCTCAGAGTAACGGTTTAACCCTTTCCTCCTTTAACAAACATTTTTAAGTTTGTGCGACCAGTGTAGATCCAGATCAGCCAGCACATCCGTGTCGTCTAATCAGGATCTGCACAGGTTGCATTTAATTTTTGGTCAGAGATAACCTAACAAATCAAAATGCGAACATTTTACATGTAGATCCTGATCAGATGGCACAAATGTGCCGGCTGATCTGGATCTTAACTGTTTGCCCATGCAATAAAGGTATATCTATAGAGGAAAGGGTTAAATTAGTTTCCTCTGTAGTTATCACCATAATTCTTAATGAAAATAAGTCCTTATCACGTTTTGTCACTTTTAAGTAGTTTTCAATGATCAAGATGAAATTCAAGGGTATTTTTAAGCCAGTGTGAACCCTGTATATTTCATTAAAAGTCAGGTGTTTTTTTCTGTCCTTTTTATAGTCGATATTCGACATGTTCTCAATTGCAAAACAAATACTTTTTCCCAACTAAAGAAGAAAAATTCCCAATTGAATCAATAACATTCCAATATTTGTGACAAAAAAACCTGTGTTACATGTACCTGTATACATCATTACATTTATAAAATAAAATAGCTTGTTAGTTAATTAGACATCATTTGTTTCTTTAATCCAGAAATTATTGATAATATTAAATAGGTTTAAAACTTTTTATTCTTCAGTGATGAAAAAAACTCCCAATTTCTGGCATATTTCCCAATTCCAGGGGTGTGGGACATACTGCCAAAATGGTGAAAAAAAGCCCTGAAAGTGAACATGTTTGTTTACATGTACCTTAAATGGTCATCATCAACAATAATCCTTTCATATCGGACTTGTCTCGGTAGGTCTCTCGGGGCTGGTGCAGCTACATCTCGTATTCTTGCCATTCGTCTTCTATGCCAGCCATTTATTCCAATGTTTCTTTCACGTTCATGTTCACGCAATTCCATCATGTTAATAAGGTCCTGGAATCAAAGTTTCATAAAAATTAATAGACCATCACTACAAACAGACTATTTCTTGCAAGTCTCCCTCTCAGCCATTCCCTGTCCATCTGTCTATTAACCATTTCCTCCATATATACACATTTTTACGCATGTGCGACCAGTGTAGATCCAGATCAGCCGGCACATCCGTGAAGAAATAACCTAGCGAATCAAAAAGCGAACAGTGCAGATCCTGATCAGATGGCACAGATGTGCCGGCTGATCTGGATCTACACTGTTCGCCCACGGAATAAAGGTGTGACTATAGAGGAAAGGGTTAAATCAACAAAAGTGGTGACAAATAGCATATTTATCACATTAACATTTGACTTAAATGGCCATAAAAAATGACAAAATAGTAAGAATTGCACAAAGTTATTAAAACCTGGTATAGAACAACTCAATTTTTATAGAGTCTTATAGACTTCTTGCTATTTGTTTGTATCTGATCATTCCCCACCATTCATTTATTTCTACCACAAACTTGTGCCTAGTTATTCTACTGTAATATCGAGGGTTCCACTAGCTGCTTAATCTAAAGGGTCTTTTTCATCACATTTTAGGGGATTCAGCCAATGAATGGCTAAAATACCCCTTATTTTAGGAAAAATGACATTTCAGAAACATTGTATGCATTTAAATGAGGTTTTTGGAAATTTCCATTCAAGAGTCAAAGGGTTATATCTCGGCTCAAATGAAACCCATGGTTCATGACATGTAAAGTTCTGTTTAACAGGTAATAACAAATAAAGTTTAGTTGTTTCTATGTCCACTGAATTGAAATATTTTTTACATACATAGGTCTACAAGTCCTACATATCACATGACTTATAATGATAAATTACAATCCTTTTTATGTACATTAGTACATTATACATTTGTTCTGGTAAAGAAAGCAGTAACCATGAGAGTAAGGCAATCAAAAGGAAACAAGTTTAATCCTTATTTGAAATATAAGCAACCAGAAAATATGTATTCCTTTTGTAAGCAAAAATCAAGAAGACCAAGGCTAAGGATGTTTTTGTTGTCTTAGTGTGTCAAAATATTTAAAACTAGAATTTGGTGTTCCACGGAACACATGTGTCGCCTGTATGCAAAATGTTGAAATGTGGGCCTATGTTTAATCATATATGATAAAAACTTTAAAAGATTTAAAGATAAACTGACACATGCTTAGTTTCCAACAAAATACTTTCCAATTTATGTAATTACCAATATCTCATATAAATAAATCAATATCATGCACAAAAAACGCCATAAATTAGCACAGACATCCACAAATTCAGCGCTCCAAAAATCACTGGAATTTCGGACTTAATATCGATGACGTCATTGGATCTTTCACGCTTATGAACAACAGTGTAAATAGTACGCTTGTTTGATTATATTTACAGTGATTTGATGATAAATTTTAATGACAATGGATATTTTTGCTGTGATCGATTGTAAAAAACAATCAAACCAAAATGATATTAGCTTCTTTAGATACTCGAAGGAGAATACAGAAAATCTCGGTTGAAATATGAACAAGAGAATCATGATGGCCCTATATCACTCACCTGAGTACAAAAGTACTCTCAGCTTTACCCCGGGGCCTACATTTAAATAATGCTGGTAAAGGGTCTCTTCACAATACTCAACACGAAATATCTAAGGTCTAGTTGCATTAGTTTCAGAGAAAAATTAATATTTATGTTTTCCTATATAAATCAATGTAAACTAAGAGAACCCTGGGGCGTGGCCAATTTTGGCCCAGGGGACATAATTTGAACAAACTTGGTAGATATCCACTAGACAATGCTACATACCAAATATCTAAGCTTAAGCCATTGAGGTTAGCAGTAAGAAGATTTTTAAAAATTGCCTTTTTTACATATTAAGGGACCCCGGGGCGGGGCCAATATTGACCCCAGGGCCAACATTTAAACAATGTTGGTAAAGAGTCTCTTCACAATACTCAAAACCAAATATCTAAGGTCTAGTCCTATTAGTTTCGGAGAAAAATGATTTTTCATGTTTTCCTATATAAATCAATGTTAACTAAGAGAACCCTGGGGCGTCGCCAATTTCGGCCCAGGGGACATAATTTGAACAAACTTGGTAGACATCCACTAGACAATGCTACATACCAAATATGTAAGCTAAAGGCATTGAGGTTTCCAGTAGGAAGATTTTTAAGTTTTCCTTTTTTACATATTAAAGGCAACCAGGACGGGGCCAATTTTGACCCCAGGGCCAACATTTAAACAATGTTGGTAAAGAGTCTCTTCACAATACTCAACACCAAATATCTAAGGTCTAGTCCTATTAGTTTCGGAGAAAAATGATTTTTCATGTTTTCCTATATAAATCAATGTAAACTAAGAGAACCCTGGGGCGTGGCCAATTTTGGCCCAGGGGACATAATTTGAACAGACTTGGTAGACATCCACTAGACAATGCTACATACCAAATATCTAAGCTTTAGGCATTGAGGTTTCAAGTAGAAAGATTTTTAAAGTTTGCCTTTTTCAGATATTAAGGGCCCCCCGGGCGGGGACAATTTTGACCCCACGGCCAACTTTTAAACAAAGTTGATAAAGGGTCTCTACACAATACTCAGCACCAAATATCTAAGATCTAGTCCTATTAGTTTTGGAGAAAAATGATTTTTCATGTGTTTCCTATATAACTATATGTAAACCAAGAGAACCCTAGGGCGTGGCAGATTTTTGCCCAGGGGACATTATTTGAACAAACTTGGTAGACATCCATTAGACAATGCTACTTTCAAAATATCTAAGCTGTACGCATTGTGGTTTGTGAGAAGAAGCTTTTTAAAGATTTCCTATATATAAATCTATGTAAAATGAAGTGACCCCTGGGGCGGGGCCAATTTTGACCCCAGGGAAATAATTTGAACAATCTTTGTAGAGTTCCAATAGAGGATGCTAAATGCCAAATATCTAAGCTCTAGGCCTTGTGGTTTCAGACAAGAAGATTTTTAAAGTTTTTCCTATAAAAGTCTATGTAAAATGAAGTGACCCCTGGGGGGGGGGGGCCAATTTTGACCCCAGGGAAATAATTTGAACAATCTTTGTAGAGTTCCAATAGAGGATGCTAAATGCCAAATACATGTATCTAAGCTCTAGGCCTTGTGGTTTCAGACAAGAAGATTTTTAAAGTTTTTCCTATATAAGTCTATATAAAATGAAGTGACCCCTGGGGCGGGGCCAATTTTGACCCCAGGGAAATAATTTGAACAATCTTTGTAGAGGTCCACTAGAGGGTGCTAAATGCCAAATATCTAAGCTCTAGGCCTTGTGGTTTCAGACAAGAAGATTTTTAAAGTTTTTCCTTTCGGTTGCCATGGCAACCAGAGTTCTACATGGAATTAATTTCTTTGAACAACTTTGGAAGAGCTTCAAGCAAGGAACATCAGTGGCAAGTTTGATCAACTTTGGCCCAGGGGTTTAAGAGGAGATGTTGTTTAAAGCAAAAATTGATGACGCACGACGGACACAGGGTGATCCTAAAAGCTCACCATGAGCACAAGTGCTCAGGTGAGCTAAATAGGAAAGGGCTGTACGCAAAGACCTATTGTCCCGGTAAAGGTTCGCATATCTGCAAACACGATTAATATCCGCATTGTTTTGTTTTAAATGCAATAAATAATAATAATAATAATAATAATAATAATAATAATAATAAGAAATGCCAATTAGTTTTCGTAAATGTTTTCAATCCAACGCGTTGTCGGCTATATTACTTTAGATACATGAGAAATGTAAATATGTCGCCAAAACGTAAGTTAGTTATGCCACAACAAGACCTGTACTGAAGATAGAAAGAGCCGCGAAGATTTTTTGCATTACTTAAATCAATTATTTTGTAATTTGGTAACAACAATAGCATGAGACTTAAATATAATAAATAATTAAAAAAAAAGAAATATATGCATATCAGGAATCGCCACACTCACAAAACACAGCCTCCCCACGCAGCGAAAAAGAAGAGAGAGAGAGAGCATGCTTGTTAAAAGTATGTCAATTCAAACAATAGTGCCAAACTGACACAAAATACGCCCGTCAAAATGCTGATCATCAAAGTTGCGTAACGATCCGATGAAAATTATTCGACTTGGAGAGCAGATACCGCTAATTCAGTTTTTGGACAATTCAAGGGCCATAATTCAGGAGTGCCTGGGGGGATTTAGCAGGTTATAGAACCTGGTTGAGATATTATGCCCACCGACATATTCACCAAGTTTGATAAAGACCGGATGAAAACTCTTTGACTTAGAGAGCGGAAACAGTAATTTTGGACATTTCAAGGGCCATAATTCAGGAGTGCCTGTGGGTATTTGGCTGGTTATAGAACTTGGTCGAGATATTATGCCCACCAACATATTCACCAAGTTTGATAAAGACCGGATGAAAACTTTTTGACTTAAAGAGCGTAAACCCTTATTTTGGACAATTCAAGGGCCATAATTCAGGAGTGCCTGGGGGGATTTGGCTGGTTATAGAACTTGGTCGAGATATTATGCCCACCAACATATTCACCAAGTTTGATAAAGACAGGACAAAAACTCTTTGACCTAGAGAGCGGAAACCCAAATTTTAAACAATTAAAGGGCCATAATTCAGGAGTGCCTGGGGGGATTTGGCTGGTTACAGAACTTGGTCGAGATATTATGCCCACCAACATATTCACCAAGTTTGATAAAGATCGGATGAAAACTCTTTGACTTAGAGAGCGGAAACCCTGTGGACGCTGCCACCCGCCTGCCGCAGGTGTTCCCATAATACGTCTCGTTTTCCAAATGGGCATATAAAAAGGGCGCCACAAACAATTAACAAAAAAAGAACCTTTGGGGATACCGCCTTGGAACCATCAGCCACAAACAATTAACGAAAAAGAGAACCTTTGGGGATACGGCCTTGGAACCATCAGTGAGTATGACGTGAAGGCTTATTCGTGTGTAATATGGTTCAGGAAATATGTACAGTAATACTGGTTTACACAATTTCTATAAATTTCTACTGAATTTTGCAAATATCTTATCATGCTCGTAGTACTTGCTCAACAAAAAAACAGACTGGCATTACAGTATTTACCATTGAGTTTACCCTTCTTATTTTCTGGAATGAATATAAGACAACATCAGTACCAATCATTTCGTAAAAAAATTGCCGGAAAAAGGCTATGTAATTCATGTCACTAAATTTAATATACTTATAAATAAAGTCTTGTGATAATATTGGAATACAAATTTTACATACTTTCATAAAATTAATTGACACGAGATCGAGGGATTATTGGCCACGTGTCTGAATACTTCCTGCTTCCTGCGGCTGTAGAGTGCCCGGCATTTATCACAAGTCATTTGATCACCGGATGCACTGATTAAATCAGTGATTTGGGGACTGGGGCCAGTATATCATGTAATACAAGAGCGTGGCCTAGCACTTTTATTGATAATCAATTAACAATTTGTCTTGATTAGAGCAAATTTAAGCTATATACTTTCTTTACATCTCTACTATGTGGCTGTGTGCGAAGGATTTACGAGTATTTCTGAAATGCATATTCTTAACACACCTTTTTACTAAACCAATAAAGAGACTGTTCGAGTTCTGTATCGTTGTCATTTAAAACCAGATTTAGGATAGCAACACATTTTGATATTTGTGTATAAATCGCTTATTTGCTAAGCGTAAAATTACTAATATTCTAGTCCATATACATGTAGCCATAGGCGGATACAAAAGGGGAAGTGACGGGGTTACCTTATATTTAAAAGGCATATCTTCGGGGGTTTTTTTTAAATGTATTCTAAATATTCTATGCAGTTCGCTATATAATAAGCCAAGATGGACATGATGTATTTACTTAACAAAATGAAAATAGTATTTTATTTTTATTACTCAACACCCCAAAACAACCGAACGCATTAACTAAGAACCATCCCCACAAGGATATATCGAAGGAATGGTTTTAGTTAATTTTTGCATGATGTAAGTTAAATATAATTTGATCGTACATCTACATTTTGTTGCATGTCCAATTAAAAATGTTTGCACTATTATCCTCCAAAATGGCTATATGGGATACATGGTTTCCGTAGCTGTGATTTACAGAGGTACCAGGGGTTCCATTTGACCCAAGAGATGACCCTTTGACTCTTTGAAATTTCCAAAAAGCCACTTATGGACCCCTAGGATTTTAGCTGAAGGGTCATTTTATCCTTAAATTAGGGGTATTTTGGCTAAAAATTGACAGATTCTCCTAAACAATGTTGAAAATGACCCTCGAGATTCAGAGGCTAGTGGAACCCCTGTTGTACTACCCTCGAGCTGTTCAGTCAGTATTGACGATTGAACATGTCACTCCATAAGCAAGTATGCAAATGTCTTTTACTTTTAACCTAAACTGTATCTTCACAAGATTACAGTCAAATAGGCCACAAGTCAAATAGGCTACAAAAAAGTCAAGCCACACTTGATTAAAATAAAAGTCAAATAGGCTACATTTTTATTTTATTTATAAAGACTTTATTATCAGTAAGTATGTTCTATGTCAGTTTATGATGTTTTATAAAATATTTTTCAACAAGTTGCTTCATTGATTGGGCATTTTGTACAAAGCAACATGTGCTTTTTCTAGATTTTTGCCCAAAAAACATGACTCAACAAGTGGGAAAACAACTTACAAAATATTGCAACAAAAGAAAAGAACATAATTATTTCTTTTTTGTGATAGCAATTTTAACAAAACAAACAAACAACATTAACATATTGATATAGAAATCACAATGTAAAAATGTTTTATATAAACTCTTCCATGTCATCAGCACTACAATTAACATCATTTATGTGTCAATATGCTCCTTTGATCAATGTCCTACATGTAAGCCTACACAAGTCAATTGGTCTACACTAGCAGATAATCTAATATCGATCAGGGCACTAGACAACTTTTGGGGACAGGTACTCATACCCTCAGGAAGGGGAATTTAGTGTCGTTTTAAGAAAAAAAGACAAAAAAAGGGGAATTTTATTAAGTCATATACATGTTTTGATTTTGAAGTGTCACACTACATGTAACTCCTTAGGACCTAACACTGTTTTCTACCACTGATTATAATAGCTAGTATATTGCAGACATAAAATAAAACAATTTATTTTCAATGTTTAGATGAATTTTTATTACATATTTATAATGCAAAAGACACAATATTTAACTTGATTTTTTTTTCTTGAAAAAAAAAAAACCCACTGTACTCTTACTTCATATTTAATAATTTTATGCAAAAAAAAACACAATATTTATCTTCTTTTTTCTTGCAAAATTTTGTCACTTTTTTGGAATTCAATTCAAACTTGCTTGCATCAAAATGCAAGAATCTCAAACTTAAAATCACCGCTCAAATATCAATTTCGGACTCGGGAGCCTGAATCAGTAGTACTGACAGTAGATTCATGAGAAATGCTATCATCTGCTTTCCGTTTTCCAGAACTTGTACAGGGCTCTTCACTTACGGGTTTTTTTTTAAAAGATATAGTAGATTCTTGATAAGAATCGAAGACAGTGATTGCTGTTTAAACAGGAAATCAAATTTTTGGCAATTTTCTTAAGTTTTTGAAGTGATCTTTTACGGAAGTGCTTTTGATTGTGAGACATTTTAGTTTACAACGGCCATATCTGAGAACTCCAAATTTATCCTTACCCGGTCTGCTACGAGAGATTTTATTGGACAATATTAGTAACGAGAGACTTCATTGGACAATACATTGTAAGGGAAAATTACTCGTGAAGGATTGTTTTAATTAGACTCTTACACGATCGTTATCGGTAAATAAACGTTTGTCAACCGAAGCCGAGACATGCGCAGTACAACAGTGTTTTTATATGGGTTTCGTATTCAAAAATGTTCGCGAAAAAGTTTTTATGTGTATTTTTGGGAGTCCCTTTAGTTTTTTTTTTCATTTTCGAGGGGATTTTTTTTTCAGAGATAGGGGAAAAAACGGTTAGGTTTAGTATTTATTACTATTACTATTTTGATAGGGGAATGGGGCCTATCTTCGGCCCCAAAAACGACCAAACGAGTGCCCTGTCGATGCAGTTGCAACATAAGCTCTGTACTGTATTTTGCATGGCCCAACATAGAAATTGGTTTAGAAATAAATTTACCTAATTATTATTTGATTGCATTAGCACCTCTGACTGTTACTACAAGTGTTGTAAATTGTGATTCTTATATAACAATGTGACACCCTGACCAAACTGATTAACACCTTGGGTAATGACAGTGTAGGGAACAGATTAAGACTATTGGGCTATTCCAGAAAATATCCGTACCCCCCCCTATGGAAGGCATATTTTTTTGTCCAGGGGGGGGGTATTTTCACCTGTCTAGGGGGGTGCTGTCCAGGGGGGGGGGGGGGGGGTATTTTGAGAGTTTTGTCTAGGGGGGGGGGTCTGTCTAGGGGGTATAAAAATTATTTTGTCCATGGGGTCCCTTTGAAACTAGCCTGCGCTTAACAGCTTAACCCTATGAAAGGCATTTTTCTTGTCCAGGGGGGGTATATTTTGGCAATTTTGTCCAGGGGGTGTCCCGTGGCGAAGCCTAAATTTAGCCTATGGAAGGCATTATTTCTGTCCAGGGGGGGGAGGTATTTTGGAAGTTTTGTCTAAGGGGGGGGGGGGGGGGGGGGGGGGGGGGGGCGTCTGTCTTGGGGGTAGAAAAATGATTTTGTCCAGGGGGTCCCTTTGAAACTAGCCTGCGCTTAACCCTATGGAAGGCATTTTCGTGTCCAGGGGGGTGTATTTTGGCTAGTTTTGTCCAGGGGGTCCCACAGCGAAGCCTAAATTTAGCCTATGGAAGGCATTATTTCTGTCCAGGTGGGTATTTCGGAAGTTTTGTCTAGGGGGTGCTGTCCTAGGGGGGTATTTTGGAAGTTTTGTCTAGGGGGTGCTGTCCAGGGGGGTATTTCGGAAGTTTTGTCTAGGAGGTGCTGTCCAGGGGGGTATGTCAGAAGTTTTGTCTAAGGGGTGCTGTCCAAGGGCATATTTCGGAAGTTTTGTATGGGGGTCCTAACGGGGGTATTTCAAATTTTGTCTTGGGGAAGGGCAGTCAATGCGAATGTCCGTCGGTCAGCCGGACATGTCCGGTAATTTTGCTTGTTGACCGACGAAAACGTCTGATGTCCTAGGGAGTATTTTGGAAGTTTTGTCTAGGGGGGAGGGTACAGTCCAGGGTGGGTATATAAGAAATTTTGACTAGGGAGAATGATGTTCTAGGGAGAATTTTGGAAGTTTCGTCTATGGGGTTGCTGTCCATGGGGTATATTTCAGAATTTTGTCTAGGGGGGTGCTGTCCAGAGAAGGTAATTCGGTTTTGTCTAGGGAGGATCTGTCCAGGGGGGTATTACGGAAGTTTTTTTTAGGGGTGCGCTTTTCAGGGGGGGGGGGGGTATTTTGGAAGTTTTGTCTAGTGGGAGGTGCTGTCCAAGGGGGGTATTTTGGAAATTTTGCTTAGGGGGTGGTGTCCAGGGGGGTATTTCGGAAGCCCTAGGACAGCACCCCGAAATACTCCCCCTCGTCCACCCCGACAGTAAAACCCTTGACAAATACCCATCCCCCTCCCCCCATCGAGAGCACCCCCTAGACAAAACTTCAGAAATACTCCCCAGGACAGCACCCCCTAGACAAAACTTCCGAAAAACCCCCCTAGGACAGCACCCCCTAGACAACAAAACTTCCGACAAAAAAAAGCCTAGTACAATGTCCTAGGGGGGAGTGGTATTTCGGATGTTGGGGGTGCTGTATTCGGAATTTCGGAAGTTTTACCGGATGCTGTCCAAGGGGGGTTATTTGGGAAGTTTTGTCTAGGGGGTATTTGGGAAGTTTTGTCTAGGGGGTGCTGTCATAGGGGTGTATTTCGGAAGTTTTGTCTAGGTGCTTTCCTATTTGAGTATTTCTGAAGTTGTCTAGCCAAGTGCTGTCCTAGGGGGGTTATTTTGGAAGTTTTGTTTAGGGGGTATTTGGGAAGTTTTGTTTAGGGGGTGCTGTCCAGGGGCGTATTTCGGAATTTAGTTTCTAGGGGCTGCTGTCCAGGGGTATTTCTAAAGTTTTTTCAAGGGGGTGCTGTTTAGGGGGGGGGGGGGGGGTATTTTGTAAGTTTTGGGAGGTTTATCAACAATTTTGTCCAGGGGGGTGGGGGTCTAGTCTAGGTGGATTTCTCAATAATTTTGTTCAGGGGGTCTTGTCTAGTTATGAGTGCTAGTAGTTGTTGTTGCCCAGGAACACGTTTATAAACATTTCAATTGATCAATTTGTATATCAACACAGTACAGAAAATTACATTAACCCAAATATATTAATTACAGTCATGTAAAAAATCATCATAAAGTTTTGGCGTTTGTGTAACATCACCTTTGTCTTCAGTCTGTGTGTTAAAGAAAGTCTCTTGTATGGATAAACTCATATTTTAATTTTATAGGCCTGGTGGTCACATCATTATTGTAAATTTATTTTATTAGCTGAAATTAATTTCATATACATCCGAATCCATTGAATAAGCAAATAATTAACTAACACGTGATCATCATTAATTTTTATTAAATACCGGTCAGGGGTTTTTCTGCCTATTTTGGGAAAAGGAGTCTGGACATTTTGGGAATTTTTATCGACAAAAATGCCCATTTTGGGAAATTTCACATCGATAAAATAGTCCATTTTGGGAAATTTCAATATGCAGTTATTTAGCTTAAAACAGTCAATTTTTACATTACCAAAATACTTTTACCAGCTTTTTGGTCTTTATTCAAACAAACATTGCAAAACTGGTAACTTGTTAGCCAACTCTTATCAGAAATAATTTTCTCATTTAAATTATTCATTATATGAAATTGAAATTCTTTATTAAATAGTGAAACTGTAGCAAATTTAATGGTTAGTTTAGAGTATTAACTAAAAAGACCAGATAAACGTAAGTTTTTATTTTAGAAATTTTTGTTGTGCAAAGCCACCATACTCGCGAAAATAGATTACAAAAAGAATTAAGTGTCTAACGAGTCATATTATGATGCATCTTCTACAGTTAAGGGTACCTTCTGTAAAGTTTTGCAAAAGTTCTAAATTTCTTGATATATTCAATAGCTATAATGTTGCAAGAACTTCCGGAAATGTTCATGCTTACAGTTAAATCAGGGTCACTGAATGCTTGCAATTTCTAGATAAAGGGAAGTCCCTATTCTATTACCTGTGTATTTTGATATACAGCGCGGATTTATTTTCTTCCGCTCATCACCGCGATTTTTTTTCATCGCGGACTGAGTAATTTTCGTCCCCCGCAATACGCGGACTTCCACTCGTCACCGTGATCGTGCAAATTCATCACGGTGATAAGCGGATTCCTCTAGGCAATCATTTACCGCCGCGATGTCGCGGAGGATCCGCCGAGGTAAATCGCGCGAACGTGGTTGCATTTTTACGAACGACCAAGTAAAATAATTATTATTTACCGAACGCTAACATACTCCATCATTTAAAATATATCCTAATCTTTAATTTATCGCTTTTATCAGATTTCAGTAATTATTGCATCACACAAGCTAAAAATGACACGCGCACACTACCAGGTAGATCAAACGTTTTTATAGTAAAGCCGAAATAAACACGGATGGTTGTTTCGAGCCGACGTCGTCTTTTGAAGTCAAACGTTTTAGATCAAAAGTTTTTATAGCAAAGCCGAAATAAACACGGATGGATGTTTCGAGCCGACGACGTCTTTTGAAGTTGCGTTTGATGTTCGGCCGTATCGATTTTTTTGCCTCCATACCAAATACACAGCATGGTCATGTTTTTTGTAAGGGATACATGCGGTTTTTATAAGTTAACAGCTGTTTTTCAAATTATGCGGTTTATAAATGTAAATATTAAAGATAAATGGAATAAAATGTGGATTTCGTAAGAACCGACATCACCATCAAGGTAATTATTTTAACTTATTTAAATCTTGCAAACTGACTTTTACCAGTGTTTTACGTTTAATGGAAAAAGTGGGGTCCACAAGTCGATTGCTTTTTATTTAATTACACATTGTATCAGATTGAGTACTTCAAAAAAACCGTGTATCGGTAAAATCACAGCGACCGTAATGTGTGAAAAACTCTGAAAGCCAGGTGACATGTTTAAGATTCCATTGGTAAAATCAGTGTCACCCTTAATTGGCAGCTTGGTCTCACCTGCCAAAGAGGGTATGTCACTTGACTAAGATGTGAAATCTGAAAGCATGATGCCATGTTTGAGATTCTTATGGAATGTTTGACAAGATATTGAGATGACACTGTCGACTCAAATTTTATTTAAAACTCGCACATTTTGGTCAGAAAGTCATTCCCGCGTAATTTCAGGTAAATAAGAAATCGGTGCATGAATGTGCGTCCGCGTTGGTTCGCGAAACGTCACCGGGAATCCCCCGCGATGTTGCGCTGATAAATTTTTATTACCCCCTAAAAAGCTGTGTCCGCGCCGAAACGCGGACAAAATGATAATCCTGGTGGAATCGCGATGACCTCCAAGAGCTTGGCCGCGGTGATTTTCCCCCCAAACGAAATACCGTCCGCGGTGGTAGCGCGGAATCTGTTGAATCCGTGCTGCGTGAACTGTATTTTATTCGATTTTTGCCGAAATTTCGGAAATAAATTATGTTTTCAATTGGGAAAAATGACAACTGGATATGATTGGGAACAGGGCCGTTTGCTTTGGGAACACCTCCGTTTTCCGGAGGCGCAGACAGTGCTGAAAAACCCCTGCCGGTAATCATATCGTCAATGCATACCTTACGAGTTCTCACTTTGAAAAAGCCACGGGCATTGTTCGACCACAGCAAGTTTCATGCTTCCACTTATCTGATGACTTTACATAGGATATTTTAGCCGGCGGGTTTAAAATTTACTTCCACTAACAAAAACATTGTTTTAGTTGAATTATGCGACATAATCTTCACACCCATCAACCGGCAGAGCCAGGAGCGGACGGCACATCCAGGCACAGACACGGTTAGTTTTTTCATACTTGACAGTGGTGTAGGAAATTATCATTTTGGCTAGTTTTGATTTACTCTTGGAAAAAAATATCGGCTGATTTTAAAAGTCAAATAAGTTCTGCACATACCCGTTGATTTCTGAAGCAGTAGAAGGGATGATAAACATTTTATCGCGATTAAAATACAAAAGTTTGTGATGAGATCTTGAAGCAGGGCCTTCCCCAGAAGAATTTTAAGGCATCCTGGCATCCAACGCGTGACGTGCTAATTCGTGCAAAATGTTTTCACAATCATGGTTGATGTTGTGCATCTTACAAATACAATGTATATTAATATATACTTAGCATATCCATAGTTTTCTAAATTTTATTGAAATATGACAAAGTACATTTTTTGCAGACTTGCTATATGGTATTGTACTTAAAACAAAACAGTTGTTGCTTCATTTTTTATGTGCATCAGTCTAAAAAACATGCCACAGTTGTCTCTTGTTGCAACATATCTCACACTAGATACAAAGCCCTTGATTGCAGACATGTTCTTGTCATTATGATTATGCCACAATTTAATACATGACTTGTTGAAAAGTCACCATGTTCAGTAGAAACTTAGAAAGGCCATTTATTGATATGGACAGCATTTAAAGATGTACAGTTAGTACTTTCAGTTAGTACTTTTATAACATCAAATTACTTTAAAATGGTCTTCATTTTTTGTTATATTTTGTTATAATAAACCTTCTGTAATCACCTGTTAATAAAAGTGACAAGATTATCATGTACCACTTACATGCTCACAACTCTTCACAGTTAGCAGGTCATCAAAGAACAATTTACCGATTTTAATCTCATTAAGGCCATCATAAATGCCGAGATAGTCTGTTCTTAATTGGTTGATTTATGACCGTCTTCTCTGTATTCAACAGACACTCAAAGTTCAACTATCTGACTTCTGATACACAGCAGACGCTCATTAAATATTGTAAGGTGTGATCTTGTACAGTAGACGCTTAACAATATCAGAGAAACGCTTGAAATTGGCAAGAAAGTTTCGTAATTTGACATGTTTATTGACCTTGTTTATTGAATATTAAAGCATCCCGGCCAGGATTTATGACATACCGGCGGATTATAAGCGTCCCGCAAATGTTAGTTTAGAAATTAAGACATCCCGGCGCCGGTACGCCATAATTGACTGTCCAAGGGGGTGTTTTTTGGCTGTCCTAGGGGGGTATTTTTATGGCTGTCTAGGGGGGGGGGTATTTATGAACAGAAATGCCTTCCATAGGGGGGGGGGGGGGGGGTACGGATATTTTCTGGAATAGCCCATTACACAAATTTATTTACTTTTTGATGGCAGTCAAGTTTTTAAAGCAGCAGTCAAGTTTTTAAAGCAAAAATGAAAATCAGATGTTTTTTATGTTTTTGAGTTTCAGCATGACAAACACAATTTTAAATAACAAATTAAAAATGATACGTTTAACTTAAATACCAGTGTTACTGCAATATACTGAATAAACGCTGTCAGTCATACAACAAATGTCATTTGTTGACAAACACCGAATTTGCATTTTTTTTATAACATCACGTAGCTTATAGTTTACACTTTTCTAATCAAGTTTTGAAAATCGCACGAAAATGTAACATACCTGTAAAGAGTCTATAACATCTTTTCCGTTCATGTCAACATATTCAACTGTCCATAATTTTCTCTTTTCGGGATATTTCGATTTCACAAAATATGGAAAATCACTTGTAGGTGTCGCTTTAAACACTATAAACTAAAACGAGGTATCCCATTAGCGTAAAGTGTACTGTTCGCCGTAAAGATGCGTAAAGTAGCGGTTTGACTCGTGCTCAGTCGTGATCAATATTGTTACATGGTAGACAACTCCGCTGTCATTACTTAGTAGACATTCATGTAATACAGAGTTAACTTATCTTGACCCTTTATATATTCATGCTCTCTCTTATAGCAGACACTTCTTGTTAAGGCCTCACTGAATAAACATGTCATAAACTCAGTGTTACTTGATCAATAGGCATTTGCTAAAGTATGGAGTGGAGTGTTGGAGTGGAGTTTTGGAGTGGAGTCTGGAGTGCATTTTGGAGTCAGATTTTGGAGTGACTTTGGAGTCAAAAATTGGTGTCAAATTTTGGAGTTGAATTTTGGAGTTGAATTTTGGAGTCACTTTGAAATATTGTTTAAATACATGATAACTTGAGCGTTAAATATTTTATTAGATAGAGACGTTAGATTGGAGTTCTATGATCATGATCTTTGTACATAATCTGGAATAATTTTTAGTAGATTACTTGGTCTTTAGACTTTGGAACCGATCTAAAATACAGCAGTCTGTTGAGAACTGGAGACAAGTATATCAGTTCCACCATTCTGGAATATCAAGCTGTTTTTGCATTGACTTGTGAATTAATGTTTTAGAACAACAACTTGATTGTGAAATAATAGTCATTTTGTACATTTAAAATAAAAATTACTTTCGTGTACCAAAACTTAACAGTCTGAATCAAAATCTTAAAACATACAACAAATCTGCATTAACCAGCACATGGCATCTGTGTTCTCTATTTTTATATTTTTAAAGTTATCCACCTTTGTTGTCAGTTTACGTCCGAGTTTTAATCAGCATCGCTATAGCTTGAAAACGAATCTGATAAACTTGATATTAATGTTTAAAAGCTTACATAGATGCGCAACATAGTTATGTTGTAAACGGAACATATTGCTTTCTTGCTAGTATTGATACATTAAATTGACAAGTGAAAGAGAGTTATTAAAATTAGATAAATGAAAAAAGATTACCTGCATTTTTTACCAATATAAACATCAAAATGACTTATATCACATAATATAATAATATGTCACGACACTAAAGCATGATATTTAACAAATACACTTGTCAATGCCTTAACATATGCCGATCTTCCGATTTCACTAACAATTGAATTTAATAAACTGCAGGCTATGATATCATAATTATTTTTCATACTGTTACGGTAAGATTGCATTTTTCTGGACTACTTCATTATTCTGAAATGCGTTTGCCATCGTATTATAACTAAGCAACCGTGTGCGTTTAATTAGCATCATAATTGCCATGTTTTTGGTTCATCATATGTACTTCTTTTAAAACCATAAAATGAAGATTACAAATAAACAACAAATACATTTTATTTTTTCAGAATTTTATTGTAATTAACTTGAATAACGCTCAACCTATATAGATTTGTTAATATTTCATGTTTGAACTAAAATAAACAATATCTTTAATGAATAATTTTCACTATAATAAAACCAACCTTGACCATCATTCCTTATGTAACTGGTAATGAATTATCCCCAAGTGATCTGTAAATCAGCACCTTAATGACCATTCAGTTAGCCACAGGTCATTAGGTTTCAAGAACCAAAATCCAGGGCATTGCAGCAATGTTATCTAAATGATGTGTAGGCGGTGTAGTGCTGACAGACATTTAACATTGAGATCTGCTGTTAATTACACATATCAGTGTTGATTGTTATAACCAAAGTGACACCAGAAAACATATTTGGTGCACTTTCTGTTATGACTGTAAGTTTATATCCAACGACAGCCCATTTCCTTTTATTCACTACACTTGCATGTTTCTATTTCTAATAGTATGCCTGATAACCACGAAACCTAGACACAAAAGGCATCAACAGGAAAAAAAATCAATTTTAAAATAAAAAGCAGGTCATCTTTAAAAATCACCAAGTCATTATTTTTGTGTTATTCGTGACGACGACAACTTTCATCATGGAGACAACATATATACCACACATACTTGGCAGATGCGCCCATTTGAGAAAGTTAAAAGCTTTTTTTCAACATAATGCAAGTATTGTAAATAATGCATGAAAACCACGGAAAACATAACATCAAAATATACGTAAAGAAATTAGAAACGCAACTTCTTTAAACAGGAACTATATTGCACTTTTAACGAAGTTGCGTTTCTAGTTTCATTAAGTATATTGTATATAGTTCAAGAAATTAGAAATGCAACTTCTTTGAACACGAAATATATTTCGTAGTTTAAGAAGTTGCGTTTCCAATTTAGTAGATTTTGATAAGTTAAAACTAAAGCCTGTACACAATAATTGCTATTTGTCATTTTAAAACATTAGGGTAAATACATATTGAGCTGTTTGTTTTATTTCTACTAATTAATATGAAATCTACACTCTAACAATGTTTAAACCTGATATTTAAAATGATCTTCCATAATTCTACATTATATTAGTTAATACATGTATTAAACTTGAAATAAAAAAGCTGTTTGCCATTGTTTTGTATTTAAAAAGTTAATGTACAGAAATGTGTTGTCTGAGGTTAACCTTTTGCCTTAGAACATAATTCATCTGCAAGAGATTAGTGATGTCAGAGCTGAAATAACATCTAGAATATTTCAACAAATGAAAGCACCATAAACTACAACCACCGCTGCTCCTAATGATGATAATGTCACCACATGCAGAACTATAAATTTCTCTGGCCTGTAGAATGTTGACAGAAGACCGATACTAGCCCATATCTTAGAGGGAGACAGAGTTTAACTGGCATCACCTGGGAATAACTGCTCTAATGGCATGACATGTTATTATAACACAGGTCAGAGAGAGCATTAGGCCATCTTATTGAACTTTTCATTTTCAAAATGTAGCTTAACTTAATCAGTACTATTGCACATAAAATCTGTTTTACTTGTATCACCCATGTACCAGTTTTCAAGAAAAAAAGAAGTGATATAATTCAACTACGAACATATTCTGTTGCATTTTTGATTACTTTTGCATGAAAATGCCCAAATGCGTCAGGTTGTTGCGATTTAGTGAAGTAATTTACATACAAAAAAGCGGAATTATTATTTATAATTTTTTAATCTTCATAGCTTTTTGTTAGTTTATGTAGAAATGGTAAAAAACTGTAAAATTCAAAGATAGATAATAGCACTGTTTCATATTTAAAAAATGGCTAAAATATACAAAAACTTACATTTCGTATGTTTAATTTTAAATAACTCAAATGCCAAGATAAATGATGAAATAAAATATTTTCGCACATCTTTTTTTCTAACTTTGGGACTACCAAACTCTCATCTTAAAACAATGAAGTATTCTTAGGTAACCTTAAATGTTAAATGAGGCATGGGATTTTCCTGCTTCATCCAGAGAATTTATAGACATAAAATCACAGAAAAATCTTTAAATGAAATTAAGCATCAGTCCATTGATGGTGGTATTTGTTATGACCATTGTTTTACGACCTTTTTCATTTATCACTTATTATTTATTATAAACTTTCTTTTTTTTAACAAGTTCTAAACTCAAAGCACTCAAGCCTTATCTCTACTGCAAAATAAAACCTAAGAATAATAATCGAATCATCAATGACTTCTAAAATCTTGTTATAACAAATATTAAAAGTGACTCCAAAATTCAACTCCAAAATTCGACTCCAAAATTTGACTCCAATTTTTGACTCCAAAGTCACTTCAAAATATGACTCCAAACTGCACTCCAGACTCCACTCCATAACTCCACTCCAACACTCCACTCCATACTTTAGCAAATGCCTTGATCAATATACCCAAATGCCCGCACACACCATAACATGGTGTCAGAAGGTGGTAGTTATAGACAATATGGAAATAAACTATAACTAAAGGATTACGTAATTCTGCGGACTGTTTTGTTACTGTGACACTATACAAGTGTAATATTCTATTTTAAAACAATGGAATTAAACTCAGGACAAAACACCAGAATGGACTGGGCAGCAAGGGACCTTGCTACAGCATTCAAGCGCTTTAAAGAACATTCAGAGTTTATGTTTGGAGGCCCGCTGGATAAGAAATCAGAGGAAGTCAAATGCAATTACCTAATGTTGTGGATCGGGGAAAAAGGTCGAGAAATTTTCTCCATATGGGATGTGTCTGACACTGACAAAAAGAAACTGAAAACCTACATGGATGGTTTTGAAGCTTATTGTAAGCCAAAGACAAATTTGATATACAATAGATATATCTACAAATCCAGAACACAACACGAAGGCGAATCTTTCAAACAATTTGTGACGGAACAAGATTGCTTATTAAAGACTGTGCGTATCCAGCCGATATGCAAGACGATCAGATTCGGGACCACATCGTATTTGGAATACGATCAAACCAAATAAGGGAGAAACTTATCCGAGAAGGCTCGGAATTGACTCTTGAACGGTGCATAGATATAGCCAGAACACACGAGCTGAGCCAAGCCCAATGCAAGGCTATGGATGAACCGTCAACAGTTCATTCGGTGAAACAGCCCAAAGGTGCTCCATGTGCCAGAGGATCGAACCGGTCAAAACCAGGAGATCAACAGAATCCGAAGAAGCAACAGCATACGAACTGTAACAATTGTGGTATGAATCATGGGAACAATAAGTGCCCTGCAAATGGTGAAACGTGTCATTATTGTGCTAAACTGAATCATTTTGCAAAAATGTGTAGGAAAAAAGTACGCGACATGAAGCAGAGAAAAGTTAATGAGGTAAATAACACTTCTCTTGATCTTGATTGTCTAGATTTCTTGGTAAATTCTATTGAGCATGACACAATATCGAACCAAGCTTTCGTTAAAGTTGGTATTGGCAAAGCATGTTTAAGAATGAAAATTGACACTGGAGCTCAGGTCAATGTAATCCCAAGATCACAATACATGGCATTAAACATTAAGGGACCGCTGCAATACACCAATAAACGCCTCTCTGCTTATGGAGACAAGCCTCTCACTGTAGATGGCTATAGAAAACTCCCATGCACATACAAGAATAAGACCATACATGCAGAATTTTACATCGTAGATTCACCAGGTTCAAGTCCCATTCTTGGCTTAGAGACATGCCTCTCCTTAGGTCTAATAAACCTCGTATTGTCTATGAAGACAGAAAGCCCTATGACTAAACAGTCCGTACTAACGCCGTACGCTGACGTTTTTGACGGCATAGGTAGACAGTGTGAAATACGCATCAGGCAAGATGCTATCCCTGTTGTACATCCGCCACGCAAAGTACCACTAGCAATACGTGACAAACTAAAAGCTGAGTTGGACAAAATGAAACTTAATCAGATTATTACAAAGGTCACAGAACCGACAGAATGGGTCAACAGCTTAGTCACTGTACAAAATCCAGATGGTTCTCTAAGGTTATGTTTGGACCCCAAAGACCTCAATGAGGCAATCATGAGACCACACTACCCCAGTAAGACTCTTGACGACATACTTCCGGACCTGACTGGTGCCAAAGTATTCTCAAAGTTTGATGCCCGCAGTGGTTACTGGTCGATAGTGCTGACAGAAGAGTCATCTTTTCTCACAACTTTCAATACCCCATTTGGGCGGTACATATTTCTAAGATAACCATTTGGTACTAAGAAAAGTAATGACCTGTTTCAACAGAAAATGGACGAATGCTTGGAAAACTTACCAGGGGTTAAGACAATAGTTGACGATATCATTGTCTTTGGTATAGATCAAGCCACTCATGATCGAAATCTTGATTTGTTCATGAAAAGATGCCGCGAAATGAATATCAAACTCAACACTGACAAAACGGAAGTAAGCAAGACAGAAAAACCCTTTTTTGGTCATGTGCTTACAGCAGAAGGTCTTAAAATGGATCCTTCAAAGGTTACAGCCATTAAAGACATGCCTTCTCCTACTTCAAGATCAGAACTTGAAACCATTCTGGGCATGGTGACGTATCTACAAAGGTTCGCACCAAGTCTCTCTGAAATGACTAGCCCAATGAGACAATTACTCTCAAAAGATGTGGAATTTGTATGGGATAAACCGCAGGAAGAAGCCTTCCAAAAGGTAAAATTGGTTATCACCTAAGATCCAGGTCCTGTCCTAACATACTTTGACCCGAATAAACCGGTCACATTACAAGTTGACGCTTCTAAAAGTGGTCTAGGAGCTGTCCTTTTACAAGACAAAAGGCCAGTGAGCTTTGCATCCAAATCTCTGACTGAGACGGAAATTAATTATGCCCAGATTGAAAAAGAGCTATACGCCATCTTATTTGGGTGTAAACGTTTTCACGACTATGTATATGGTAAACGAATTACCGTAGAGACTGACCACAAACCCCTCTTGGCGGTGTTCAAGAAAAACTTACACTCAGCACCACCAAGATTACAGCGCATGATTTTACAGCTCAACATCTATGACATAGACTTGAAATTCCTACCAGGAAAAGACATACCCCTTGCAGACACACTGTCACGCAAATACCTTCCTCAGACACACCCAGAATTTGCTGCAGACATGGACATGCATGTACATGCTGTCATGTCTAACTTACCCGTCAGTGATCAAAAAATGTCACACATTAAAATGGTCACGGACTCTGACGAGCAAATGCAACGACTTAAACAGGTCATATCCGAAGGTTGGCCAAATGACAGGTCAAAATGTCACAAAGACTTGTTAGAATTTTGGAACTACAGAGATGAACTGACTGTAGCAGACGGTATCATTCTTAAGGGCAATAAGATACTGATACCTAAGGGGTGTAGATCCATGATGCTCAAAATAATTCACGAAGCGCACCTTGGCATTGAAAAATGCACGCAACGTGCAAGACAAGTGCTTTTCTGGCCAAACATGACTACTGACATAAAAACAATGGTTCTTTCGTGCTCAGTATGCTTGGAACACAGGAATGCTAATCCAAAAGAGCGAATGCAGCCCAGTGACATACCTGACAGACCATGGCAGATCGCTGCCACTGACATATTTCACTGGAACAATACTGACTATATTCTCTTAGTAGACTATTATAGTAGATACTTTGAGGTGAGCATGTTGCCCGACACAAAATCATCAACTGTCATTGATAAATTAAAAGGCTTCTTAAGCCGTCATGGAATTGTGCAAACACTCGTTAGCGACAATGCTCGACAGTACACATCACAAGAATTTCATGAATTTGCCAAAAAATGGGATTTTGAGCATAGAACATCAAGCCCAGGTTATCCCCAAAGTAATGGTCTAGGGGAGAGAACTGTTCAAACAATCAAAGCTCTTTTCACAAAAGCTAAACAAGCAGGAACAGATCCTTATCTTTCTCTGCTAGAGTATCGTAACTCACCACTAGCACGTGGAAAATCACCAGCTCAATTATTAATGAGCAGGCAGCTAAGGTCAATACTGCCAGTCACATCACACCAACTTGACCCCCAAGTTATCTTGAAATCACATGTCAAAAGCAAAATTTCTCAGAACAAAGGCAGATCAAAGGTGTACTATGATAGGTCAGCACACCCATTAAGCCCCCTGCAGATAGGTGATAGTGTACGAATAAGACAAGGAAAACTATGGAAGCCAGCAACAGTATCACAAATGGTAAACAACAGATCATTCATTGTCACTACACACGATGGTTCCACATACAGACGCAACAGACGCCATTTGTTAAAAACAAATGAAAATCAGTCACAATGCAGACGGTTAGATTTTCCTAACAACACACAAATTACCCCAAATACACCAATAATTGTCCCTGCGACTGCTACAGCTAGCAACAGCAACACATTAAAATGTTCTGTCAATACCAACAGCAATGTAGACTTATCAAATTCTGAAAAAAGCAAAAACAATGATACTACAGTTTATACAACAAGATCAGGCAGAAGTGTTAAGCCCCCAGTTAAATTTGATCTGTGACATTAATGTTATGTTAACAGTTGAATTAGTGAGCAATAAAACTCTGGGAAGATAGTGCGAAATCTTCATGGACATAATGAACTGGTGAACTCTGCTGGATTAAATTTATGGCTAATTAGTAAAACATGTGCAGCAACATTAACCTGGTCAGTTCTATGATGATCATAGCGGAACATGAAAGGATAATTAATTGCTATCAGATTATCAGCAGTGACAGACAGCAATTAATGAACATTTAAACCCATGAACTTTTATAACAAGTTCAGTGCTCTATGATCTTGACTCACATTTTAAAAACAGGGAGATGTTACATGGTAGACAACTCCGCTGTCATTACTTAGTAGACATTCATGTAGTACAGAGTTAACTTATCTTGACCCTTTATATATTCATGCTCTCTCTTATAGCAGACACTTCTTGTTAAGGCCTCACTGAACAAACATGTAACGAACTCAGTGTTACTTGATCAATATACCCACATGCCCGCGCACACCATAACAAATATATAAACGGGATACGCGCAATGACATAGTAAAAACCGGCGTAAAGAAATAATATGAATTAGGCTATTCCTAGATACGGCAAAAGCATTTTCCAAATAAAACAACTTAATTGATATAGTTCACTTTCCTTGAGTTGTGATTGAAGAATTCTTCTTTTCAACCTTAGGTTACCTATCTTTGAGCTTACCTGTACTTTATTTGGTACAAGAAGCACTGAACAAACCACAATTCACAATTACATAACATAATACTTGGTGCAGTCAGCAGTGCTGAATTCAACCTTAAATATGAAAGTCATACCACCAGTCTTTATATTGTTTTATTTTTTAAAAAAGGAAGTAACTAAATCGCAAACATGAAGTTGTCAAGAAAGCACCTTTATCGATTTTAAGGTAATGAATTACAAGCACACAGTCGGAATCATATGCAGAATCATTGTGGTAGAAAAATACGCAAAGCAGGATTTTTTTTCAGAGGCCAGTGACAACTGAACAAACCCAAGTCCAGAGGAGCGGATCAAAACAATACATGTTTAAAGCCAGACTCTGATATTGAGGAGTCTCCCAAATGTGACATTTTATATCTTTTATAGATCATGTGTCCATCATGATCTACATTGGTTTCTTTGAACTCTTTCAGTCAGCACTGTAAAATGGTTGTTCCACAGGAGTAAACATATAGTATATTTTTGCTTTTGTTAATGGTGCGTATGATTGATATGTATATTTCTTAGAATGAGTGAATTATAATACAGAGTGATGGAACCATTGGTTAGGCCAAACGTGACAGTAGCAATATCTTTCCATAGAACCAAGTTCTCAATGATATGGTTGCAAATCATAATGCTGTAGTGAGAAGTTTTAGAAACAACTCCATGTAGAGCCATGCTGAGACAATGAAAAAAAATTGCTATTCCCGGAAACATCAATATTTGAATACTGAACTCCATTATTAAACTCATTGTTGCACTGGCCTTTAAAGTTTGTGAAATCAAATGACTGGCACGTGCTTATATTTTTATTTTTCGTAATTTTTGGATTTGCGGAACTTCTGTATTCATTTTATTAAAAGTGAGGCAGTTTTTGGTGTAAAATCTGATTGTTTTATTACTTGTTGAGTAACTATGTTCTGTTAACATAGAACTGTCAATTTGTTGTACACTTCATTCATTTATAGCATAAAAAGTGTTTTGGTTTAATGCATGAAATTCTACTTTCAATAACACTTGGCTTTAATGCTAACTATGCTCATTCAAAATGGTGCAATGCATTATTGAAATTTTGTTAATCAAAAAGAATGGTATATTTACATATTTGCATGTATTGAAAGTTGTAATTAGTTAAAATGAAAATTAAAAAATAAAATAAAAAAAATTTAAGTGATGGAATCGACCTGTATATTTATCCTCACAAATTTACATTAATTGGACGACTATAGACCTAAGAATTACAAATGCTATTACGCCTTAGTCTTAGAATGATCGTGGCTGAAAATCCAATTCAACAGATTTGAAATGATTGTCCATGTACAGAAAAAATCGTTATTTTCATGAAAAAAAATAATTTCAATTAATTGTACACTGCAGTAGATATTTTACACATAAAAATTTAGTATGCCACTACTTCGGTAGAGCAAGAGTCGATTGTGCGACATCGCTAGAGTCTAGTGTTCAGCAGACGTACCAATCTCTATCCAGAGTTGTCGCTCCTTAACTCGCTAAGAGGCTAATTACATGAAAATAGTCCACCGGATGTTCCTACTCGGGCTAGTCAGACAATGGCTGACACTAAATAGTCCCATTTTTTTCCTTTTGGGGGCATTAAATGGCTAGTATGGCCAGAAAGGAATATGTTAAGTAAATGAGATGCTTTTACTGACACGCTGATAGCATATTCATGTTTGGAAATGCAGTATATGAAAAAAGATCCTGGTTTTAGGATGGCATATGTAAACAGTTTTGAAGTTCACACAGAAGTGAAAAAAACAGACCACCAGTTTCAAGGTGTCAAATCTCTGTTAATTGATATATGACCCCTACTTTTCTTGCTGGAAATGGACAGTAGAACCACTTAGCTTTAAAAGCATGTAAGTTAGCCCTTATTCAAATGGTACCAGCTATGGTTGCCAGCCTTTTGAAACATGTCATGTTTACTATAGTTTATATAGGGAAGTCTATTTACAGGTCTTACACCTAAGAGACTGCAAGGAACGACAACTCTGTGTGGAGATTGCATCCGTACACCATTACACGACCTTAACGGAAATCAGGTTATTAGCAAAGAACGTTGTTTGACTGTGTAGCAAAATAATCATGCCGGCATTCTTTTTGATAACGAAAAACATTGAACATAGGAAAACAATTTTTTGTGGGATAATTTAATTTCAGTAGCGGCTTGCTTATTAATGACAAACATCGAAAATGGTGAAAATTTGTATTTATTGTAGAGACCGTTTAAATATCTTTAGAAAAAAAACTTCCGGAAAAATGGCCGACAAAAAAGGACACGGGTATTTACCCCTGTCAATAATTTAATAAGGTTTTTCAATTAATTACATTGTTTTTAAATAAATTACATGTTACCTATAAGCGGCAACGCCCGGGCGCTTTGCGCCCGAGCTTTTGCCATATTAATTCGGAGGAAAGACAACGCTTCGGCGCGAGCTCTAACTTACAGTCTTATGATTTAAAAGTCTTAGAATTTACAAAAAGAAACAACAACACGCTTCCAAATTTATAGTAATAGTCTCAGCTTTAAAAAGTATGCACGAGGTACGGTGAAAGAAGTCCTTTATAAATAGAAAGATTTTTAAGTAATTGAAAAGACTATTGTCGCTCTGTATCAATAATGTTTTCACGATCATCTTCATCAGAAACCAGAGCCCCTGGAGTCAAAGTAGCAAGAACACGATGACAGGGATAAAAGAAACAGTTCGAACTAATAGGTTCTTATACAGGATTTCTCAATAAACCTTCATAAACTCTTAAAACCCTGTCACCCTCGTGCAAACAAATGGGTAAGCCAAACGATCAGATGGTTTTGACGAATAACTTGGATAAAATAACATTGCCTTTTATTTTCTTTAGTTTATAAATTAAGTCTTCCTATGGGTACAAGATGGTGGCAGGGGTCTCAGAATTTATGAAAATTTACGAGATTCTTTTATCCCTGTCATCATGTTCTTGCTGATGTGACTCCCGGGGTTCAGATCTCAGTAAGATCATTTAGTATCCACCTTTTTGCTTGACAATGCTATCACCTTCTTATGTTATATATATATATATATATATATTTTTGCTTTTGCATACAACAATGTCGAGTTAAATGGTGGATTGGAGCTAATATACCAAGACAACTTGTATTGTTTAGTCATATATATGAAACATTTTTAGGGCGAGTGTGAGGTTGGTGCACCCTTAAACAATTTTTTAACCCCAGTGGCAAATCGCTTTGGCACTGACCTTTTCAAGGCGGTAACCCCTCGGGTTCTCATTTCCGTTAATTGTTTGTGGTGTCTAGTTTGAAATTGATCATTTTATTACCTATGCTCTCTACTTTTTTGCTGTGTGGGGAGACAGTGCCTTCTGGATGTGGCCATTCCTAATATGCATATTTCACTCTTTTTTTTTCAAACCAAAATTCCTTTTTTAATGATCGTTTACATTTCCTTCAGGATCGCCATTACTTTTCCTTCAGGATCGCCATTACTTTTCCTTCAGGATCGCCATTACTTCAGGATCGCCATTGCTTTTCCTTCAGGATCGCCATTACTTTTTCTTCAGGATCGCCATTACTTTTCCTCCAGGATCGCCATTACTTTTCCTTCAGGATTGCCATTACTTTTCCTTCAGGATCGCCATGACTTCAGGATCGCCATTACTTTTCCTTCAGGATCGCCATTACTTTTCCTCCAGGATCGCCATTACTTCAGGATCACCATTACTTTTCATTCAGGATCGCCATTACTTTTCCTCCAGGATCGCCATTACTTCAGGATCACCATTACTTTTCCTTCAGGATCGCCATTACTTTTCCTTCAGGATCGCCATTACTTTTCCTTCAGGATCGCCATTACTTCAGGATCGCCATTACTTTTCCTTCAGGATCGTCATAATGACTGCTGTCACACTGTCAAAAGGATTTCTTTTTTGATGTAAAGAAATACATTTACTTTTTCAAAAAAAATCTTTAATCCAGTGATAGAAGGATTTAAACCACATCACAAATACACGTATTACAATTTAAACCATATCACAAGTACATGTATTACAATCAAACCATTAAATAATTAAGAATAGATACGAAAGTCTTCTTCAATAACAGGTGGTCTTCCGAAGCAGGTTAAAAGTGAGGCACTGGTTGTATGAGAATGTTCTATTGTTCTTTATTGCAAGATGGCTTCTTTTCAAAAGTGGTCTTTCATGTCTTTAAAACTAAGAGTTCACAACTGTAAAGTCGCTATGCATCTATATTAATTCCAATAACCAGAGATTCTTGTATCGATAACAAGAATAAAGAGATAAAACAACATTTTGCGACCTCTTTCGGCGTTTCATTTACTTAATTTTTTTAGGTTCTAGTGACAACGGCATTCGGCGCTTCGTCCATGAGACTGTAGCCTCTGGTAGCGGTCGCGTTAATGCTGCGTGCCTCCGACTGAGCGGCCCAAGGGTCCATCTCCATAAAGGTTCCTCGCCGCCTTCTTCTGATGATAACAAATATTGCTCCACCTAGCATGATGCATGCAAACAAAGCTGCCACGGTTATCGCTGTAATGCTCCCACCACCTAGCCTCACGTTGCTCTCTCCGGTTCCTTGGTCGTTGCTTTGGGACGCAAAGGCAATGGTTTTCCTCTGACTGTCCATGCCATCCTTTGCCATGAATTCAGGTACAACTTTGCCTGCGTCTTCCATGTTTGTCCAAAGTTTTCCATCGCTATCCAGGACAATGGTGTTATCAGTTAATTCCTTCGGGGAATCTCTGGGTGCGTCCATGAAAGGCGGCCTCTGGATCTTTGGTAAACCTTGTCCCGAAAGGGCACCGGCCTTGATACAGTAATGGATACTACACCCGTTGTCGACAGTTGCCAAATGCTGACTGTAGCCTTCAGGACAGGCCTTTGGATATGATGCCATGCCTGAGCTCTTCATAAACTCTGTCAGCATACTTTTCTGGTTATTAATCTGCAACAAATCGGTCCTTTCCTTCAAAGCCAGTGGATTTCCTGCCTTGCAGCTGTAAAATCCAGCGAAAGGGAGAGAGTATCTGTAACCCAGTTCATAGTCGTCGCTGACGCAAATTGTCAAACCTTCGAGTAATCTCAAGGGATAGAAGTTAACAGGACAGTTTTTACCTTGCGTAATTACGTTTGCAACGGTTGACGTATACAGTCCACCGAACAGGAAGCCAGTGTTTTGGGGTACTTTGCCGGTAGCGGCGCACCAGTAAGCCGAATAGCTAGCCCAAGCGTTGTAATTGACTATATGACAACAATGGAAGACTGTCCAACATCTACGACATTCACGTCGTGATGCTGGACTGCTAGAAGAACCTTGCTGTATAAGAACTGGTTCATAGCCCGCGATGCAACTTAATCCACCCGTTTGTGGATTCTTTATTGACAGTCTCTTGCAAAGATCAGTGTTATCCCCGCCCGAGCAAGTCTGGTAAACACCTCCAAAGGTGAAGTTGGTTTTCGGTGGCAAACAAGAGCCATCATCGAAGTTGGCCTGAAAGCTGAAGTTCGGGGAGTCCTCTTGAATGCACCCACGGTGGGTGTTGTGTTCGTAGTAAAGCTCAATCGCTTCTTTGACCCGATCATAAACATCGTAAATGATGGATTGCGGAACGCCGGGAAGTGTGACGTCGTTGATGATGTAATATATTGGATCTCCAGATTTATCAAGAGCCACCATTTCGTTTTGGAGCAAACCGCTCCAAGTGTTTGCTGTAAAATTCTTCGGCCTGGAAGTACAGAATATACTGGACAATATAAAACAAGAATATTCTCAAAAAGCAATGGTCTTTTTGTCTTAACATCACCACCTTCAACTAAACTTCCGTAGTATTATCATTTCTAAAAGTAATGACAAATTTCAAATGAAAACAAAGCACCGCTGAAGGCCGGAACGTTTGGTGAATCTTTAGTTACAAAGTGAATGCCAACTTTCAGATTTTTGACATTGTTTTCTAGACGAATAATAGGTCATAACTTATTAGTACAATTTAACTATTACTTGATGACCTTTACAACGTACATCTATTCCTACCCAAAAGAATAATTGGCCCGGCTTCAAATAGAGATTTATAGCGAATGTTGAGTACCAAGGGGCCCGGCTACATATATAGGTTTTTACCGAACGTTAAGTACCAGCTCATAATGAAAGTAGCTATTTTTAGCGACGCGATGGACTCCGCGACAGCTACTCTCGTCCAATCAGAATTCACTCATATACCTGCTTTGTAACCAAACTCTTTACCTCGGAATATTTTTTTCGGCCTAGCTGTCTAACCTCACTTTTGACCTAATTTATTAACCAATGACGTGTTGTAAATAATACTCGTATTCTATTATTATGCAGCGGGAAAATGAAATAAACTATTTCGATTGGTAGCTATGTATACCAGAGAGGCATCTAGCAGGGTGAAGAGGTATCTAGTGGGATTTTTAAACAATTAGTTTACTCTGTTTGAAACGATTATTGGTGTGACGTTTAGATCTTTGCTATTCTGTTTAGTCGAAAGGCACACTCCAGTACTCGTCATTGGTTAGGTTCTGATTTTTATCAGTTTGCTATTAAACCATACAGCTTTCAAAGAGTAGAAAGTTGTGGTATATTCTAGAATTGTTTCATATTCCTAAGAAATTCTCTTCAATTTTATAAAGAAAACAGCCGTTTATCTTTTTTAAAAGATATTTCTTGTTTAGTATGGCATCAGAAAAATGAAAAATGAATGTTATGTTCTTAATTTTCTAGCCAATGATCGGCGGAATTCACAAGAAAAACGATTAAATTTTCGATCTATACCCGGTTTGGTAAGATTAGTGAAATATTTGTTGATGCTGATTTTTTAAAAGCTGTGTTTACATTTGGGCTTTACAAAACGGAGGTTTTGTTATTACACTTTACTGGCTTATACAGAAGGGACACGAATTTTCAGAGAATATGGTATTTGATTGTAAATTCGGTGTGGATAGAATGATAACAATCCCAATATATCAAAACAAAACAAAAAAGATATGTTTATGAAGTGTAGACCATGTGAAGACCCTCATTTGTTTTGTTTTGGTTTTTTTGGGCGGGGGAAGGGGCGGGGTGGGGCGGGTCGGCCAGTTTATACAAATTTTGGAGAAAACGAGATCCGTCTTCAAAGCCCTTGTGTGTGCGCCAGGTTATAAATGAAATCAATGAGTTTTGTGTTTTCTTTTAATCAAAATATATGCGAATTGAAAGTTTATTTGTAAGCAGTTATATAGAAAAAGTCAAGGTACATGTAGTAAGAGACATTGTTCAGATAGTTATTCTTGGCGGAATAATGAATATTATGTTATGTTTACAAATATTGGCGATCACGTGAATTGATTTTGGCGCGTGAATGTTCAATACCCTTCGCAAATAAAAGACAACAATATTTTATCACTTAATTCTTTGCTCGTTTACAAAACAATCCATCACCTGCATGAACTCTTACACTCTACATCAAACTTCCTTTAAATGTCGTCAACCTATAACACATCTGTGTTATACTTTTCTTGTTAGTGATGTATTTTGAAAAGATAAAAATACTTAAATGGAAAAGGGCTTATAGTTTACACATAATTACTACACTACAGTCAAAATGTTTTGCCAAAGAGAACTAAAACTTGTTTTAATAGCTGACGAAATATTTTGTTGATTTTTAACCTTTAACTTCACAGATTCAACTTTATTGCATAGAGGAATATAAATTCTATTATTTATTTCTATTATTTATTTTATTTTCGCTCTCCGGTAGCGTGTACAACGGTTTATTTCTATTATTTATTTTATTTTCACTCTCGGGGTAGCGTGCACAACGGTTTATTTCTATTATTTATTTTATTTTCGCTCTCTGGGTAGCGTGTACAACGGTTTATTTCTATTATTTTATTTTCGATCTCTAGGTAGCGTGTACAACGGTAAGAAACAGTTAATTTATGACGGATAAAACTCACTGGAACACAGGTCCGCCAAATGTCAATATTTTGGAAGTAGTTCGCTCTTTTCGGTATTCATCCACCATCGTCTGCTGCGTTGACTGCGAATAGCTGACACCGAAGTCAAAAACTCCAAAGAAGCTCGCGCTGGCGGACGCCATAACCTGATGCTTTTGAGACTGGTACTTTTTCATGAACTGGACACTGATTCCGTCAATCTGGTAAAAATGAAAACTCAAAAGTATGTTTTCTTCAAAGTCATTATTAAGCTACTTTGTTTAAAACATTGCGTGCATCGTGTATAGAGTATAAATACTTTTTAAAATTAGTTTCCTGCAGCTTGGGGAAAAAGCCATACACGTTTCTAAAATTATGAGTATGCGGAAAGTTATGACTGCATTTTTCTAGATGAACAAATTACCCGTTTGTCACAACTGAAATTAGTTCTTAAAAAGAAGGTAATTTAAGTCGTCTCAAATAAAGAGGGTATTATTCTGGTGTAAGACCTGTAAATAGACTTCCCTATATAAACTATAGTAAACATGACATGTTTCAAAAGGCTGGCAATCATAGCTGGTACCATTTGAATAAGGGCTAACTTACATGCTTTTGAAGCTAAGTGTTCTACTGTCCATTTCCAGCAAGAAAAGTAGGGGTCATGTATCAATTAACAGAGATTTGACAGCTTGAAACCGGTGGTCTGTTTTTTTCACTTCTGTGTGAACTTCAAAACTGTTTTACATATGCCATCCTAAAACCAGGGCCTTTTTTCATAAACTGCATTTCCAAACATAAATATGCGATCAGTGTGTCAGTAAAAGCATCTCATTTACTTAACATGTTCCTTTCAGGACATACTAGCCATTTAATGCCTCCAAAAGGCAAAAAAATTGGGACTATTTAGTGTCAGCCATTGTCTGACTAGCCCGAGTAGGAACATCCGATGGACTATTTACAAGTATTTAGCCTATAAGAAAACTTGTGTTTTTCAATATCTTATATTTTCTGTTTTTATTCAATAATATGATATTCGAATATAACTAGCAAGTTTCAGCTTTCAGTTAGCAAAAATGAACTCAATATGATAAATTTTCCAACACCACCTATTCTGGTACGCGTTTGCGGCCAAGCGGCTAAACCTAAGAATTCATTTCTTGCAAATAAACATTGAAAAACATCAAATTTCTCAAAAACATGGTTATGAATAATAGTAAAACATCTCAACTACTTAAAGCAACTCACTTTTTGAGCTGACATATGCAAAATGGGCCACACAGGGTATCAATTGTGGCATTTTTAAGGCAAAAACAGTCAAAAATGACCCCAAACCTAATAAAAGCCCAATTTTGCCTCCTGTAACACAGTTATTCTGATTTTTAACTTTCAAATTTGCTTAAAATTGGTCAGCACTCAATTTTAGTGGAAAATAACATTGCAGACAATATAAATATTCAAATGCTGCCCTCCACTTGTACTTCTCATAGGTGTAAGACCTGTAAATAGACTTCCCTATATAAACTATAGTAAACATGACATGTTTCAAAAGGCTGGCAATCATAGCTGGTACCATTTGAATAAGGGCTTACTTACATGCTTTTGAAGCTAAGTGTTTCTACTGTCCATTTCCAGCAAGAAAATTAGGGGTCATATATCAATTAACAGAGATTTGACAGCTTGAAACTGGTGGTCTGTTTTTTTCACTTCTGTGTGAACTTCAAAACTGTTTACATATGCCATCCTAAAACCAGGGCCTTTTTTCATATACTGCATTTCCAAACATAAATATGCTATAAGTGTGTCAGTAAAAGCATCTCATTTACTTAACATGTTCCTTTCAGGACATACTAGCCATTTAATGCCTCCAAAAGGCAAAAAAATGGGACTATTTAGTGTCAGCCATTGTCTGACTAGCCCGAGTAGGAACATCCGATGGACTATTTACAAGTATTTAGCCTTCTTAGTGGTCTCTTAAATTGAATTCATGTATACAGCAGGATCGGATTCCAGATTTTAAGAAAGGTGTTCACTTCAGTCTAAGAGGAAATAAATGATCTAATTTTCAAATATCTGACCAAAATTCACATGAAAATTAAAGAATGCCGCCCAGTGACAATTTCGTTCGAAAATATTTTTGGATGCAGAGTTCACAACAAGCGAACCTCTGCTAACCCTTTTACATTTCAGCATGAGAGGGGTAAACAACACTTTTAATTAATATTTAAAAAAAAGAAACCTGAGCGAGTGCAGCCCCGACATCCACGCTGGTGATCACGTGAGTTCCAAAGTCTCGTACGAAGAGCTGACTCTCATACCGAGCGAGATCGGTACGATTCAATGTGACGAGTGCAGCGATCTTTTGAAGCCGAGCCCTACAGGCATCACTTATAACCGTGTCGGGCTCCTTTTTTGCAGTGTATATCAGATAACGTGCCTGAAATTATTATTTTGAAACAAATAATATAATATTATTTTTGAACTATGATGACGCTTTATCTCATAGTTTCAATTATGCGCGAAAACTAGACTGTTTCCACAAAACAAATATTTTAAATCCTTATCAATTTTGAAAGAAGATGCTTCGTCTTTTCGAGATTTTACGGTATCGGGTAGTTAACACTTTTTTTATTCAAACCAAAAAATTAATAATTGATTTTAAATTTCCGCATCCACTAGTGGTACTGAGATTAATGAGAAATTTTTATGAAATTGTCATGTGACAACACTGCGGTATCATTTAACTTCGCGAGGCCTAATTTTCGCGCATGTGAAGCAAATGACATTTTTGACTTTGATTCGCACATTTGAGTAACTCTGACATCTCATAAAACAAGATATTCTGAGGATAAAATTTGTTTGGGTTTGATTTGCGCACACTCGTTAGCGCGAAATACGCGAAAATTAAACCAGTGCGAAATATAATTAAACCACATTAGTTATTCACAATCTCCGTATGCTATTTCTGTACTAAATCACAACAGTAGCGTTTTGTAAAAGAATTTGTTGAACTTAAAGTTTTTCATATTAAAATTACGTATTATCAGATAACACTTAGGTTGAATGTTTTCTGCGCAATGTGAAATTACCGAAAGATAGGGAAGACCTAATGGGAAATAAAAAAAACTCTCTTTACCCATTCACAGTATTTTATGAAGAATAATCAATTTGAAATAAAAGTGTTATATATTGCAACGAAAGGAGGGTCTGTTAAAACTGAAAATCAGATAAAACAAATCAAACATACCTGTACTCGTGTCGTCATAGCTTTGTCATAGTGTTGTGTAGACTTCACGCTTTCGTACTCGTCGGAGAACGACCCACTGATTCTGACAAACGGAAGGTGTAGCCCAGCATGCACGTTCACCCCACGGGACAATGTGCTCGTAAAGTTATCCCAGTGTTCTATTAACTCGGCATACGTTTCGACCTTGCTGCTCTTGATCGGAATCGTGTATACGCCGTCGGGAACTAGAAATTTCCCGTCTTCGGTCGTCCGGCATCTTGAATAGTTGAGGCCCATAATCATCCCCATTTCTTTATTCCGTAGATTGTCCCATCCGCCACCGGGAAGAGCCTCAAACCTTAGAATCGGACTGCCTTTCATGATATCGCAGCGTCTTGGATCGCCGACGGGATAATCGTCGATTTTTTGCTTGGTTAATAATTCACTATTTATCTGTTGAGTTGAAAAAATCTCTAAAACACTTAGTCGTACATAACATATTAACAAAATGTGTGTGTACGACATTTTAAGCTTAGTGTTCGCAGCACAGCGATCTTTGAAAATCTGTCGCAGGAATAAAACGTAACGCGTTTATATTTTCACCGGTAACCACGAAAAACAGGAAACTATCTTTAATGTCTGACGGAAGGTAAATTTTAAGAGGCCAACAATGTTTACACCTTTTATATTTACAGTTTCGAAATAAATTTTGTTTAGTCGTATTAAACTTCTAAGCCGGTTGATTCTGGTAACGAACAAATAAACACCAAGAATGCTGCATGGTCCTGGTAAATTTGCTCTATACTAATTTCGACATACTTTCTTAATACTCCGATTTAAGAAAATTCAAACTTTTTTGATAATCACCCGATCTATTTATCATTTAATAGAACATGATTCTGGCACCTGTGTGTTTTCCAAAGTCTTGACTGACATTTTGATATAGGATATGAATTCAATATAACAAACTGCGACTAAAGACCAGTCTCCAATCTCAAGACTGAAGGTTATTGATTTAAATTAATGTTATTTCGTCAAACTTTGAGGGTTCATGACAACGGACCGACCGAGCTTATGTCCAGAATTTCAGGCCCCTGAACTGACTTGAACCCAAGAATCCCCAGGTTGGTCAATACGAGACATGACGATAATGTCCAAGACCAGAGATAGCCTCAAGAGTAAACTTGTATTCCAAATGCTTTGACCTCTGGGTTCGTGCCAACGGACCGACCGAATTGATGCCTGGAATTTCAGGCCCCTGGAACACCAAAAATCCCCAGGTCGGCCAATACTAGGCATGTCGAAACCGTAAAGGCCCAAATACGTAATACCGCTTGTACTTTCAACCCAAATATAACAATATATAAACAATACATCTCAAGGATACTGTGAATTTTGAATTTACTGTGGGTCAAATAGATCTTGGATAACTGAGCTGAAACCGATCTGACCTTATAGGCACATATTAATGCGTGTGTATACTTGTCAAAAATATTACCGCTTAATATTCTGGCCCGTCATGAGCGCATGTTTGATTGGGACTTATACGGACCCAAGCATGTTTTCAGGAACGAGCGAGCGCATGGTAGAACCAATAAACTTTAACCAGCTTCAATTTGAGGAGGGTGAAGAGTGTGGGTGTGGAATTAGTGGGCGACTCGTACCTACGGTGGATAAGCGCGAGTGATTAAATGTAAAAAAACACAACCACTTAGCCATGGAGATGATTTTTTATCCGTCGATTCGTATTTAACGAAACTAGCATAAATTGTAAACAAATACAATAAATGACAAATTAGAACTTTGGGTGAGTGTATCTCTCAAAAATTTAACTCGGTCTCCAAAATGGTAGGCTAGTAGACATATGTCAGTTTGGAGATATGGCTCAGCTTCGACCGATCACCTGCTTATGATGTGTCTCAATTTTCAGAGGTATTTATCGATTGTTTGTTTTTTATAGTGCCCCCGATAAAAAATCGGCAAACATCACGTTTTTTTATGACCGTCACAACTTTCATGAACAACAATTCCTAATTTCTATCTTAAGTCAATGGCGCCCAGCAAGCAGGCATCCGTTAAGAAGTCTTTACTAGCTGGAGTCTTATCAACCATGCGCTGGTGGACTTGAACCGTCGGTCGCTCATGGTAAGCGAACGTGTTAACCAAAAGCAAACGAAAACGGTTATATTCGGTCCTCCTTTATTATACCATAAGTCAAAACAGTGTTATCGGTGAAACACATTATGAAAAACCTTTGCAAGTTTTATCGCAGTTGCCTAGATTTAATTCAAAGATACAGGTGCAGAATAAAATGACTATTGCAACAAGGTATTTCTCAACCAGTATTTTACACACCGTTCAACACGTTAACTCAAAAACCGATTGTTAACTCGAAAACAGATTACGAAAAATAAAAGGAGTGGACACTAGGTGAGTTTAATTCATATTTTTTGCACATTAAGCCAAAGTTTCCATTGGGAACTGGTAAGTATTGTTTCAGAAGAGAACAGCGAATCTTGGCATATATTTTTCGAGTGCAAAAGTTTTATATCTTGGAAGAAAACTCTGTGTAAAGTGAGTTTCCTATGAATTTTTGTGTTTGACGAGAAAAATCACTTTTCATCCCGCGATTGCAACGAATTTAGTAACAGAAACATACACAACCATCATTAATCTGTAGTCTGGCCAATTTTCACTCACTAATTTTGTGTTTCAACAGCGTTTTAAAGCTGACAAGGTGAGTGAAAATGGTTAACTGGAAAGTCCGATTTAATTTTCAGTGGTTAACCCAGAAGTCAGATACATGCCATTCAACGTTAACCCTGAAATCAGATTTCAGGAAAACTTTGTGTTGATTATTTATGTGTTTTCTATGACATTGTTTCGTGGTTAACGTTTAATTTGTGAAAAAAAAGAATAAATTGATACAGACGCAGATATTCTTAAATTATGTAACACCGTTTATTAACGGACAGACCGAAAGCAAGATTAATGCATATTTTGTGTCCTATACTCTCAAAATACATACCCGAGTGTACCGAATATTGTGAAATGTAATTGGTAACAGACCCATAAACAATTAAGAATTGGAATGTCTAAAACTGAATCTCCATACTGCGAAATGCGATTCATATTTCCCGTTTATAATCTCAAACATTGGTCACTGGTGTACCGTTTTTCCCAGTAAGACTTGGGTTATAATTTAGATTTACATAGCATATAACGTGGAGTCAAAGATTATTGTTGTTATAAAGCAAATTAATTACATTTTAATACTTTTTCTGTTATAGAGATAACATCTTTGATACGGAAGGAGGTAAACGTCTGAAACAGAAAAGGAAAAGTTGTCTTTTCTCTTCACCAAGTCAGCCAGCTCACAGACAGAAGGATGTCAGACGAGTTAAATGATTTTGTCACACTATCGAAATGGACTTATGGACGTTTAAAAGTGTGCACAAACAGAAATTAGTGTGGCAAAGAAATCAGTGTCTAAAATAACAAAACGTAAAACATTCTGGCTTGCTGATGAATAACTTCACGCCGCTAGCGCGCTTTATGGATTTGCCAGCTCTCGCGTGCACGTCCAATCTGCATGAACCGCACCAAAATAAGAATCATTCCTTAAATATTTCGAAGAAGACGATGTTAAGAGTATTCTGACTTCAGTCTTTTTGTTTGGTATCGTCATTCAGCTGCTGTTGCTGAATTTAAATATTTCATTAATTAAATTTAAAACTTTTGCTAGTTTATCTTTATTTCACCAGCGAATTATTTTTGTTGGTCAGCTTTAGTGTTGAAATCAATATTTTAGGTTACAGTAAACGAAGGTATGAATTCTGGATTAGAATATGAAGCTATTTTATTGCGGAAACGGTAAATTAATAATACTTTGTTCGTTCTTTTGCCGTAAACACGTATCAATTTAATTCATGTCATACATGGGAAACTCGATTTAGTTATACAATGAAAGTTGTTCTACATAAACAAAGCAGCCAATAAATTTTTGTATTTATTTATTGTTGTTGTTGTTGTCGTCGTCGCTGTTGTTATAGTTTATACTTATATTATAAATTACTGCAGTTTATATTGATCATACTTGATGAATGGCTGCCAGATTTAAATCTAATTCTAGTCGAACGCAGAATAAGACACTGATATTTTCCGCACCTAATGAGACTCGAATCAGAGACCTTCGGATTTGGGGTCTGGCTTTTACTGCTTAGCATGCTGTCATCCGTAACTTCAATGAAAACGCTAATACACTAACTTTACAAAGATTTTTTGTAAGTGTTAACGTCACATTAATCAGAAAACTACTCGATGAAGCTACTTTGCTGCCTAGCAGGTTTAAAATAATTACTAGTTCACACCACTTTTTCCAAGAACCGAAATGTCCGCTTTCCTTTTAATTTTCTAAAACTGCTGAAATACAAGCAGATTTGACATTTCATTGTCCTGTGACGAATCAACAAATTTTTCCATTTCCAACTCTTCAAGCAGCGTTGTAACGTCGACATCATTGCTTACATTAATGTTTTTAATATCCCCCATTTTGTAGCGTTATGCTACCGCAAGAAGAACACTAACAAATGTTAAGCGTGAAAGTCGGCCTAGGAGCCCTCGTCGTAGGTCGCTCGGACGAGCTTCTAAGACTGCCGCACTAGTTTTAACATGTCTACTTCAATGCCGTACTAAGAATACCGCACTCTCTGGTTAGCATCTGCCTTGCTACTCCAGTATATATAGGCCAGATTATATAACTATTGTAATAATAAACAATCTGCAACCATAGCGATAACAAGCCCATACAGTTTGTACCCGCTGACCCTCTGACAGGTTCATCGAGTTGCTTATTATATTACACATTTCAGTGAACTCTTTTTTTACACTTAACGAGGGTAGTAAGTTTCATTTTCACTTTTTCTGTCAGTAGTACGGTATATCTCGGCCTTATTGTTGCTAGTTATGAAAACTTCTCCTTTGTCCGGGATGATATCTGTGTACTCTTTAGTTCTACATGGTATAGCCTAAACATCCACTGGAACTGTTCCGCTTCACGCTTTGAGGCACAGAGAAGGTTGCACACGAACAAGCAGGTTGACAGGATCGCAGAAAAAATATATAGGGACAGTAATAACACCTGTATGTATCCATTGCTTTTAACTCCAGTGGCAGACCTGGAACCGAAAAAGCGAGTCAGATGAATACTTAGTAACTACGCATACTTGAAAATTTCTGACATATAAATCTTTTATTTCTAGTTATTTTATCCATGTATATACATGCATTATAACATTAGAATATTTCAGCCGTGGAGAGGCAAAATTTAGATATTCCATTTCCTACCTTAGACTAGATGCAATATTAAACATTCTAATTCTAGAAATTAGAGATGCGCATTTGAGCAGTTACATGCAATATCAATTAAATTTTCACAATATTCTATAAACTATTTTTGTCAGTATACGGCGCAAAATATGTATTAATCTTGTTTTCGGTCTTTCCATTAATTTCACATTATTTAAGAATCTATTCATTTACACAACATTTAACGTTAAACACGAAAGAATGTAATAGAAAACACATAAATAATCAACACAAAGTTTTCTTGAAATCTGATTTCAGGGTTAACGTTGAATGGCTTGTATCTGACTTCAGGGTTAACAACTGAAAATTAAATCGGACTTTCCAGTTAACCATTTTCACTCACCTTGTCAGCTTTAAAACGCTGTTGACGCTTTGAAACACAAAATTAGTCAGTGAAAATTGGCCAGACTACAGATTAATGATGGTTGTTTATGTTTCTGTTACTAAATTCCATGCAATCGCTGGATGGAAAGTGATATTTCTCGCCAATCACAAAAATTCATAGGAAACGCACTTTACACAGAGTTTTCTTCCAAGATATAAAACTTTTGCACTCGAAAAATATATGCCAAGATTCGCCATTATCTTCTGAAACATTACTTACCAGTTCCGAAAGAAAACCGTGGCTTAACGTGCCAAAAAATAAATTGAACTCACCTAGAGTCGACTCCGTTTATTTTTCGTAATCTGTTTTCGAGTTAACAAACGGGTTTCCAGTTAGGGGTTGAACGGAGTATTTTATGTTGATTACACGGCCTCTCAAGGCCGTGTATATTGATATAACGAATTGAGATGTAACATGGATCAAGCCTTTAAAATCTTATATTTAGAACCAACTTAAAGACAAATTAAAATCCGACTCTTATCATAGCATAAACGGTAAACATTTTCGGCATTTTAGCCCAAGTCGCGGAACTTTTGTCTACAATCTGTCAAAATACGTGCTACTAATTTAATCACTGAATGTGAAAAGTATACAATTTTACGATTTTTTTTTCGGCTTACTACTCAAATCATATATTTTTCCCAACATCATTTTCTTATTTACCTTTCAATTTCCATTGTTCTCAATCAATTCTGACTTTCTGTAAAAGTGTTTACATGCCGGATCAACATTAATAAGTGGTCTGTAACCATTAATGGTTATCACATTCGAATAAAGTTGGATCCAGACGATGGTTCTCTAAAGCTATCGATCATGTTTTGGCCTATCTATTTATAGCTTTTTGTACCAGTTTCGACATCTGTCAGATAATCAATAGTAGTGACTGTTAATCGGTTTGATACATTTCTCATATTAAATAAGTATTTTACTTTCGCAATAATAGTAATAGTAGTTTACTTTTCAATATGCGAATTGGAACAAAGCATTGTGATAACTAACAGGTATGGGCTTAAATTTGCAACTAAATTAAATGCAAATGAAGCACCAATCATTAAATGCACAAATCATTGTACTTGCTAATAGTCATAGGCCTAAATTTGTATCTACATGTAAATTTAATGCAAATGATGCATCAAGCATTGTGTCGATTTCTGTTGAAACAGATGAAAGGGGAACTTTTAAGAAGCTCGACCACGACCAATATGAAAATATTGTAGTCTCGGTTTGATTGAGCCTGTTCATGGGCAGTAATGGAAATGCTTATTACTGCCCACGCCGCCTAGCCCCGGGTTGAGCGCAACTCAATATTTACACCAGTAAACAGTACAATTTTGATCCATCCCAAACGAAGGTATGCATATGGCGGTGAACATGGAACCTTCAATGCGGTATTTTCAGATTAATACCATTCCATGTTCAGCGGCGTATGGTCTTGATTACACGGCCTCTCAAGGCCGTGTATATTGATATAACGAATTGAGATGCAACATGGAGGAGCACGTGTCTGTTTAGGCTATAGACCACTAAATCAAATCCTATAGACTCCCACTTTAGCCATTCATCAAATTTCGAATTTGCTATTTGGCCAAGCCTTTAAAATCTTATATTTAAAATATTTAGAACCAACTTAAAGACATGTTAAAATCCGACTCTTATCATAGCATAAACGGTAAACGTTTTCGGCATTTTAGCACAAGTCGCGGAACTTCTGTCTACAATCTGTCAAAATACGTGCTACTAATTTAATCACGGAATGTGAAAGTATACAATTTTACGATTTTTTTCGGCTTACTACTCAAATCATATACTTTCCCAACATCATTTTCTTTTTTACCTTTCAATTTCCATTGTTCTCAATCAATTCTGACTTTCTGTAAAAGTGTTTACATGCCGGATCAACATTAATAAGTGGTCTGTAACCATTAATGGTTATCACATTCGAATAAAAGTGGATCCAGACGATGGTTCTCTAAAGCTATAGATCATGTTTTGCCAATCTATTTATAGCTTTTTGTACCAGTTTCGACATCTGTCGGATAATCAATATTAATGACTGTTAATCGGTTTGATACATTTCGTATATTAAATAAGTATTTTACTTTCGCAATAATAGTAATTTTAGTTTACTTTTCAATATGCGAATTGGAACAAAGCATTGTGATAAATAACAGGTATGGGCTTACATTTACAACTTAATCAAATGCAAATGAAGCACCAATCATTAAATGCACAAATAATTGTACTTACTAATAGTCAAATGCCTGAATTTGTATCTACATGTAAATTAAATGCAAATGATGCATCAAGCATTGTGTCGATTTCTGTTGAAATTTGGTATTGTGGTTTTGTTTTGCTAATGTGAACAAGGGCAAATTTTATGTAAACAGGAACCGCATCAGAGAACTGATTTCCTTCTTAAGTAAATGGCATTTAGGAGCACCTTCTCCTCATCAAATTTCTTTAAAATCGCGCAGCATTTCAAAGTTCTGTTACTTCGCATCTTGCTGATTATATTCCCCTTTAGATTCAAACCTACGCTATTTGTGTCCAAACTGTACAAGGCAGGCATATGCCTTAACTACCCAACATCTGTCAACTTGATGACAGAAAGGCCCATGCCTTAGAAGGGAAGGGTACAGACAAAAAAGGTAAAGCATGATGTAGATTGCTGTTGTTATCAGCCGAAATGAATTAACAAGGATAGATCACCGCTACACTGCTTTAGCAATTTCAAGAATAAGAAGGTAGGTGATGTAGGCGCATAGGAGCTGTGAACGCAGGGGCAGAGACCGCTAACCCCGGCGGTCTGGGCTCGAACATAAGGGTTCATGGGCGCCTATGCAATGCCATTAACAATATACTCCTACCATCAGGTCTTCGTTTCGTTTTTGCATGAAAATCGTTGTCAGTTTGCCTAATACATAATACATAAAAGTCAAGTGTTAACATCCAGGAAATGGCGATATGTTGCGGGATTTCCTCAGGGTATTAAAGCCACGGTTGAGTAAGGAGGTAATACCAGTTAAATGTATGGAATAAGTAGCGCTACACAGAATACGGAAAACAATGTCGTATTCAAAGAACAGGGTCGGAGGCTAGATTTTCAGAAAGGGGTTCGTTGGGGTAGTCTTATGATTATGATAATTTCCAAAATTAGCAACATCTCTGTGAAATTTAAATAATTCTGCATCAAACGGGGTTCAATCACACCCCGACCCCCCTTCCTCACCCCACTTAACTGGGATGAGTTGTAAGTGGAATAGAGATGTAACTCAGTCTTTTTATGTACATAATTTATAAAATATAAGCATGAATTCAAATTGTCATTACTGGGGTTTCATTAACACAAGTCCCCTTACCAGTTACCATGAACTATGAATAGCTTTAAACCAGAATGTTTTGAATATATAGTTGTATTCAAAGATCTCGTTTGCAATAAAAAAAAATCATTGTTCTCATTTATGTCAAATTTTAAGTGGAAAACGGTTGTAAGTCATATATTTATAAATATCTTGTTGGAAATAATTTTTTAACATTTCTTCTTTATAAGTTTATATGCATATAAACAGAAAAGAATAAACATTCAAATATGAGAATCACAAATTAGTTTTTCGTTAATACTGAAAACTTTTTTAAAAAGTGACTTACAACCGTGTTGCGCTCAACCCACCCACGATATATGCGATGAGTAGTTTCCCTGATTTTCTCATTTCCCCTAACCAAGTAAGATAACGCTTTCTAAAACAACCAACTAATCAAATAGGCATAATACACATTTCAAACAGGTTTACAAATAGTTAAAATGGAATAATTTGACACAAACAGCTCTCTTTTTAGGCCGTGTACTCCTTTTGCTGCATTAGGAGCAATTTTTTACTTGTTTGGTACTGTGGTTTCGTTTTGCTAATGTGAACAAGGGCAAATTTTATGTAAACAGGAACCGCATCAGAGAACTGATTTCCTTCTTAAGTAAATGGCATTTAGGAGCACCTTCTCCTCATCAAATTTCTTTAAAATCGCGCAGCATTTCAAAGTTATGTTACTTCGCATCTTGCTGATTATATTCCCCTTTAGATTCAAACCTGCGCTATGTGTGTCCAAACTGTACAAGACAGGCATAGGCCTAAACTACCCAACATCTGTCAACTTGATGACAGAAAGGCCTATGCCTTAGAAGGGAAGGGTACAGACAAAAGAGGTAAATCATGATGTAGATTGCTGTTGTTATCAGCCGAAATGAATTAACATGGATAGATCACCGCTTCACTGCTTTAGCAATTTCAAGAATAAGAAGGTAGGTGATGTAGGCGCATAGGAGCTGTGACCGCAGGAGCAGATACCGCTAACCCCGGCGGCAACGGCTCAAACATAAGGGTTCTTGGGCGCCTATGCGATGCCATTAACAATATACTCCTACCATCAGGTCTTCGTTTTTGCATGACAATCGTTGTCGGTTTGCCTAATACATAATACCATAATACATAAAAGTCAAGTGTCAACAACCAGAAATCATCGTTTACCGGTTGAAATAGGAAGGTGGTGGGGCATACCTCTTGATGATAGAAAGTGCAGTTTTTGTAATGAACTTGGAGATAAATTTCACTATTTGCTTGTTTGTAAACAATTTCATTATGAACGAAAGAGATTTGTTAAACAATATTACATTAGAAGGCCAAATATGTTAAAATTTATGGAATTAATAAGTACAGAAAACAAAAATGACTTACGTAATTTAGGATACTTGGCTGGTAAGATTTTGAGAGCTATTAACTTATTCTGACACGTTTAAGAACTTACCTTATTATTGAGATAATATGTAAATAGTAACAGAGTTAAACTTTAACAGATCAAAAACATAGAGATCCTCGAACATACCTAGACTTTCTCTTGAAAGTCTAAGGTCCTAAAGCTATACTGCTGATATTGTTAAGGCAAATATATTTCTGTATAATATCATTTGTGATTTTCATGCATTTACATGTTTTATGCACTAAACTCATTTGCTTACTTAACCTATATTATCTGGCGTAAGCCGTTTGGGCCTGCCACACTCCTCCCAATTCTATTAATCGATAAAAAGAAAATTATCAAAATCTCAATAACGGCAAACTGCTGTTAATTGAAACTTTGCACAAATGTATGTTATTAATGTATCTTTATTTTACAGATGGTAAGACACGTTAGAAAAGTAAAGAACAATAGCGAGATCAAAAAATTCCCTCAACTTCTATTTACATAAATTCACAAAAACTAAAGAACACAAAACATCATTTTAAATGCCCACATGAGTAATATGATACTGACAACAATTTATTGTGCCCTCGTGATTTACATATGTAAACTTTACGAGATATTAGTAAAAGTGTGTTTGACCTTCAATTTCCTGGTCGCGTAAACTGATGACAATCACTGATTTCGCTTTAAATAGTTGAAAGTTTTTTACAAAGTACACAACATTTTCTTGTCAGTATCATTGCGCTCACGAGGGAATTTAAAATTATGTTCTGCATCCCTTAGTTTTTGTGAATTTATGCAAATAGAATTCAAGGAATTTTTAGGTCTAGCTTTGTTTCTTTACTTTTCTAACGTGTCGTTCTGTATGCAAAATAAAGTTACATTAGTAACATTCATTTGTGCAAAGTTTCACTGAACGGCATTTTGCCATTACAGAGATTTGATGATTTTTATTTTATCGATAAATAGAATTGGGAGGAGTGTGGCAAGCCCTTAAGACGTAAGCTAGTATACTTACACTGTTAATCTATATGTCGCCATGACCATAACTGCATATTTATCTATTTGTAAATGCTATTGCTGTTCTTTGTATGAACCTTAGCGCACGAATAAAAGTTGAAGGAAATGGCGATATGTTGCGGGATTTCCTCAGAGTATTAAAGCCACGGTTGAGTAAGGAGGTAATACCAGTTTAATGTATGGAATAAGTAGCGCTACACAGAATATGGAAAACAATGTCGTATTCAAAGAACAGGGTCGAAGGCTTGATTTTCAGAAAGGGGTTCGTTGGGGTAGTCTTATGATAAATACATGATAATTTCCAAAATTAGCAACATCTCCGTGAAATTTAAATAATTCTGCATCAAACGGGGTTCGATTACACCCCCGACCCCCCCCCCAACCTCAACCCTCCCCCCCCCCCCCCAAAAAAAAAACACCAAAAAACAAACAAACAAACAAACAACAACAACAACAACTAGAGCAAACAAACAAACAAAACAACGACTCTTGATCCGCCCCTAAAAACATTCAATAAGTATGGATGAAACATTATTACTGATCCATCTTTTGTTTTCATATTTATGTAAAATTATTATTAGGTTTATATATTATAGAGAGAATCGATGTCAAATTTATGAACTGGGATCCTATTATTGCTTGCAGTATTTCAGTATACTAATGATTTAGCCGTTTTATTTACCAAATGATTACATATAGTTGTATTATAAATAAGTAACTTTTTAATATCAACATGCCACTGTTATGCAGCCAAAATCATCTCCTCCGCGGTTCCAGTGTTCAAATCGCTCTTGATCGCGCGTGTGATGTCCCTTTAGAATGATTTTACGATTAAGGCAAACGTAGCCCAAAAAGTAAAATCATAGTTCGACCCTGATTAGAATAAACAATAATCGTGGGTTGAGCGCAATAGGGTTGTAACTTCCTTTTTTTTGAAAAATGACTTTTTTGCATAATATGGCTCATTTTATATTAATACATTGTACATAATATGATTAAAGAAAAATGTTTTTGAAAAACAAAAACAATAAATATTGCAAATAAGTCCTAAGGCTAAATATCATATTGAATAAATTTTGTGTGCAATTCGGTTGTAACTCAAATTAAAACCATGTTGCACAAAAAGGCATTGACTTAACTGGGATGAGTTGTAAGTGGAATAGAGATGTAACTCAGTATTTATATGTACATAATTTATAAAATATAAAATATAAGCATGAATTCAAATTGTCATTACTGGGGTTTCATTGACAGAAGTCCCCTTACCAGTTACCATGAACTATAAATGGCTTAAAACCAGAATGTTTTGAATATATAGTTGTATTCAAAGATCTCGTTTGCAATAAAAAATCATTGTTCTCATTTATGTCAAATTTTAAGTGGAAAACGGTTGTAAGTCATATATTTATAAATATCTTGTTGGAAATTATTTTTTAACATTTCTTCTTTATAAGTTTATATGCATATAAACAGAAAAGAATAAACATTCAAATATGAGAATCACAAATTAGTTTTTTGTTAATACTGAAAACTTTTTTAAAACGTGACTTACTACCGTGTTGCGCTCAACCCACCCACGATATATGCGCTATGTAGTTTCCTTGATTTTCTCATTTCCCCTAACCAAGTTAGATAACGATGGCTAAAACAACCAAATAATCAAATAGGCATAATACACATTTCAAACAGGTTTACAAATAGTTAAAATAGAATGGTTTGACACAAACAGCTCGCTTTTTAGGCCGTGTACTCCTTTTGCTGCATTAGCAGCAATTTTTTACTTGTTTGATTTCTAAACTAATGAAAATAAAGGTCAATGTTAATTTCTACACATTATTTTTAAAACAAAACAAACAATACATTAGTTCTGTAAATTCAAAAAGAAAGGTTACTAACATCGTGTTCTTGCTGATTTGACTCCAGGGCTGAAGGTTATAACAAAAACGGAAACCAGTCTCAAATATCAAGCATTTGATTGGCTGAAATGGCGACTGGACGCCTATCAGATGGTTGAGATTTGAGACTGGTTTCCAATCTCAGTTTCATAACAATGACTCCAGGGCTCTGGTCTCAGTAAGGTCATTAAGTACCCACCTTTTAGCTTGACAATGCTAGAAGCTTCCTTTGTTTTATACGCCTGTGTGCTTTTGCATGCAAGATTGTCAAGTTGATGAGTGAGTTGCAGCTAATTTACCAAGACAATTGTTGGTTCACGTGAGAACCTGTTTGGGCAAGTGTGAGGTTAGTGCACCCTAAAACCTGCTTTAAACCCCCAGTGGCAAATTGTTTTGCCACTGACCGTTTCAAGGCATTTATCCTCAAGGGTTTTCATTTTCGTTGTGTGTCTAGTTTGAAATTGATCATTTATTACATAGGCTCTCTTTTCCTCTCTACTTTTTGGCTGTGTGGGGACAGTGCCTTCTGGATGTGACCATTCCTGATATGCATATTTCGTTCTTTTCTTCAAAGCGCAATTCCTTATTATATGATGGTTGACTTTTCCTTCAGGATCGTCATAATGACTGCTGTCACACCGCCTGAAGGATTACTTTTTAATGTAAAGAAATACACGTACTGTTTAAATGAGTTTAATCCAGTTAGAGACGGATTTTAAACACATTACAAATACATTTATTACAATCAAACCTTTAAATAAAGAATACATACGAAAGCTTTTTTTTCTTCGAAGCAGGTTAAAATTGAGACCTTATTTGTATGAAAATATTCCATTGTTTTTTATTGCATGGTGTTTTCTTTTCAAAGGTGGTCGTTAAAATAACTGACTTCTTTGTAACACAAAGTTTATATACTAAGCTAAAATGAAAAGTTGAGAAAAATAACATGGAAACTCCCTATTACATTAATGATGCCAGTGAATGCAAATATCTAGAGTCACCAATATGTTTATCTTGGAGGTTTTCTATTCAGTATCTATTGGTTTGAAAAAGAAAAAAAAAGAAACAATTACGTTGTTGTAGAAAATTAAGCGTTGGATATTGTGCTTTATTAAATTAAAAGGGGGGTAATTTGCAAAAAAACGGATATTTAAGCAACTGTATCTTATTTTGGTGCATCAGTGGGCTTTAAAGATTGTGTTATTCCTTCCGTGTATGCCATAAACTTCTAAATTTGCTCGTCAAAAATCAGTTTTAGACATTAATGTAAAAAAGTATCAATCTCGTCATTATTTAGAACAGCGAAGATAACCTTGATCTCTGTGAAAAAATAACAACATCTTCCCGCTCTATCAAATGTCCAGATATGACTGTGCAATTACCACAAATATAAATGGAAGATAAAACATAGCATCACTGAACAAAGGGGTAGATTCACGAAGGCTCAAAATTGGCCTAAAATTATCTCAAATTTTCAAATTGCATTTACATCACTGAAAGTATGCTTTTTATAATCTATAATGGTTGTTTTCTTGAATAGATAAAAAGTGAAGATGAACCCATAAACCAAAATAAAAAATTAAGTATGTCATATATGTCTGAAATTTGAAAATGTTTGCCAAAATGCAATTTTTTGTTAAATTTTCATCATATTTTGGTGATTTTCATATTGGGCACAGGCTTCGACCAAACTAATTTAAAGAATTTTCTTTGTATAAATGTGTGCTGAATTCATGGTCAAAATTTGATTTTGGTCGAGAAGTGTGCCCTTATCGAAATCCTCTAAAATCTGTTGTGAAAATGGACAAAAATATGAATTTTTGCACATTTTCCTCATTTTTAGCAATTTTGATGGCCTCTTGTCAAACACCTTTAGCTGTAATCAATATAAAATTTTAAGAAATGAAAAGTATAACCATTTATGTATTCAATGGCATTAAAATTTAAGATATGTAACAAAATTTAAAATTTTACATATTTTTAGGCCAATATTAGGCCTTCGTGAACCTACTCCTTTAAAAACTGATAAGTTTTCATGTTTGCTCAAGATACAATTCATAGAAAAAAGATACGAATCACTTAATGTACTCCTATGCCCATCACACATGTCCACAAATGGTTTTAATGTTTTGTCTATTTCTGCTTAATAATTAAAAAAGAAATTGCAACTAAGCCCACTTGCCAGCAAAACTACAGATCGCCTCACCTAGAGTTCACAACTGTAAAGTCGCAATACATTTTATACCAATTCCAATAGCCAGAGATTCTTATATAGATGGCGAGAATAAAGAAACACAATAACATTTTTCGACCTCTTTCGGCGTTTCATTTATGTTTTTCTAGCCACTACTTTAATGTTTAAGTTCTAGTGACAACGGCATTTGGCGTCTGGTCCATGCGACTGTAACCTCTGGTAGCGGTCGCGTTAATGCTGCGCGCCTCCGACTGAGCGGCCCAAGGGTCCATTTCCATAAAGTTTCCTCGCCGCCTTCTTCTGATGGTAACAAATATTGCGCCACCTATCAGAACGCATGCCAACGTAGCTACAACAGATATGGCTGCTATGCTCCCACCACCTAGCCCCGCAGTGCTCCCTCCAGCTCCTTGGTTGTTGCTTTGGGCTGCAATGGCAATGTTTGTCATGGAACTGTCCATGCCATGCTTTGCCATGAATTCAGGTACAACTTTGCCTGCATCATTCATGTTTGTCCAAAGTTTTCCATCGCTATCCAGGACAATGGTGCTTTCTTCTAATTCCTTCGGGGAATCTCTGGGTGCTTCCATGAAAGGCGGCCTCTGGATCTTAGGGAGACCTTGTCCTGAAAGGGCACCAGCCTTGATACAGTAGTGGATACTGCACCCATTGTCGACAGTTGCCAAATGTTGGCTGTAGCCTTTCGGACATGCCATTGGATATGACGCCACCCCTGAGCTCTTCATGAAGTCTGTCAGCATACTTTTCTGGCCATTACTCTGCAACAAATCGGACCTTTCCTTCAAAGCCAGTGGGTTACCTGCCTTGCAGCTGTAAAATCCAGCGAAAGGGAGGGAGTATCTGTAACCCAGTTCATAGTCGTCGCTGACGCAAATTGTCAACCCGTCGAGTAATCTTAAAGGATAGAATTCAACAGGACAGTTTTTACCTTGAGTTATAACGTTTGCAGCGGTTGACGTATACAGGCCACCGAACAGGAAGCCGCTATTTTGAGAGACTTTACCCGTAGCGGCGCACCAGTAAGCCGAATAGCTAGCCCAGGCGCTGTAATAGTTTGTATGACAACAATGGAAGAATAACCAACACCTGTGGCATTCTCGTCGTGAAGTTGAACTGCTACGTGAACCTTGCTGTATAAGAACTCGTTCATAGCCTGCGGGGCAAGACTCGTCGCCCGTTTGTGGATTCTTTTGTGACATTCCCTGGCAAAGATTAGTGTAACCCCCGCCCGAGCAAGTCTGGTAAACACCTCCAAAGGTGAAGTTGGTTTTCGGTGGCAAACAAGAGCCATCATTGATGTTGGCCTGAAAGCTGAAGTTCGGGGAGTCCTCTTGGGTGCACCCACGGTGGGTGTTGTGTTCGTAGTAAAGCTCAACCGCTTCTTTGACCCGATCATAAACATCGTAAATGATGGATTGCGGAACGCCGGGAAGTGTGACGTCATTGATGATGTAATATATTGGATCTCCAGATTTATCAAGAGCCACCATTTCGTTCTGGAGCAAACCGCTCCAAGTGTTTGCTGTAAAATTCTTCGGCCTGGAAGTACAGAACATAGTGGACGATATGAAACAAGAATATTCACAAAAAGCAATGGTCTTTTTGTCTTAACATAACCACCCTCAACTTAACTTCCGTAGCATAATCATTTCTAAAAGTAATGACAAATTTTCATCAAATGAGAACAAAGCACCACTGAAGCAAAAGAAACTATTTTTTTTAATAGAATATGTTGGGAATCATTAAATTCCTTCTAAGATAAGAATTATTATAATTGCTTTAATACATTGTAAACCGTATAATGGCATGTGGTCAATAGGTAATGTGTAAAGCATACTTCTTCACGGCCAGATAATTCTACGGTATTACGTAGGGGAACGTTTGGTTAATCTTTAGGGTAGTTACATGATGAATTCCAACTTTCTGATTGTTTATTTTGTTTTTTTGTTTTTTTTTCAACATTATTTAGCAAAACAATTCAGGGGGAAGCTGTTCCAAGACAGTTTTTAATGTATTTGCAACATTGTTTTAAGTGATCTATTTCAAAAGATAAATATACTTAAACGGAAAAGGGCTAATAACTTACACATAAACTACAGTCAACAAGTTTTGTCAATAACCGACTAGATTTTCGGAGAGCTAAAATTGTTTTAATAACTGGCGTAATATTTTTGACTAGTTGTTGATTTTTAACCTTTAACTCCACAGATACAATTTTTATTGTATAAAGGAATATAAATTCTTTTACTTATTTTTTTATTTTATTTTCGCTCTTTCGGTAGCGTGTACAATGCTTAGAAACAGTTATCACGGATAAAACTCACTGGTACACAGGTCCACCAAAGGTCAATATTTTAGAAGTAGTTCGCTGTTTTCGGTATTCATCCACCATCGTCTGCTGTGTTGACTGCGAATAGCTGACACCGAAGTCAAAAATTCCAAAGAAGCTCGCGCTGGCGGACGCCATAACCTGATGCTTTTGAGACTGGTACTTTTTCATGAACTCGACACTGATGCCGTCAATCTGGAAAAAATATGTATTTTTAAGTCATTATTTAGCTACTTTATTTAAAACATTAAGTGCTTCGTGTATAGATTATAAATACTTTTTAATTAGTTTCATGCAGCCTGGGATGCCATACAAGTTTCTAAAATATAGATTATGCCGAACATTATGACTGCATTGTTTTAGATAAACAAATTACCCGTTCCTCTCAACTGAAATTAGTTCTTAAAAAAATAAGTTTCAAGTTGTAATTTAAGTCAAGCATGTCATCTTAAATAAAGAGCGTATTATTCTTAGTGGTCTCTAAAATTGAATTCATGTACACTGCAGGGTCGGATTTAAGATTTCCAGATAGGGGTTCATTTCACTTTTAGAGAAAATGAATGATCTCATTTTCAAATATCTGACCAAAATCCTCATGAAAATTAACGAATGTCGCCCAGAAAGGGGTTTCGAGCAACTGAACCCCTTCTGGATTCGCCCCTGACATTTATTCCCACTAATAAACTTTAAAATGGCATTTATTTAATGACAAATAATCTCGAGTTAGTTAATACACAACGATCTTTTTATATGTATTTAAAATGGTAAAACCAATTAGTTTATAAATAAGATAAAACATGGCAAGTACAAAAACAGAGTTTCCAAAAAAAATGATCTAGGAACAAGATTATAAAACTGAGATTAGAAACCAGTCCATTTCAGCCAATCAGATGCTTGAAATTTTAAACTAGTCTACTTTCTCCGTTCTATCCTATGCACATTTTCTGTCAAACGGTTCAAAAGGCTTTTGTAGGGTTGATAAGCTTTTACAATGAAAGATGTTGGATACCGTGACATTTTCGTTCGAAAATATTTTTGAATGCCGAGTTCCCAACAAGTGAACCTCTTCTAACCATTTTAAATTCCAGCATGTGAGGAGTAAACAACACTTGAGAAAATAATAAAAAAGAAACCTGAGCGAGTGCAGCCCCGACATCCACGCTGGTGATCACATGAGTTCCAAAATCTCGTACGAAGAGCTGACTCTCATACCGAGCGAGATCGGTACGATTCAATGTGATGAGTGCAGCGATCTTTTGAAGCCGAGCCTTACAAGCATCACTTATAACCGTGTCGGGCTCCTTCTTTGCAGTGTATATCAGATAACGTGCCTGAAATGATTATTTTGAAACATATATTATAACATAATATTATTTTTGGACTACAATGACGCTTTAACTCATAGTTTCAATAATGCGCGAAAACTAGACTGTTTCCACAAATCAAATATTTTAAATCAGTTTGAAAGAAGATGCTTCGTCTTTTCAAGATTTTACGATATCGGGTAGTTTAGACTTTTATACAAGTCAAGATATTGATAATTGATTTTAAATTTCCGCATCCACTTCACAAGTGGTACTTTCTTGTGTACTGAGATTAATGAAAAAATTCAATGAAATTGTCACGTGACAATACTGTGGTATCATTTAACTTCGCGGGATTTAATTTTCGCGCAAGTGACGCAAATGACATTTTTGCGCGGACTTTGATGCGTATATTTGTATAACTCTCATATAGCAAGATATTCTGTGTGTAAAATTCGCTTGGGTTTGATTTGTGCACACCGCATAGCGCGAAATACGCGAAAATTTAATCAGCGCGAAATATAATTAAGCCACATTAGTTATGCACGATCTCCGTATGCCGTTTCTAAAATCACATCAATAACGTTTTGTAAAAAAATGAAATTGTAGAACTTAACATTTTTTCATATTTAAATTACATATCGTCAGGTATGTTTTCTGCGCAATCTGAAACTACCGAACGATAAGAGTTATGATATTTTATAACATTTAAGATCACGATAATATCCGTGCAAATATATAGAGGACATTTGTTTATTTCAGTGAAATATCGATTTTATTTCACTTGCGAACACCAGAAACTGGCATTTTCACTCGTGGCGTAAACAAATTTTCTTTTTATTTTATGTTTTCTTTACAAAGTAATCAGTAAAGAACTGGAAACTCAGGATTTCTTGTTCACTGTGGAGGGCCCCAAAAAGCAATAGCCGCTTAACTTTCAATCATAACTGATAGAAAATAGTTCTGAAATTCATATCAGATTTAAGTATTTCACACAGTTTATTTATCACTATTATCGAAAGAAACTGAAAAACAACATCTAATTTTTATTGAAAATTACATCATTCTCAAGAGAAACATCGTGCCATCAATGGCGTACCAAAGTGAGGCCATAAGCTAAAAAAGTAGTTCGGCAAAATCAGTGAAAATTAAAATGGTATTCCACAGTTTCAATACAGTGGAATACCTTTTTATTTCACTGAGAAAACTAGAATTCACTGGAAAACATAAAATAGAATACATTTCTAGTTTCAATGTGAGACATCGGATGTACAGATTTATCAATAGCTGTATAAACGTAATTACTGATAGACATGCAGACGGATAGACAGACATTTCGTGTATATTATAATGCAATGTGGCAGGTCTGCGTGCGAAATTTAAGATGAGGTTGTCATAAAGTCAACAATTTACTTAGTGTGTTTTATTAATTGGAGTAATTCATATTTTGGGACTATTTGCGTTGTATTCTTTTCAGGCTGATCGGACCGAAATAATGCCACATTTCCAAAGCCAAAACATCATTATTCATCAATACTAAAATCATAATACGATTTTTCTGTTTAAGAAAGACCTAATGGGAAATTAAAAAAACTTACCCATTCGCAGTATTTTATGAAGAATATTCCCTTTGAAATAAAAGTGTTCTGTATTGCAACGAAAGGAGGGTCTGTTAAAACTGAAAGTCAGATACAAAATTTAAACATACCTGTACTCGTGTCGTCATAGCTTTGTCATAGTGTTGTGTTGACTTCACGCTTTCGTACTCGTCGGAGAACGACCCACTGATACCAACATGAGGAAGGTGTAGCCCAGCATGCACGTTCACCCCACGGGACAAGGTGCTCGTAAAGTTATCCCAGTGTTCTATTAACTCGGCATACGTTTCAACCTTGCTACTCTTGATCGGAATCGTGTATACGCCGTCGGGAACTAGAAATTTCCCGTCTTCGGTCGTCCGGCATCTTGAATAGTTGAGGCCCATTACCATCCCCATTTCTTTGTTCCGTAGATTGTCCCATCCGCCGCCGGGAAGAGCCTCAAACCTTAGAATCGGACTGCCTTTCATGATATCGCAGCGTCTTGAATCGCCGACGGGATAATCGTCGATTTTTTGCTTGGTTAATAATTCACTATTTATCTGTTGAGTTGATAAAATCTCTAAAACACTTAGTCGTACATAACATATTAACAAAATGTGTGTGTACGACATTTTAAGCTTAGTGTTCGCAGCACAGCGATCTTTGAAAATCTGTCGCAGGAATAAAACGTAACGCGTTTATCTTTCACCGGTAACCACGAAAACAGGAAAATATCTTTAATATCCGACGAAAGGGAAATTGTAAGAGGCCAACAATGTTTACCTTTTATCTTTACAGTTTCGATAAAAATTTTGTATAGTCGAATAAAACTTCTAACCCGTTGGTTCTGGTAACAAAGAAATAAACGCCACCAGGAATGCAGGTAAATGTACATTATGGGACAATCTTGTGCTCTATACTAATTTCGACATACTATCTTATTACTCCAATTTAAGAAACTTCAAAATATTTAGATAATACCCCGATCTGTTTATCATTTAATAGTACACGAATCTGGCATGTGCACCTGTGTGTTTTCCGCAGTCTTGACTGACACTTTGATACAGGATATGAGTTCAATAAAACAAACTGCGACTAAAGACCAGTTTCCAGTCTAAAGATGCTTATTGGTTTAAGTTAACGTTCTTGCGTCAAACTTTGAGGGTTCGTGCCAACGGAACGTCCGGAATTTCAGGCCCTTGAACTGGCTGGAACCCAAACATCACCAGGTCGGTCAATACGAGACATGGCGAAATTGTCCAAGACCAGAGATAGCCTCAAGAGTAAACTTGTATTCCGAATGCTCTTATCTCTCAAACTTTGAGAGTTCGTGGCAAAGGACCGCCCGAGCTTATGCCCGGAATTTCAGGCCCCTGAACTGACTGGAACCCAAGAATCCCCAGGTCGGTCAATACTGGGCATAGCGAAAAAATGAAGGTCCAAATACGTAATACAATTGTATTCTGGTGCTCGTAGTTCCAACCAAAATATAACAAGATATAAACAATAGCAGCCATCTATACAAGGATGCTGAGACTTTTGAATTTACTGTGGGTCAAATAGTTCTTGGAATATTGAGGTGAAACCGATCTAACCGCTTAATATCCTGACCTGTCTTTCATGGGCGCATGTTTGATTGTGGACTTATATGGACCCAATCATTATTTCAGGAACGCATGGTAGAACCAGCAAACTTCTACCAGCTACAGTTGGAGGAGGGTTGGGTGTGGAGGTGTGGAATTATGGGGCGACACGAACCTACGGTGGATAAGCGCGAGAACCAAAAAACTTCAACCAGCTCCAGTTGGTGGAGGGTGGGGAGTGGGGGTGTGGAATTATGGGGCGACAAGAACCTACAGTGGATAAGCGCGAGTTATTAAAGGTAAGACCAAAATGATTGTTTTATCCGTCTTTATAATAACTAAAAGGAAGTGTATATAACAACTGATATTGTCCAGAAAAAGCCTAAGATTTGTCAGATTGTAGAAATTAATAACTTACATTCTGCCGGATAGGCATTGGTTTCAAAAGTTTTCTGCAACACCAGTATGTCCTTATTAATAGACTCGGAATTAACAACAACAATTGAACATTTTCAGATGCGTAGTTAAGATCTCTTACCCTTAGATTACATACACTATGTTATAGGGTAGATTTAAGTTCGGACTAAAAATTACAAGGCATTTAGAGATAAGTTTTTGAAGAATATTTATTAGTGGTCTACTACTTGTGTACTAGCTTTATTCAATCAGACGATGTCCAAGTGCTTCTCACCAGGGATAATCTTCTTCTATTTTCTGAAAGCCACATATAGTATACGATGAGAACAGGGTCCAAATGAACTTTCTAATTGGTCACTTTTTGTCTGTATTTGTTTTATAAGAAAGACATTGACTTTACTCTTTATTTATTATCATTTGTCAACAACAGTTTTCAATTTAAGCTTTTATCCTGTAATAATTAACCTTTTTGGCTGGAGTTTTCATAACTGTTGCTTAAAATGCCTGTTATGCAACTGAAGGTCAGGCAAATAGAAAATTGCTGTAAATTGCTTGGTTTGTTTTAACAAGACCCCTCATTAGGAGAAAAACATTAAAACTTATTAACTGCAGCATTTAAAAAAATAAGTCACATTCGAAGTATCCCGTTTTTATTAAAATCCTTCAATTAAAGACGGTTCTAGTTTTGACCCTGTGGTGTAAGTAAATGGTATTGGAATTATAAAAAAAAATTATCAGTTTTATTATCGAGTGTTTGTTTGTTTGTTTGTTTGTTTGTTTGTTTGTTATAGTGTCCCCGATATTAAATAGGCCAACATCACGATTTTTAAGACAGTCACAATTTTCAAGTCAGTGGCGCCCAAAAAAGCAGGCATCCGTTAAGACGTCTTAACTCGCTAGAGTCTTACCAACTAGGCGCTGGTGGGACTTGAACCGTCGACCGCCCTTAGTTTTCGAACCTGTTAACCAATAGCAAACGAAAACGGTCATATACGGTCCTGTATTACTATACAATAAGTCAAAACAGCATTATCGGTAATACATGTACACATGGAAAACCTTTTGCAAGTTTTATAGCAGTTACTTAGATTTAATTTAAAAATACAGTTGAAGATTACTGCAAGGTATTTCTCAACCATGGTGATTTGATTTATAAACTAATGAAACAAAAGTCAATGTTAATTTCTACACATTATTCCTAAAAAAACAACAACATATGTTATGTAAATTTCAAAAAGAAAGGTTACCAACACAGTGTTCTTGCTGATTTGACTCCAGGGCTCTGGGCCAAAGATCTCCAAACTTAGGTTTATGATCTTGGGCCATGGTCTCAGTAAGGTCATTAAGAAACAATCTTTTTGCTTGACAATGCTATAAGATTTATATGTTTTATATGTGTGCTTTTGCATGCAATATTGTCAAGTTGATGGGTGGGTTGGAGCTAATTTACCAAGATAACTTGTAAGTGTGACGTTAGTGAACTCTAGAACCTGTTTTAACACCCCCATTGCCAAATTGTTTTGCCACTGAACGTTTCAAGGCGGTGACCCCTCGGGTTTTCATTTTCGTTGTGTGTCTAGTTTGAAATTTATCATTTATTACATAAGCTCTCTTTTCCTCTCTACTGTGTGGCTGTGTGGGGACAGTGCCTTCTGCATGTGACCATTCCTGATACCCATATTTAACTTTTTTTCAAAGCGCAATTCCTTATTGTAAGATCGTTAACTTTTTCTTCTGGATCGTCATAATTACTGCTGTCACACCGCCTTAAGGATGACTTTAAATGTAAAGACATACAAATAAACATGTAAATGAGACTTTAATCCAGTAAGAGACGGATTTTAACCACATTACAAATACATGTATTACAATCAAACCTTTAAATAAAGAATACTGTATAGCGCTTAATATTGGCGGTGTCAAATTTTGGCGTATTTGAAAGTGTTTTATATTGGCGGCGTTATATATTGGCGCTAACAAGCCAGACCGCCAAAATAAAACTTGATGTAAAATGGCGGAAATTGGACAATGGAAGAGAAGGGTAAACTTCGCAGTTATTCTATTGTTAAATTTTAAGTGTGAAAACATTATCGCAGCTACCTAATACAGTACTTGATTGCTTTGTTTGATATTACAATTATATTCCTTTGTTGACGCATTATATGTTAAATGTTTACCTACTTGTTCAATTTAATAACTTTAAAGCGGGTTTCTATGAGATATTAAAAAATCGATTTAATTTACTTCATGTTCAATAGCTATTACTCTATAATGCTTCAAAACAAGTGCCGCTGAAAGGAATGGACGACAAGCGCAAAATAACAATCCTTTTGGCTATTTCTAAAGAAAATAAATAACACTTTCATGTACTCTTGTTTTTAGTTCTTTAAGTTTTATTTATGTTTGAAAGAATTTACATAATTAAGAACCATGCAACAATTTTTCTTCATCATGGGAGGAAACTGCGACAAAATATGTAATAGTGCATCATAGTTATCTACCTTCCATATTTTAAATTGGCGGTGTTTTAAATTGACGGGATTTTTGTTGGCGGTGTTTTATATTGGCGCAACTGACCCTGACCGCCAATATCGCCAAAATTAAACCCCCGCCAATATTAGTACTTATACAGTACATACGAAAGCAATTTTTTTCTTCCAAAGCAGGTTAAAATTGAGACCTTAATTGTATGAGAATATTCCACTGTTTTTATTGCAAGGTGGTTTTTCAAAGGTGGTCGTTAAAATAAATGATTTCTTTGTAACACAAAGTTTATAAACTGATCCAAAAAGAAAACTTGACAAAAATAACATGGAAACTCCCTATTACATTAATGATGGCAGTGAATGCAAATATCTGGAGGAATTTGATCACCAATATATTTATCTTGGAAGCTGTCTACTCAGTATCTATCGGTTAAAAAAGAAAAAAAGAAAGAAGTTATGTGGTTGTGGAAAATTAAGCGTTGGATTTTGTCCTTTATTTAATTAAAACGATGGTAATTTGGAAAAACGGATATTAAGCAACGGTTTCTTATTTCTTTGCATCAGTGGGCTTAAAAGATTTGGTTTTTCCTTCTAAATTTGCAAGTAAATATCAGTTATAGACATTAATGTTACAAATTATCAATCTCATCATTATTTAAAACAGAAAAGATAACATTGACCTCTGTGAAAACATAACAACATCTTCCCGTTATCAAATGTCCAGATATGGGCAATTACTACAAATATAAATGAAAGATAAAACATAGCATCACTGAACAATAAAAAAAATATACATATCACTCGTATGCCCATTACACATGTCCACAAATGGTTGTAATGTTTTATCTTTTTCTGCTTAATTATTAATACAAAATTGCAATTAAGCCCACGTGTTAACAAAATTACAGATCGCCTCACCTAGAGTTCACAACTGTAAAGTAGCAATGCATTTAATATAAATTCTAATACACAGAGATTCTTGTACCATGGCAAGAATAAAGAAACAAAACAACATTTTGCGACCTCTTTTGGCGTTCCATTTATGTTTCTGTAGGCACTGCTTTAATTAATGTTTAGGTTCTAGTGACGACGGCATTTGGCGTCTCGTCCATGCGACTGTAACCTCTGGTAGCGGTCGCGTTAATGCTGCGCGCCTCCGACTGAGCGGCCCAAGGGTCCGTCTCCCTAAAGGTTCCTCGCCGCCTTCTTCTGATGGTAACAAATAGTGCTCCACCTATCAGAGCGCATGCCAACGTAGCTACCACGGATATCGCTGCTATGCTCCCACCACCTAGCCCCGCGGTGCTCCCTCCAGCTCCTTGGTTGTTGCTTTGGGACGCAACGGAAACAGTTGTCATGGGACTGTCCATCCCATGCTTTGCCATGAATTCAGGTACAACTTTGCCTGCATCTTTCATGTTTGTCCAAAGTTTTCCATCGTTATCCAGGACAATGGTGCTATCTTCTAATTCCTTCGGGGAATCTCTGGGTGCTTCCATGAAAGGCGGCCTCTGGATCTTAGGGAGACCTTGTCCTGAAAGGGCACCAGCCTTGATACAGTAGTGGATACTGCACCCATTGTCAACAGTTGCCAAATGTTGACTGTAGCCTTTAGGACAGGTCATTGGATAAGATGTCATGCCTGAGCTCTTCATAAACTCTGTCAGCATACTTTTCTGGCCATTACTCTGCAACAAATCGGACCTTTCCTGCAAAGCCAGTGGGTTACCTGCCTTGCAGCTGTAAAACCCAGCGAAAGGGAGGGAGTATCTGTAACCCAGTTCATAATCGTCGCTGACGCAAATTGTCAAACCGTCGAGTAATCTTAAAGGATAGAATTCAATAGGACAGTTTTGACCTTGAGTTATAACGTTAGCAACGGTTGACGTATACAGTCCACCGAACAGGAAGCCGCTATTTTGAGGGACTTTACCTGTAGCGGCGCACCAGTAAGCTGAATAGCTAGCCCAGGCGCTGTAATAGTTTGTATCACAACAATGGAAGAACAACCAGCAACTGTGGCATTCTCGTCGAGACGTTGAACTGCTACGTGAACCTTGCTGTATAAGAACAGGTTCATAGCCTGCAGGGCAAGATTCGCCGCCCGTTTGTGGATTCTTTTGTGACATTCCCTGGCAAAGATCAGTGTAACCCCCGCCCGAGCAAGACTGGTAAACACCTCCAAAGGTGAAGTTGGTTTTCGGTGGCAAACAAGAGCCATCATCGGAGTTGGCCTGAAAGCTGAAGTTCGGGGAGTCCTCTTGGGTGCACCCACGGTGGGTGTTGTGTTCGTAGTAAAGCTCAACCGCTTCTTTGACCCGATCATAAACATCGTAAATGATGGATTGCGGAACGCCGGGAAGTGTGACGTCATTGATGATGTAATATATTGGATCTCCAGATCTATCAAGAGCCACCAATTCGTTCTGGAGCAAACCGCTCCAAGTGTTTGCTGTAAAATTCTTTGGCCTGAAAGTACAAATTTAAGCGCTCAGTATACAAGTGCTCAGTCTACATCAAATACAGAAATGTACAGTAAACATAAAGTACAGAAGTGCACAGTAAACATAAAGTACACACGTGCACAGTATTCATGAAGTACACAAGCGCACAGTATGCATACAATGCAAGTATACATTAAAGTACACAAGTGCAAAGTATACATGTAAAATAAGGAAGGTCTCGGAAAGCGACGGGAAGTTTTTGGGTTTTTTCCAATGCTGTTTACTTCATCGGTCATGTTACATATTGTCTTAAACTTAATTTCCGCAGTATTATCATATCCGAAAGTAATGGCAAATCATCATCGAGTTAAACGAACCAATCTGTGAATCAAGGAAACTAATTTGTTAAAGCATATGTCAAATTCATTAATATCCTGCTAAGGTTAAAACAATTAAATTTGCAAATAACAAATGCGATAACCACATCGTCGGAAACCCACGGGTTTATTACGTTTGTCCATTCATCACTGGAGAATAAAGAATTGCCATGGGTCTCTGAAGATGATCCGTACAATGACATGTGATCGACCGGGAAAGTGTAAATGTGTACATAGCAACTGATTGATTTTAAATTTTAAATACATATTGGCCGGATCACTCCGATGTGGCCTAGGAAGCTTATACTTCTATATAATGGCGCGACGATGACATATATGCGGACGAGAGAATAAAAAAAGAGTGTCACAGTCGGTTAGCAAACATGAGTGCGGCGCTTGTCGATCCGGTTAAACTTTTTACAGGGGACCAAAAGTCTTATTTCTAGCGTTTCATTCTTGGCATAAATCATACAAAGACATCTTTGATAAGCTCCCTGGGTAACGTATACAACGGTTAAAAATATTTCAGATATCACGCATAAAACTCACTGGTACACAGGTCCACCAAAGGTCAATATTTTAGAAGTAGTTCGCTCTTTTCTGTATTCATCCACCATCGTCTGCTGTGTTGACTGCGAGTAGCTGGCACCAAAGTCAAAAACTCCAAAGAAGCTCGCGCTGGCGGACGCCATGACCTGCTGCTTTTGAGACTGGTACTTTTTCATGAACTGGACACTGATTCCGTCAATCTGGAAAAAAATGGAAACTACAAAACGTGTATTTTCGTTCAAAATTCGTGTTTAGCCAATGTGTTATAAAACACCGCGCGCTTAAGGTACTGCGTATATACCCTCTACAAAACTTTTGTCGTCAATACCTTTTCTTCACATTCGGAAAAATATCAACTCCAAATATGCACAATTATTACAAAAAATAATATATATTAAAAATATCCATAGATCACGACTAAGGAGGGCTTTCATTTTGTCGGCTTTATTAGCTTTTAAATACTAAACATGTTATAACATTTTCTTAAGATAAATATTTCCTGTTGTTGAATATACCCTAACCGAACCTGTTCTAACCATTTTCCTTTTTAGCATGTGAGTGGTAGACAACAGTTCAGAAAAAAAGGAACCTGAGCGAGTGCAGCCCCGACATCCACGCTGGTGATCACGTGAGTTCCAAAGTCTCGTACGAAGAGCTGACTCTCGTACCGAGCGAGATCGGTACGATTCAATGTGACGAGTGCAGCGATCTTTTGAAGCCGAGCCTTACAAGCATCACTTATAACCGTGTCGGGCTCCTTCTTTGCAGTGTATATCAGATAACGTGCCTGAAATGATTTTGAAACATATATTTTTCTGAATTTCTTATTACATAACTAACAGGGATGACGATCTGAACTACCTTTAACCCAGCGACAGGAATAATTGAATCACTAAGATACGCTAATCATTAAACAATTAGTGATTTAAAATGTACAGAACATAACAAAATTAGCTGTCATCTTATTGTTCAAATTAAGTAAACCTGCTTCTAAATAAGCCACCTTCACACCTACATTTCCAGAGGACAAATAGAAAATGGTAGGCTATATCAGATTAAGTGTCGATGACTATCACATATCCTTACATAAGTATATATACAGTCTAAATTTTTCTTTTTTCTAAGATATATTATGTGTATTTTTTCATCATTGAACTATTTTGTCGCCGCAGTTTTAAATACGCGCGAAAAATAGAATGTTTAAAATCTTAACAACCAAATTAAAAAGGTTGCCGCTTATTTTTATGATTTTACGGTATCTAGTAGTTTGTCCTAGGGCACTTTTTATACAGATCTAGATACTTATAAATTATCCTAAATCATCTTAAAACTTAAACTTCCGCAACACTTCAGAAGAACCATAATCTACTTAGTGACCCATTTTGGGAGAATAATGAAAATATTCATGTGATTATCTGATTAAGCTTTCACGTGACAATAACTTCCTCGTGGTAGGAGGTTCCCACATTTTAACAACGACGGAACCTCAATTAATTTCTTCTATTACGGAAGCTTTGGGGGAACATTTTTGATTAAGGTTGTGCGACTTAAAGGGCCGATCACAAGTAAAGCTGATCTCTGATTTCAGTTTTATGAGATTTGTTTTTTCCTGGCACATGTTCCCTTTGGTTGAATATCTCAAATTGAGAATGAGTGAAATCATTGAATTATAGAAGATAAGAGGTCATTTACTGTCAGTTAACGGTAAAATCTCCAGTTCTTTCGACCACATCGGTGACTAAAAAAATGCCACCTTGCGATTAATACACATTCAGATAGGTATTGTCCAACAATATTGACCTGGCACCTCATTAAATTTCGTAAAGGTCATAGGAAAAACACTGGTACATACATGTAACTAGAGAACAAATTTATATAATTGTTCACTCCGAACGTCAGTGAGTTGTGGTGTATTGGTATACATGCCGGACTACTGATCTGATGGTCTCTGGTTCGAATCCTTACAAACATTATTTTATAAAAATACATATTTTTTCTTTTACTTGTAAAAAATCATTTGAAATAGTTTTACTACTCGTACATCTGGTTTTAGAATACCCTTTGAATAGTGTTTTTCTACAATTTTATTTGTGACATTATGTAACCGTACAGGCTATAAATAACGAAAAAACGCCACGCGAAAATACGAAATAACGAAAAAACGCCACGCGAAATAACGAAAAGACGCCACGCGAAAAGACGAAATAACGAAAAAACGCCAGGCGAAAATACGAAATAACGAAAAAACGGCAAGCGAAATAATGAAAAGACGCCACCCGAAAAGACGAAATAACGAAATACGCCAGGCGAAATAACGAAATAACGCCGAGCGAAAAGACGCCAAGCGAAATAACGAAAAGACGCCAAGCGAAATAACGAAAAAACGCCAGGCGAAGCTAGAAAGAACGCTATTTTGTACAGTTAAATTGGCATTTTATTGCACGGCGAATTTTCGTTATTTCGCGCAAAAATAGCGTTTTTTCGTTATTTCGCGTGGCGTTCTTTCGTTATTTCGTCTTTTCGCGTGGCGTTTTTTCGTTATTTCGTCTTTTCGCTTGGCGTTATTTCGCGGCGAAATAACGAAAAAACGAAATGGCATAAATCAGCCACCATACTACAGGGGACAGTTAACAGCCTGGAGATACGGGAAATCATCTGTTTGGTGGATGAAAGCTTAGCCGCTCGGGTAGCCAGAGCATATCACGAACAACGGATTACTTTTCTGTATTGAAGCAAGATATTACAAGATGCTTTTTCCATAAATTAAAAAAAAAATAACAGCTAAGAAAATAGATCATTAAACAGCATTCAGGATCGAAACATAGTTTATATATGTTTTGATCTTTTACAAAGTTCTGACGATTTGAAATGGAGAATTTCATAGCCTCAAAATGTTGAACCTCTATGCCAATGGGAATGGTTCAAGATGGTCATGTGTTGAAATAACATAATCTAATAGGCGGATAGTTCATACGTTCAAAACCTCGTGTTTTGCAAGACGAGATTTTGATATATGGTGGACGTTATATCGTATGAATTTCAGCTTCTGTTCTTGTAAATGATCTACTGAAGGTCTCCAGAGCTTCCCTTTAAGACGTTAAATTGATGTTAAATTTAATTTTGGTTTCATTTGAGATCTTCGCACCTTTTTGGGCTTCACCAATGCCATTGATATTTGTATTTGCAGGGAGATTTGGATTTACACTGGGCGCACATGAAACATTAGCCTGGCGCCAGCTAGACGGTTTATAAAAATCACTGAAATATATTCTTAACTATTATTCAATGCCAGTATTTTTGAGTACAACTATTATCATCGTACCATCGAATGAATCACAGTTGAAGTGGTTAGTAAAAGATGTGTAATAATAATAATAATAATAATAATAATAATAACGACTTTATTTTTATGAGGTTGGCTTATTTGACAATGTCAGTTTTCAATAAGGCCCTCAAATTATGTACATGTACATAGACATTTGACAGAGTAAACAGTATAATATGATTACAAATACAAATTACAAAAGTAACCGAACTACAAAGCTACAAAACTAATTAACTAGTTTAAGTAGTATGTAACTTGTTGTCTATATCTTAAGAAGTAGCCGTTTACATGAAGTATTTAACTTTGAAGTGGCAAAAAAAACCAACAATTTTTTTTTTAATTAAATATAACAGGAAGTAAATATTTAACAGAGTTAAGAATATGCTATCCGTATCATCAGACAGGTGCTCTAAATATGCACTATAGATCAATTTTGCATACCGATTACTCATCAGGGCACCAACATTATTGTAATGCAGAGAATTTGTAGAGCTTAACAATTGTTCATGTTTCATTTACATATATAAATCAGGTAACACTGAAGACGAATGATTTCTATGCGATACGAAACTACCGAAATGGATAATAAAAACAAAATAGTTCGAAACAGTTTATATCAGGACACTTCATTTGCAAATATAATAAATTTCTTTTTCTGACTTTAAAGTACTAGATATCTCATATATTGATTTATAAATTCTGTAAAAACGTTCCTCTTGATACATGTAGACAGGCAAACAGACGGACCGTCTTAACGTGTACATTTAATTATAATGAGGCACGTCTATCAACAAAAACTAACAAATCATCAACTTACTTTGGGAGTTGAGTGAGTTCACCAAAATAAAGCTTGTACATCCCTATTTCTCTGTTGTTGAAAAACATTATAAGATAAAAAAACGAAAAAAAAAAACAACAACAATTGACTATTCACAGTATTTTGGGGAAATATAATAAATGTATAATATCATTATCATTGTTTAAAAAGGCAACCGTTGTCAAATTGTTATTTGATATATCATTTCCGAAACACCCCGGCCCACATCATATAATGATCAAATACGTATGGTTAACTATCCAAACATACCTGCACTCGTGTAGTCATAGCTTTGTCATAGTGTTGTGTTGACTTCACGCTTTCGTACTCGTCGGAGAACGACCCACTTATACCAACATGAGCCAGATGAAGCCCTGCGTTAACGTTCACCCCACGGGACAATGTGCTCGTAAAGTTATCCCAGTGCTCTATTAACTCGGCATACGTTTCGACCTTGCTGCTCTTGATCGGGATCGTGTATACGCCGTCAGGAACAAGAAATTTCCCGTCTTCGGTCGTCCGGCATCTTGAATAGTTGAGGCCCATAATCATCCCCATTTCTTTGTTCCGTAGATTGTCCCATCCGCCGCCGGGAAGAACCTCAAACCTTAATATTGTTCTGCCTTTCATGATATCGCAGCGTCGTGGATCGCCGACGGGATAATCGTCGATTTTGTGCTTTGTTAATAATTCACTGTCACTCTCTTGTGCTGATATCATGTCTACAATAAGTAGTGCTTTAAAACATATTAACGAAAAATGTGTGCGCGCCATTTTAAACTAAGTGATCACAACACAGCGATCTTCACTAATCTGGAGCTGGATTTAAGCGTTATGCATTTTTGTACCGGTAACCAGGAAGAAAATATATCTATCTATATATATTCGTATATTTAACGAACGGGAAATTCCACGAGGCCAACTATGTTTACTATTTATCTTTACGGTCTCGGGGACAAGATTTTATGGTCATGTAAAATTCCTAAGCGGAGATGGGGATTAAAAACGTCAGACTCTAGTAACGGACAAATAAAAATAATGAACAGTGAACAAAAAAATCTTCAAACATAAAATTTCATGCAAGTCAAATTTTGACATACTTTATAAATATTCCGACATCAATAAGTTCACATTTATTTTTTCTTTATTTTGATATTAACATTCCAGTTCTATATCATACAATAGGACAAGAGTCTGACCTGGGCCTCTGTGTGCTTTCCATAGAATCCCCAGCCAGATGTTAAAACGTAAACCAATATTTGAGCAATGTTCTCATCGATATTTCGAATGTGGGCTCAATACTTGTACCCAGCCTCCAATCTCAGGCAGCTGCTTGCTTAAACGTGCGCTCAGCCTCCGTAATGACCTCTCAAGCACCACGACGGGATTTAAAACTCGTATACCCTGCATTTTTCTTGCTCTCATATCAAAACTGCAGAATGGAAATGAGACTTATGCATGTATCCCAATGATAAATTCAGAGACGCACCATGGCACCATTTCACGGTGAGTTATAAATATAAATTTTTGTCATAACAAAAGTCTTATTTGCAGATAAAGATGCTAAATGCGATAACCCTGATAAGAACACCGTTCGACTCTTTCCCGAAAATTCTTTTTGTTACCAGTGTCAACTTCTTTGGTAACGAAAATCATGACCGCCGATGGACACACTGCCATGGGTGTCTGTAGGTCTTGAGTTGTCAAATTTTGTACAGAAACTAATCCCGTAATAGACTCGCATTTCTATCAGTCCATTGCCCATTCATCTCACAGAAAATTGATATGATTATAAACTGAAAAGCTCAAACTGTAGATGTTGATCAGGGTCCAAGATCATACACTTACTAAAACTGGAGAGACTGGTTAGTTTTATCATCTAGGGTCCCGACTGCGCATATGTGAATGCTGAGCAAAGAACATAAAGTTAAATTAAAAATGTATTGCATATGTATTACATAAATCGAGTATTAAGGTAAGACCTGTGCAATAGGAACTATTAAGAATCCAACATCTGATTATATTTTCATCAACTGCTTCATACCACTGACTTGTATGCAAAATTTCAATGATTTTCACCGTGTAGTTTTTGAGATTTTTAGCTTTTTTTATTTAAAAAAGTGAGAAAAAACGTGAAAGTATCCAATTTCTTTAATCGGTGACAAAATTTTTTGTTATTGATAAATTCAACCCTCATTTTTTTACAGTTTATCCAAAATATGTTATATTTTACTAAACCAATTTAAGATATAATATATTAATACAGAATTTGTCTTAAAATGACATTTTTTGACCAAATAAATTTAAAAATGAATTTTTTATATTTCACGAGACTAAATTAATGAAAATTGTGCAAAATCCTGATTGGTGCAATATATCAAACTTTACCATTTTTTAACTATATACCTTAAACAAAATTTAAACAAAATTTCAGAGAAGTTTACCGTCCAGTTTTAGAAATTTTCAAATTGATGACTTGAATAAACACTATTCTGATAGCGAAAACCCCTTTAATCTTGATTATTTTGCTTATTTTAGTTTAAATCATGAAAATTTTATATTCAATGACAGAATTACACAGGAAAAAAAGAAATATGCCAATTATTTAAGCTCTAAGCTTACAAAAAAAAATTAGCTTCCAGTGGGATTTGAACCCTGGTCCTCTTGCATGATAGAAATCTATCCTAATTTACTACTACAGTTACCTCCCTTGGATACTCTTCTGGATAAAGGTATTCATTACACAGGTCTTACCTTAAGTTTCTGGTGAGATTCACACGCGCAGTCAATTAAACAGAGAGTATGAAATCTAAACGAATAGTTTCTTATGTACTTAAACCAACGTCTTCGTTTATTGTCTACTATTGTTATAGCGTTAAATTCACCAGTGTACTTTTGTTTTTGAATTTCAGTCTAGCCTTGGGGTTTCCGATCATTCATTGCATTGGATACAAAGGGGATTTTTGAAATTGCATCGTCGCTCCTTTGCTCTCGGCGATTATGATAACATTTGCAATTGAGCGCTAAATGCGATCACACGTGACCGGCGCATGCAGCCTTTTAATCACGAAGGAATGTAATTTGCTAGAGCCAGCCGTGATGGACATCTTACACAACAAGAAGTTTGATTGCGTAAAGTGTTTACATCAGTCCGTTTGAGCGATCTTTGAACTTTTTTGTTTCCATCATAAACCTAGACTTTTTGAGACTTTGTTTTTATTATACTTAGAAACAATGGAAATCCGTTCTTGTAGAAATCAGGCACTATTTAAATTTCGTTTTACCTGACTGACGTTTAAAATCTTCTATTCATGCAATATGTTAGATGAACTATTTAAATGTTAAGACTAAGTAATAAAGACAAAAAAATTATTAGATAAAAAGGGAATTTTCGTCTTAAAACCTTAGAGTTTAACCGCTTCTACTTTTGCAATATTTTAGATGTGAATATAAATATTTAAATGTTCGTCCTCGGATACCCACGGTTGATTCACTCTCATTGATAAATGGAGAGTTAAAGCAATAGAAACCAATCGTTAGTATCTGATGCTGTTTTGTGTTAAGAATAAATTAAATATACAACAAATTACAGATAAAAAGGGGGAATTTCCGTTTTAGGGAAGATTGATAATATAGGGTGTTGCTTGGATCGTTTTAGAAATTGTTTATACGGTCAAAAGTTAGACTTTGAAACATCTCAGCCTACAACACTTTTCTCCGGAGTTTCTTAACACCCCAATTAGCCCCCACCAGGGTACCGGTGTCAACCTGCGCTCTACCAATTGAGTTACAGAGGCCACCTGATTTGATTCCTTATCCTGCCAATCTTATTAGAGCAACACAGTGATGCATTTTAATAAACCCGAATGTTTTAGATTTAGAGCGTATATGGTTAAGAAGTACTACTAAGCCTCAAATGGCCACAACTGACTATGGTGTCACAAGCCATGATGGCTTCTATATTTGAGTGTTAAATCCATGGGCTGTCTTTCCAGTTATTAACCGTGAAACTGGATTTTTATCAATAAACCTTAAATTTTTGTAATTTTCTTGCTTTTACAGTGCGCCAATAATTGGTACAATATGACGACGTCATTAACAGTATTTGTGTGACGTCATTGGGAAGCAAATTGTGTCAAAACACAATATTTTCTTTCAGCTGAGCTGGTAAGCATTTTTAATATTATGATATATGTTAGTTCTAGTTCAGTGGTAAATGGAAATGTGTTAGAGCAAAAAGACCTCGCCCGGAGGATCAAAAACGAGTCCAATTCCAAACACAGCAACAGGTGAGATCGAGTAGACCTCGCAGACACGCCAATCACTTTTTTGCAATTTTGGTAGTTGCTCTCGCAGGGATTCGAACGTCAGAAGAAACCAAGTAGTAGAACATTAGCTTAAATCAGCGTTGTCGGCTCCGTACTCTAAGTAATTCAAACTATATATAATAGGTGCTTATAATCATTCTTTATTTAGGGAGAGGATATGTAATCGGCCCGGATGGCTCAGTTGAAAGAGCTCTCGCGTGTAAATTGGGATGTCGTTTCATCATCCTGTGACATTTTGCATCCGACGGGGGACCGTAGCAGCATTGCATGCTACATGTTGGGAATATTTGATCTACTCACTTTTGGGGAGAAGATGTGTAAGGATAGCACAGTCGCGAGTGCACTTACAAGGGTGTCTCGGGTTTGAGTCCCGATCTGGCACAATATCAAAACCAAGTTTAAACATTTCAATGATTGAAATATCCCATATTTCACCTATGTTCAAATCGTTGGCATATTTTATACATTTTCTATATTTTCAGAAATATTCTCTCCTTTTTTCAGGGAGTACACATCTGTATGCGGCTAGAAAACCTATCATATAAATGTACACCCCGGATTATTCATAACACAATGAGAACACCGGCAGTAGACAAGCACTGGCTTTCTATGCATCAATGTATTGACGAGAGATGTCCGGTACATGCAGGCTTCACAAGAGTTCAGACCTCGCCAGGTTATCAAGCTGGAGAAGGAATGCCCCAACTTCCATTTCGCAATACTCTGCATCCGAACATTGTAGGCAGCGCAGAAGACGAAAAGATCATATTCAATCCAAGTACATGTGATGATATTATACCTGACAATCAGGCGGACAGTTTCCAAACCGTTCACGGGATCGTCAAAACAGAGCCGAGATTTCTGTGCACGTGGCTTAATGAAAACAGCGACATTAACAATTTCCCGTTTTATAAAAAAGCGATAACAAGCATCGGCCAGCCACTGTTTGCTGGATTCTCGGGCGTGTATTCGAGATCTGTTACCGACGAGATCTGGGAGTGTCACAAGTACGTTGGCACCGACAAGAGTACCTTCTCGACAGAAGATGCGCTCAACCAACCTGCACTTTGTAAAAGCAGTTCGCATGAAAGATGTGCTAGTGATATGATCAACTACCTGTTGAAGGATTTTTCTACTGTGGACATATCGGATCTGAAAGTGAAATATGCGTTCCTGTTCGATCCACAGTATATATTTAGACCCAGATACGACGAGCAAAGTAAAAAACTGCACAGGGCATATGATCAAGTCAGCAACGAGAAAAGATACAGCGAATCTTCCCCGGGACATTTAAAATCATTTTATAATACTCGTCCACCCACTTATCAGTCATCATACTTTAACACGTCAAGTCCTCGTAAGGTTACAGGTTACACTGCGGCCAGTCCACAAACTCCTTACACCCCAAGTGCATTTGCAGGAAAATATATTTACACCGAAGTTACACCAGATTTAAGTCATGGAAATCCTAATGATTCGTCTGCTATTTCTATAGGAACTCCGAGACATGAAGGAACGCCAAGACATGAAGGAACGCCTAGAAATACAGAGTCTACCTGGTCCGACTGTAGTCCTATCGTGCATCAACAACACTACCTTTTGCCCTACCAGTCAGGTAACATTCATCAAACAACTTATTGTGTACTGAATAAGAGCAGAGATCCGAGACTCCAAACTTCGAAATCTGAAGCAAGTCCATACCATCAAACAGTGCATGTTTCGACACCATCTAAACAAATGTGTTACAGCCCGGCGAAAAGAGAAGTAATGCGTCGCGGTGTTTTGCCAGGACCGAGAACAGACGATTACCACCACCAATGCAACAGAGGGACCTATGCAACTGACCAGGATGAGGAGGATCCATTCGGAACAATGGGTCGCAGTGATAGTACCGTTTCGCCATATTCGTTCCGTTCCGAACTTTGGTACAGTGAAAGTCCGAGTTCGGATATATTTTACAGAACTGACAATGACAACCTCGGAAAACCTGATTATACAGACAACGTTATGAATATGTTTTATGAGGATAAAGATGACGAGACTAGAGAGAGGATGCCTAGCGTTGACCGAAAGCAGACATCAGCCAGTCGCCATCATCGCATTCACCGAACTCCACCGCACCGTCGCGGTAACGGATCATCGCGAAGTCGTTATGGATACAGGCAGTCACATGGAAGTGGCATGCAGTTTAACATCCCGCATAATCGGTCTGCTGATAGAATTTTTCAAATGCGGACTGGCACTCCAAAAAAGCTTCCAGGCAGAAGCAAGTACTCTTCTGAAAGGAGAGTAAAGTTCCATGCCCTTACTTCATTGCAAAGCAAATCAGAATCTGATATGTCAAGAAGCATCGACAAATTTGGAAGCTCCCGTTATATCACCGAATCAAAGAGATCAAGAAGCCGAGACAGCATGCACATGCGCCGACGTGGTAAGAAGAGCCAAGAGAAGCGAAATAAAAAACTCGATGATGATGGGCAAGAACGAGACGAAAAACGGCAGGGAAGAGACAAAGAACGGCAAGAAAAAGACAAAGAACGGTCAGAAAGAGGCAAAGAACGGCAAGGAAGAGACAAGAAGCGGGAGGAAAGAGACAAAGATCGACAAGACAACGACAAAGAACGGCCAGAAAGGGGGCAGGAGAGAGACAAAGAAAGTCAAGAAAGAGACAAAGAACGACCAGAAAGAGAGCATGAAAGAGACAAAGAACGGTCAGGAAGAGACAGTGAACGGCAAGGAAGAGACCAAGAACGGGAAGAAAGAGACAACGAACGACAAGAAATAGACCAAGAACGCCAAGGAAGAGACAAAGATAAATGTTTAAAACGCCCAAACAGTGGTGAAATGTGGCGTCCAAGAAAAAGAATATCGACCCCGAGAGATGAAGATTCATTTTCACCTCGACCAAGTTATCAGCATTTCGTTTATTCTCGGAATCGGAATAACAATCACTCATCATATCGGTCTAAGTATAAAATAGAATCACGGTCTCGGAGAAGATAGAAAAGCTTTCTCTTGTGATAAATCGGTTTGTAGTACTTCAGTCTGTGATATCACCGGTCAATGCATGAAAGCATGAAAAGTTGATAACTAATATTGTTGTTATTAATTTCGTGTGATACATATTTTGTGCCAAACTACCTTAATATGCTTTACATGATAAATTCAAAAACAGGGATCGAAAGTGCATGTTTCATTTACAACATTTATAACAGAAAAAAACCATAACGGTGTGTCTTTTTTCTTACATAAATATACTAAATATAATCAGCATTTTCCGCGAAGATGTACAAACGATCAAGGTTAAACCTACTATATGAAACCACATAAAATTCTTGTACAGTTATAACTGTATACAAGAACTTTATATTGTACAGTTAGAACAAGTATTGCCCAACAATCTGATAAATCAAACTAATATCAGCAGTAAACCAGAACCGAGGCCATATAAATGTTTCACTCCTTTAAATGGAGCAGCCCACAAACAATGCTGAGTTAACTTGTATTCATAATGATACCAAAAATTAGTCATGTCCGATGTAAATCGACTTAGTGTTCCAGACAGAGGCGGATCCAGAGGAATTTCAGTAGTTTTTTTTATAATGTTCGTAATGATCTTTGCCAGAAAATTGGAAGTGATCAGTTACTATCCCAAGACTGCCCCGAAAGAAACACCTTTCTTTAAAACTTGCATCCACAGCTTTCATGTAATAGTAACTTTCCTTAACATGCCATTAACCATTATGAAGCCGGGTTTGTCGTGTTGTAGTATCAAATCTCACAGAGCTGGGTCCAAGATAATAAAACTGAGATTAGAGGCCGGTTTCAAATCTCAATCATCTAATTGGCTAAAATGGCAACCGGTCGCCATTTCTGCCAATCAGATTCTTGAGATTTGGGACTGGTCTCCAGCATTAGTTTTGCGGTCTTGGGCCATTGTTCATTAATGGTATTTATTCAATGTATTCTTAAGGACCAAAACCGATTTTGCTCGGTGTGGTTGTGATTTATGGAGGTTGTGATTCACGGAGTATTGATTTATAATTTTTAAAAAATGCAGTATTTATTTCTTCACGTTATTTGAAAAAGTCATCTGAAAATCAAAAAAAAAAAAAAGAAGGCTACCAATCTAATATTCTACATCGCTCTACATTCTATATTGCTTAGTGATTAACCAGTTATAACCGTGAGTTAATCGCTTTGCTTTCCTTTTTGTTAGCATGACGGTGGCAGGGGGTAAGAGTTTATGAAGGATTATAGGGAACTTGATCATTTAAAAGAACTTGAAAGCTTGATCTGTATTCCTGCCATCGTGTTAAGGCAAATTTTGCGCCAGGTGCTTTCGGTAAGGTCTTTGAGACTCACCTATTTTGATTTAAGATGACATGATCAATATTATGGAGAATAAAATATGTTTAAACAATAAACCTATGCTCATTTTGACTGTTTGCGGAGGTGTGGCTAATATGATATTTTTCACAAATGCACGAAAATAATGCACCGGTTACAAAATGTCTGCGCCCATGAACGACATTTTCAAAATTTCTCAGTTAATTTAATTCTATACAGTTTGTGAGTGAACTAAGTACTTTTATTCATATATTATGTATATGTTTCGCAAACTATCCGGAACTATGTCTGTCAACCAGTTATCACGTGTTTTATGTCCGTCGCAACGAAGGCTGTACCGAACTCGTTATCCAGTAGGTAATTTCATGCACTCGCAAGAGAAAGGGTTTTGCAGGTCATGTCAACTTAATCAGGGGATATTTATAAAATCTAAACACTTAACAAGTTCTAAAGAAAATATTCCTTTGTCAGGTTTATTGTTAGTTCGGTTTAAAAGTACAACAACAAGCGTGGAACCTGTGGACTTTGACAAATTATTTCCACTGCGTTATGTATATGTACGGACAAGTTTATCAACATGGGAGGAATATCCGGAGGGAGTGCAATTTGATGTTGGCTATGTTGACTCTAAATTGCAAAAAGGTCAAACTTCTGCTGGACAGGTACCTGTAATTGTTGCTCTGCCGAGTACTGTTGGCAGTCATTTTGAATTGTCGAGAATTCTGCTCACCTTTGTGAAGCTGGGATACCGTGTTGTGATACCAAATCTTCCAGGTGAGTATACTTTTCCTTAACCCTTTATTCCATATATAGGCATTTTAACATGTGTGCACACAGAGTAGATCCAGATCAGGATCTGCACTGTTCACTTTTTGTTCAGAAATAACCTATTAAATAAAAAGCAAACACTGTTCGCCCATGCCGAAAAAAAAAAATTTATGAAGGAAAGGTTTAATTAACATTTATAATCTTGTCAATAAAGATTTTGTTTTTAACTCACCTGTCACATAGTGACAGGGTGAGCTTTTGTGATCACCTTTTGTCCGTCGTCCGTACTCTAGCGGTCTCAATTTTTATCCGATCTTCTTTAAACTTGGTCAGAATGTTTATCTCAGTTCGTAACTGGGTCATCTTCTGTCAAAAGCTAGGTCAATAGGTCAAATTAAAGCAAAAATTTTGTTAATGCAATACAGGTCACATTTCTTATCCAATTGTCATCAAATTTTGTATGAATAATTATGTTGATATTGATGATCTCTACTCAAATTATTAAAATCATGTTCTTGAATTGCCCAGGGGCCCCGCCCTGGGGATTTTAAAATTTTTTCTTTTGTATTCTGTTTTTCACCTTTGATTTTCTACAGTTTTTTCCACTTTCTAGCGGCCTTAATTTTGGTCTGATCATCTTTAAACTGGGTCAAAATGTTTATCTCAATGATATCTAGGTCAACTTTTAAAGTGGGTCATGTGACCTTGAATTCTACGTCACTATGTCAAATTATATGAAAAGCTTGTCTGCACTCTAGCAGCCTAAATTTTGGTCGGATCTTCTTCAAACTTGGTCAAAATGTTTATCTCAATGATATCCAGGTCAAGATCGAAAGTGGTTCCTTTGACCTTGAAAACTAGGTCACAAGGCAAAATTATAGGAAAAGCTTGTCAGCGCTCCGTTGTCCGCACTCTAGCCGTCTCAATTTTTATCCGATCTTCTTTAAACTTGGTCAGAATGTTTATCTCAGTTCGTAACTGGGTCATCTTCTGTCAAAAGCTAGGTCAATAGGTCAAATTAAAGCAAAAATTTTGTTAATGCAATACAGGTCACATTTCTTATCCGATTGTCATCAAATTTTGTATGAATAATTATATTGATATTGATGATCTCTACTCAAATTATTAAAATCATGTTCTTGAATTGCCCAGGGGCCCCGCCCTGGGGATTTTAAAATTTTTTCTTTTGTATTCTGTTTTTAACCTTTGATTTTCTACAGTTTTTTCCGCACTCTTGCGGTCTTAAATTTTGTTCGATCTCTTTTAAACTTGGTCAGAATGTTTATCTCATTGATATCTAGGTCATGTTTGTAACTGGGTCATGTGACCCTTAAAACAAGGTCATTAGGTCAAATTAAAGAAAAAGCTTGTCTGAACTCAAGCGGTCTTAAATTTGGTGGGATCTTCTTCAAACTTGATCAGAATGTTTATCTCAATAATATGTCAAGTTCGAAACTGGGTCATGTGACCTTGAAATCTAGGTCAAAAGGTCAAATTATATAAAAAGCTTTTCCACTTTCTAGCGGCCTTAATTTTGGTCTGATCTTCTTTAAACTGGGTCAAAATGTTTATCTCAATGATATCTAGGTCAAGTTTTAAAGTGGGTCATGTGACCTTGAATTCTACGTCATTATGTCAAATTATATGAAAAGCTTGTCTGCACTCTAGCAGCCTTAATTTTGGTCGGATCTTCTTCAAACTTGGTCAAAATGTTTATCTAAATGATATCCAGGTCAAGATCGAAAGTGGTTCCTTTGACCTTAAAAACTAGGTCACAAGGCCAAATTATAGGAAAAGCTTGTCAGCGCTCTAACAGTCTTAATTTAATTTCGATCTTCTTCAAACTTGGTCTGAATGTTTATCTCAATGATATCTAGGTCATATTCGTAACTGGATCATGTGACCTTGAAAACTAGGTCACTAGGTCGAATAATAGAAAAAGCTTGTCTGCACTTTAGCGGTCTTAGTTTTGGGCCGATCTTCTTCAAGCTTGGTCAGAATGTTTATCTCAATGATATCTAGGTCAAGTTCGAAACTGGGTCATGTGACCATGAAAACTAGGTCACTAGGTCAAGTTATAATAAAAGCTTGTCTGCACACTAGTTGTCTTAATTTTGGTCTGATCTTCACTTTCATTACCATAAGATCCTGTTTTCTTTCTTGAAATTGCCATATTGCATTATGGGTTCCAGAGTTATGGCCCCTGAAAGTGCAAAAATTAAATTTTTAGACCTTGTCTGCACAATAGCAGCTTCATTTTTGAATTGAATTAAATTAGAGACTTGTACAATACTTGAGTTACTGTAAGATCTCGGTTCCTTTCTTTAATCAGCTACCATTATGGGTTCCAGAGTTATGGCCCCTGAAAGAGCCAAAGTAAGCTATTTTGACTTTTTCTCCACATAGCAGCTTTATTTTTTGACTTGATTTTACCAAACTTGCACACAACTCTTGAGCAGTTGTTGACAGTTGAGCGACCCAGGGTCCTATGGACCCTCTTGTTGTGTTTTGTTTTTGTGTTTGTGATTTGGTTTTTTTCCATATAGTTGTGTAAAAATAAAGATAGCCTGCTTGCTGTTCAATAAATTGGTAAAAAGTCTAGTTGAAAATGGAAAATTGACAGGGTAGAATTCTGATTGTCCTGTCATCACTTCTAGATGAATCCTCTTATCTTTATGAAACCAATATGGTCATAATTAAGGTATTGTTCTGTAATCATACTAAGCGTTTTTAGTTCAAAAGCCATTTTTTCCATCAAAAATTTGTAACCCTGGCATTTAAAAATGTATCCTTCAATATGTTGGCATTCCTTGAAATTCCATCATTTGTCTGAACTTACTTGTTTATAAAGTATTTTAATGAAATAAATATATGGTTTAGTGATAAGATTAATGTTTTTTTTTGTTATTTTGTTTTTATGACAACAGCCAATATCAAAGTTAATTTAACAGATGACACATTTTCCCTAATTAAACAAAAATAATCACGTGAGGTTCCTCTTTCAGGTAGTGCATTTTGCAGAGGTAGAGCTAAAACAGATGAGGCTATCTTTCGGATGAGTATAGAAGAAAAGACAGAATTTGTAAAAGACTTTTTAACAGAGCTTCAAATAGACAGGTACAAAATCATGTTGAAATTCTTTTATATTTGTCACAAGGTCCTTTTACATAGTAAGTTCGTTTGTTAGTGTAGTTTTACATAGCATTTGTTGAGCAATGTACCTAAATTGGTAGTTATTAAAGCAAAATGCTTCTTGGGTTCATACCAGGACAAATAATCAGTTGTCTTTAACCCTTGATATGGGTTTTATCACATGCACAAACAGCAGATCCAGATCTACCAGCACATCCATGATATGATCATGATCTACATCATTCACATCTTGGTCAGAAATAATCTTATGAATAAAAAAGGAAAAAGTGTTGATTCTGATGAGACCGCGCAGATGTAATGGCTAATCTAAATCTACACAATTTCCTTATGCAATAAAGGTATATCAGTGGAGTAGTTGGTTATATATACATGTTTTATCACATGGGGGATCAGTATCGATCAACCAGCACATATCTGCTTTTTGATCGATAAAGAGTGTTTAATTCCTGGTCAGAAATAACATAATGAATATAAAAGCAGACAGTTTAGAGTCTGATCAGACAATACAGATGTGCCAGCTGGTCTGGATCTAAACTGTTCGCCTATGCGATAAAAGCCTTAACCATGGAAAAATGGATTAATCAGATTTTAGCAGAAAAGGTACATCTCACTCTGAACTCAAATCAACAAGATGAAGTCTTGAAATAAGTCTGAATATTTTTCCTGCAGATGTCTCTTCTAAGATATGCTTGAGGCTGTCACATTGTATTAATTTCATAGGGATTTATATATATTTGTACTGATAGATTGCGCAATTAACCTGTTACTCCATATATACTTGTTTAATTGCATGCAGAACATGTTTCATAAAGGAAATAAAGGTTATTTCTTTTCTTTAACATTGGAAAATGGTCACCTAATTTGACTGCATAGGCAGTCGAGCTAAACTAAACCTGTGCCATCTGATCTGAATCTACACTAGTTGCTTTTTGGTCAGAAATAACATGATAAATCTAAAAGCCAACATTAGATCCTGATCAGATGTCATGGATGTGCCAGCTGATCTGGATCTGAACTGTTTGCCCATGGGATAAGAGCCATATCCCAATAGTAAAGGGTGAGATAAACTTAAAGGTTCAATAAACTTAGTTGAGGTTATCTGGGAGACTATTTCTCCTAGCCTGTGATAAGTAGTGTGTTAATTATTTTCAGAGTAGATATGTTGTTAACCAATAAATGCAGTGTGTACACAGGAGTGCGTCTATGTACCTTCTACCCTGACCTTTGTAAATCCCTAGTGATGATCAACCCTACCGGACTAGAACCTACCAGGTATGTAAATTATTTACTATTCTGACTGCACTAGGTATAAAAGTTAACCCTGTACTCAGGAAAAATATCTACAAAATAAAAATGATGAAAGAAAAAGTAAGTACCTTGACTACTATGTGTCATTCATATCTTGGCCCAAGACCATAAAATTGGAGACCAGTCTCAAATCTCAAGCATCTGATTGGCTAAAATGGAGACCAATTGCCATTTCAGCCAATCAGATGCTTGATATTTGAGACTGGTCTCCAGTTTTATGATCTTGGGCCTAGTTGTGTGCTGAAGTTTGAACCTTTACCATGCTAACTTAGGAGCAGTCAGATACATGTATATATTGTTTAAAATTGGATTATTTGCAATGCCAGTCCACAAAAATGAGCTGACTGGTTGCCATTTCCGCCAATCAGATGCTTGAGATTTGAGACTGATTTCCATTCTCAGTTATATAACCTTGGGACCAGATGGCATCTACCGGTATGTGCTGGTTTATTTGGATCTATTGTGTTTGCCCATACCATAAAGGTGTATATATTGAGGAAAAGGTTAATGCAGTATGGTTTGTGATAGTGTTATACATTGAACAATGTTGAACTCTCTGCTTATGACAATGGCTGTTTAGCACAGGTTTTACATTTATACAGGTTATATGGTGAATTTAAAAACAACACATTATTTCCATAATAGACTTTTTAATATTTTAAAATTCTTATATCTAAGGATTTTTTTACTGTGTGCTAAGTTGATCAACTGTGCAGTTCTATATTTACTATTATATATGTCAATATGCCCACTTTAGATAAGAATATTAAAAATTTCTTTTTCCCAGTTCCATGAAACCTGTCTGGCTGCACAATAAGTTCAGCAAGTCATACGATGATCGATTCATACTACAGGGCGTGTTTTCTGCCATAGTGGGTGTTGTCAAGCAATTCACAAAGAAGCGACACTGGGATACATGTAACATTGTGACTTACTCTCGAAGTATCAGTGCTGTATCATTTGATGATGTAAGTACATTTTTATTCAACCCTTTACTCCATATATACATGTTTTATAGCGTGTGCCAGCAGTGTAGATTCAGATCAGCTGGCATCCATACCATCTGATCTGGATCTCCACTGTTTTTAATTTGATCAGAAATAATCTTTTGAATCAGAAAGCAGTGTATATCTGATCCTGATCAGATGGCTCATCTATGGATTAATGGGTAAATGATACTGCAGTGTATGCTATTGTTCATGTTCTTTACCCCATAGATACAGCTTTTTCTCACATGAGCAAACAATTTAGATCCAGATCAGCTGACACATGTTTGCCATCTGATCAGGATCTAAGCTGCTCTCTTTCAGATTCATTAGGTTTTTTCTGACCAAGAGGCAAAAATTGTAGATCCAGATCAGATGAAACAGATGTGGTAGCTGATCTGGATTTAAACTGGTCACCCAAATGAAAAGTTAATGCAGTCAGCTTTCTGCATAATATGTAAGGTTTATGATTGCCAGACTCAGTCAGTTCACCAGTGCAGGGCTCCTTATCTTTTATAGTGGATGTCAATAATGATGTACATATTTACTTGTTTACATGCTGGTTTACTATTGTATTTGAAACGTTTTTACTATAAAGATTACAGCTTAATCCTTTCCTCCATATATACGCATTTTTACGCATGTGCGACAAGGGTAAATCCAGATCAGCCGGCACATCTGTGCTGTCTGATCTGGATCTGCACTAGTAACAATTTGGTCAGAAATAACCAAAATGAATCAAAAAGCAAATAGTTTAGGGATGTGCCGGCTGATCTGGATCTAAACTGTTCGCCCATGCAGTAAAGGTGTATCTGTGGAGGAAAGGGTTAAAACCGCTTGAAACTTTAGTCTCATTTCCAAACATATGTTACAGCTATAAATTCAATCTTTTTAAAAGTGTTAGAATAATACGCTAAAGGGAGAAAATTTATGTGCACCCCTTAATCCCTAAATAATTATATTTCACATGTCAGATTGCAAGGATGTGTAGGCTGATCAGGAACTACACTAGAGGCACATGGGATATATAAACTGTAGCCATGGAGTAAAAATCTGAAGTATCATTTGTACAATAGATTAGGGTCATAAGTCTCATAATGTCAACATGCTTTATGGTTAACTAATTTTAGGAAAAGTTGACGACAGGTTACCTTAAGTCGCATTCTGTGCCTCGACTTGCTATATACGGAGAAGACAGTGACCTACTAGATGTAAAATCAACAGAGGAATATCTGTCTTGTATGGATATACCGGACTCGGCTATAACAGTTCTAGATGAACAAAATAACATAGTAAAACAAGGTATTCTACATTATAATATGAGTATAATATTGCAAAATATGTAGAACTCTGCATTGTGAAAAGATGATTTTGGGTACTTAACATATTTCCTTAACCCTTTTCAGACCAGACCAGTGTAGATCCAGATCAGCTGACTCATTCATGCCATCTGATCAGCATCTGCACTGTTCACATTTCAGTCAGAAATAACGTAAAAAATCCACATGCAAACAGAGTAGATACTGATCAGATGCCACGGTTGTGCCGGCTGGTCTGGATCTACACTGTTTGCTCATGCCTTAAAGGGGTATATATAGAGGAAAGGGTTAAATCAGTTTGATAGAACAGAGCTGATATAAAACTTTGAACAAAATCACTGTATTATTTCAAAAAATTAAACTCCTTGCAGTGATTACTTTAGTAACACTAAAAACTGCACCACCTGTTCAGTTACACTAAAAACTGCAAGTCCCTTACAGTTACTTTACACACTGCAATACCTGTTCTGTTACACTTAAAACTGCAAGTCCCTTACAATTACACAAAAATACTGAAACACTTGTACAGTTAAACTAAAAACTACAAGTTCCTTACAGTTACACAAAAATACTGCAACACCTATACAGTTAAACTAAAACCTGCAAGTTCCTTAAAGTTACTTTACACACTGCAACACCTATACAGTTACACTAAAAACTACAAGCCCCTTACAGTTATGTTCGCCCATATCATAAAAGAGGAAGGGTTAATGACTATGGAGGGCACTGCATAGGGGTTTGTTTATTTGTTTATTATGTTCATTTATGTCCAGGTTTCAGTTATTATGTCTCCCCCCTCTGGGGGAGACATATTGTTTTTGACCTGTCCGTCAGTCCGTCTGTCACACTTCGTTTCCGCTCAATAACTTGAGTACCCTTTGACCCAGAGCCTTCAAACTTCATAGGGTGATAGCCCTTATTGAGTAGAAGAACCCTATTGATTTTGGGGTCAGTAGGTCAAAGGTCAAGGTCACAGTGACCCAAAGAGTGAAAACTGTTTCTGCTCAATAACTCGAGTACCCTTTGACCCAGAGCCTCCAAACTTCATAGGGTGATAGCCCTTATTGAGTAGAAGAACCCTATTGATTTTGGGGTCAGTAGGTCAAAGGTCAAGGTCACAGTGACCCGAAGAGTGAAAACCGTTTCCGCTCAATAACTCAAGTACCTTTTGACCCAGAGCCTTCAAACTTCATAGGATGACAGCCCATATTGAGTGGAAGAACCCTATTGGTTTTGGGGTCAGTAGGTCAAAGGTCAAGGTCACAGTGACCCGAAGAGTGAAAACCGTTTCCGCTCAATAATTTGAGTACCCTTTGACCCAGAGCCTTCAAACTTCACAGGGTGATAGCCCTTATTGAGTAGAAGAACCCTACTGATTTTGGGGTCAGTAGGTCAAAGGTCAAGGTCACAGGGGCCCGAAGAGTGAAAACTGTTTCCGCTCAATAATTCGAGTACCCTTTGACCCAGAGCCTTCAAACTTCATAGGATGACAGCCCTTATTGAGTAGAAGAACCCTATTGATTTTGGGGTCAGTAGGTCAAAGGTCAAGGTCACAGGGGCCCGAAGAGTGAAAACCGTTTCTGCTCCATAACTTGAGTACCCTTTGACCCAGGGACTTCAAACTTCATAGGTTGATAGCCCTTTTTGATTAGAAGAACCCTATTGATTTTGGGGTCAGTAGGTCAAAGGTCAAGGTCACAGGGGCCTGAAGAGTGAAAACTGTTTCCACTCAATAATAGGAGTTCTATTTTACCCAGACCATTCAAACTTCATCGATGGATGTCCTTATTGAGTAGAGTACTCCTATTGATTTTGGGGTCAGTAGGTCAAAGGTCAAGGTCACAGGGGCCCCGAAGAGTAAAAACCGTATCCGGTCAATTACTGGAGTACCGCTTGACCCAGAGCATAGGGTAACAGCCCTTATTGAGTAGAAGAACCCTATTGATTATGGGATCAGTAGGTCAAAGGTCAAGGTCACAGGGGTCTGGGCGCAGGGTGGGGGGGGCGGCGCGTGGGGGAGACATGCGTTTTTCACAAAAAACATCTAGTTTAGTCTTAATTTCATTGTGATTATACTGCTACCCACTAGTGTCGGATTGTTAATAACTGGCCAGAAGTATATATTGTGGCTAGGATTGTAAAATAATCACTTTCTTTTGTTGGAAGATTGTTTTTGTTCATCGGTATTTGATCAAATTCATAGGGTAAAATGTCTTTCCAAAATGTTTTGATAGTTTAATGACCTATTAAAGAATTTTATCTTTTTAGTTTGGTTTTGGACATGTACATTATTTAATCTTTTCCAAGTTATGTTACTTTTTTTCAGGTGTGCCTTTTAAAGGAAATTTTGCTATTCATATTCAAGGAGACCTTGATGCTGATATTAGCAGAACGATGTTCATACGAAAACTGTTGTTGGACTTTTTAAAGACAGTGTATCCAAAGTTATAGTGCTACTGATATGATTTTAAGTATAACAATGTTTGAAATAAATTAATTTTGCTTATAAATGGATTTTCTTTGATGTGTTGAATGATGTTTTATATAGTGTGTGTGATTCCTGACACAAGAGATAACAGTGTAGATCCGGATTAGCCAGCACATCAGTGCCAGTGCCATCTGATCATGGGCTAAACTATTCCCTTTTGATTCATTAGGTTATTTCTAATCAAGAAGGGACCAATCTAGACCTAGATCAGATGGCACAGATGGTCTAGCTGATCCGGATCTACAATTGTCACACATGTGAAAAAACCTGTATAATATTAAGTAAGTGTTAACTTTCAACATTCACAAAATTTAGAATAGCTGCATTTCAATTTCATTTAGACAATATTTCTGTCAAAAGGATATCTTCTTGTGGTTTCAGAGTGCATAGATGGTGCTGGAACTTTTTACTAGAATCACCATTATTAGATAGTCTGCAGGTTGGAATTACTAGTGGATTTAGATGGGGCACACCTTAAGCGCGTCATCTCTAAAATTGTGCTTAACCCTTTCCTCCATAAATACACATTTTTATGCGTGTGCGACCAGTGTAGATCTGTGCCGTCTGGTGGCATTTTGGTGCAGATCCTGATCAGACAGCATGGATGTGTGGGCTGATCTGGATCTACACTGTTTGCTCCATAGACCTCAAAGGTAGGTCTATGGAGGAAAGAGTCAAATTGTAATGTAATCATCAGAGAAGAAGTTTGAATACAATCAACAAGAATACACAATTTATGATTAAAAGTAGCGAGGTTTCTTTGGGAATGACCTGTAGTGTCCATTAAAAGATTTAATTTTAGTTTTGTTTAGAACAGGCTGTTAGAAGCATTACCTCTAACAGCAAAGCCTGGAGTCGTCCATGGGGATGGTGATAATTTTTATGTCCGGATCATTTACTTTGTCATGCCAAACAATATTTTAAAGTAGGTTGGTAACAAAAAACTAAACCATATTACAATATTGAAGCGTGAAACTTTAGATCATCATAAAATATATTATCACAGCTTTATTTGTTGGGACTTAAACTTGCATGGAAAAACTCGGCACAAATATTAGGATTTGTGCCAAATCCTACGATACCGGTACTTGGTGAGGTGACTAAGGTAATCAGGTTATATAATTGACTGGCACATATATTATAACCCTTTACTCCACAGATATGACTCTAAAAGTGCAGATCCAGATCATCCGGCAGATTCATGACGTCTGATCAGAATCTTGACTGATAGCTTTTTATCGGGTTTATTCCGACAAAAACCTGATAGAGGTTCCTGATCAGACTGCACAGATGTGGCAGATGATCTGGATCTAGTGTTCACACATGCAATTAAAGGGTGGGGATGAACATTTGCTCTGTTGGTGAAAATGACATTTTCATGTGGGATTTAATTCTAAAGTTAAATTTATAAAACACAGTAGTGTACAATAAACCCTTTACTTCATGGGATATATACCAATATAGATCCAGGTCAGCCTGCACATCCATGTGATCTTGTCTAAACCAGCACTGTGTGCATTTTTGGCCAGAAATAACCTAATCAATCAAAGAGCTAACAGTGTAGATCCTGATCAGATATCACAAATTTGCTGGCTGATCTGGATCTACACTGATTTCCACACCATAAAGGAGTAATATGGAGTAAAGGGTTAACAGACACGTAGGGTGAGTAGGTTAGCTCCCCTTCTCTTCACATAGATGAGCTTAAAATGCAGGAATAAAAGAATGACAAACAAGCATTTGGAGAGGAATGAGTTGTTTTATTTGCAATCAATTTCAAATTTCACTAAAATCATTGAACAAAAGAACAAGGGATTGAACTCTTCTAACACACTATGTAACAATACAAGGGACATAACTCTGAAGGTCACCTAACAATTTCTTCAGAAAAAAGAAAAAAAAAACCTGCCGAAAATAAAATCATATTGGTGCTTTTTATAACCAACGTCTAAAAAATGAAAATGAGATTTAAAAATATTACAGGAAGGAATATGTAACATTAGATAAAATCAATAACAAATTAATATGACTACATTTTGCAGAAAAAATTGGAAGAAAGAATTTTATAAATGCTATGTCTCAATGTGAACAAAGGCACTCTAAAAGCATATACATGACCAAATGAGTGCAATAAAATTTTTGACTTTGGAGCAATGTGTTTTAACTTGAACTTTTTCAGAACAGCAGCCTAATTTAATATTCGGAATTGTTATTTAAGTAAATCATAAAATATTCTGTCAAATTTGGAAAAAATGTATTTTATCAGATAAAAAGAATTTCAAAAATTCATGTCTAAAAAAAAAACAACAAATTACAAACTGGTATTGGCAAAATATACTTTCAGTACATTTTGTAGATATAAAAAGATAACGGTCTATTGCATTTGAACTATTTTGGGTTATTGGTGAATGATACCATTAATCTGGCCCTTGTGTTTGTGAACTTTTGAATTACTACCGACAATAATGCTATCCCTATCTTCCATATATACGCCTTTATGGCATGGCCAAACATGCAGATCCAGATCAGCCGGCATATCCATGTTTTCTTATCATGATTGGCACTCTTTGGTCTTTTTATTAGGTGATGTCTGACCCAAAAGCGAACAGTGCAGATACAGATCAGCTGATCTGGTGGCACATGTGATGAAATGCATAGATATGGAGTAAAGGGTGGAAAATTTCTGATAAATGTTCAAGATCTTGTGTAAACAACTGCTACCTCACCAGCCAGAAGATCCACTCTCATTAACCCTTTACTCCATATACACATTTAAATGCATGTGTAGATCCAGATCAGCTGGCACATCCATGCTGTCTGATCTGGATCTAAACTGTTCACTATTTGCTCAGAAATAACTTATGAATATAAAAGCAAACAGTTTAATCTTGATGTGACGGCATGAATGTGCCTTCTGATCTGGATCTACACTGTTTGCACACATCATAATGGCGTATATGTGGAGGAAAGGGTTAAGATGCATGTATAGTTTGATGCTTTATATATTAATGCTTGTTTATATATTAATATTTCCTCATAATAATTCTTTTTGATAAATGGCAAGCAAATTAAAATAAGAATATGAACAATGCAATAAAAAAGTACAAAAAGCTCCATATAATCCTAATATTATGACACTTAAACCATTCAGCGAACATTCTACATGCACTCTGATCTGCAACAACACACAACAACTGTACAGGGCCCAAGATCATAAACTAAAACTGGAGACCAGTCTCAAATCTCAAGCATCAGACGCTTAAGATTTCAAACTGGTCTCCAATCTCAGTTTTATGATCTTGGACCTAGCTTAGCATTTGTTTATTTAATAAGTTCATTAAGTACTTATATCTGGAAAAAAATACCACACATTTGCAAAAGAAACCCAAAGGCTTAATTTATTACATTTTTTTACTTTCACTAAATGTCGAAGATAAAAATGTATGTAAACTTCTTTTTCTTTAAATTTATATTAACATCCATGCTGCCATTTTCTGTGGAAATTTGTAAAGAATCTTAAGAAAAAGCAGGCTGATTGACACCCTGATCTTATTGCAGGCTTGACATGGCTCCAAAATGTATATAGATTGTTTTCTATTATGCATTTAACAGCTTCTCTGACTAAATAGACCCTGATTAAATAGATTTTGTCATGGTGAATTGAACATATCCCTATATATTTACTTTTTTGTAGGTAGCAAATAATCTTTATGACAATTTCTAGGTTGAAGCTGGAAAAATGGCAGCCATTCATTAATTAATGTGCAAAAAAATGTGTGCATTAAATCAACATAATCACAACAAACAAACTTCACACCATTCATTCTACATGTAATATATTTTGATAATATACAATATCTTTAGTAGAGTTATAAAAATTCCATTGCTATTTTGACAAGGCTTTGGTTATACAATAACTGAAATATATCATTATGATATAACATAATATCATCATATATGACTAGGTAGTATGATACATTAATATGTACTTTTATTTCTTTTAAATTTATTAACAATTTCAATCCACATTCCACTTAAAAATCCTGTAATTATTCATGTCCATACCTTTGTTTGAGAGCAAATAATGTAATTATTTTAACCCATTATTCCATGTATATGCCTTTATCATGTGGGCTAACAGTGTTGATCCAGATCAGCCAGCACATTTGTGCCATCTGATCAGGATCTACATTGTTTGTTTCTTGGTCAGAAATAACCTAATGAGTAAAGGCCAACTGTTACAGCGCAAATCCCCAATCAGATGGTATGGATCTGCACTGTTCCCCTATGTGATATAATCTGAATATATGGAGTAAAGGGTTAACTCATTACGTGGATGTTTATTTTATCCTGACACAAGTTGATAGCCAAGAAATAACTTTAAAAACGGTTAACTAAATAAGGCAGACTTTCCCATGTGTGGCAGTTAGAAGAATGTTTGGATGAAAAAAATTGAAATTTAAAGAGTAATGTCAAGATATGTCAATATGCAAAATTTGAACATTGGCAAAAACTACTTTATTCAGACTATTGCATGTCCAATATTTTGTTTTAATCTACTTCTCTCACAATTGTCCTAAAGAAGAAGAGTCACTTATTTACATTAAAATTACAATAAATAAATTACATATACATATACAAATATAAGGTTACATAGCAGAAACAAAGGGTTGACAAAGTATTGATTACCATGTTATCCCTTTCCTTCATATACAAGCTTTATTGCGTGGGCAAACAGTGTAGATCCAGATCAGCCGGCACATCTGTGCCATCTGATCAGGATCTGCACTGTTCACTTTTTGATTTATTAGGTTATTTCTGACCAAAAAGCGACCAGTGCAGATCCTGATCAGACGGCAAGGATGTGCCAGCTGATTTAGATCTACACTGGTCGCACACGCCTAAAAATGCCTATATAAGGAGGAGAGGGTTAACCCTTTACTCCATGGGAGCTACTGGTACATCAGTGTTGTCTGATCAGGATTTACACTGTTTGCTTTCAGATTCATTAGGTTATTTCTGACCAAGAAGCAATGTGTTAATCCAGATCAGATAGCATTGAAGTGCCAGCTGATCTAGATCTTCCTTGGTTATCCATGTTATAAAAGGTGAAGCATTGGAGTACAGTGTTCAAAAGGAAACATGGCTCTTTGAAATGTCATCTAACATTCATCCTATATTTCTTACATTATAACCTGGTAAAATTTGTCAGGGCATACCCTCTTCTTGAAGTTATGATAAGATCTTTTTAGAAGAGGTGTTTTTATGAACTCATTAAATGAACAGGAGACAATGCAGACTGTGCACTTGTCCTATACTTGACAACAAATATAACAAATATCTTTATCCATTCTACACAGCTTAGGAAATAAAAAAAATCTTTTTTGGAACTAGTGATTTTCAATTTTCAAAAAACATTTTCAAATTATCCCAAAAAGCAAGAATAGTTATTTTGGGTTTCTCACCATTTGCCTTGTATAGTTTGTCATTGTTCTAAAATTTATTACAATTCAAAACAATATACCAGGTTATTGTAGGAAAGAGGTATCTTGTTCATTCTTCACTGAACAATCAAACTGAAACCACTAACTGATACAATGACTTGAGAACAGCATGGCATATTATGACATGACCATACCATGAACAACAGTGACAAGATCAGCTTAATTGAATTCAAACCTCTTCCTGTCTCAAACAATAAAACTGCCTTTCTAGGCTTCAAAACTGAACAAAAGAACGAAAGTAACACAAGTATTGCATTGTAAAAACAATTGCAAGCAAGGTTTACAAAAACGAAATACACCACTGGCTTTTACAATGAATACATTTAACTACCAAATCTAACATCAATAAATACCTGCATAAAGATTCAAATTAAAAAAGAAATAATAATTTCTTAACCAATCAACAAGCAGAACAAATTTTGTTCAGTTTGGTAGGTAAATATATCAGCCAATGAGATAACAGCTAACAGTCACTACACGACATCAGTAGAAGAGTATCCAATGACAACTACAACAACCTCAATTCACCTAAATCACCTTAGCTGCTTTAACAGAGTAATATTAAACACTTTCCTCCATATAATATGCCTTTTAATGCATGTGCAAACAGTGTAGATCCAGATTAGCTGGCACCTCTTTGCCTTCTGATCAGGATCTACACTCTGCTTTTTTGCTCAGACAAAAAACCTACTGTATCAAAAAGCAAACAGTGTAGATCCTGATTAAATGCACGTTTTATGACAGCTGATTTAGATATACACCGACACCCATGCCATTAACATGTATACATGGAGAAAAGGGGTAGATGGTAAGTTGGACATCAATGTTGTTTTTGTGGTTTTGCAGTGATTTGTCAAGTGTAAAGTGAACAGTAAATTACTGTGCTGTAGTTGGCATGTTTTCAACTACATCTGTACAGTGAGCAGTCTGATCTTCAGCAGTTTAATATACATAATCACATAATACTTTTTCAGCAGAACAAAAATAGCAAGTCAAAAATCGTCAGTTGAAGTGACTGTTCTGTTTCTTTCGAAAATCCAAGCTGCATGAGAAAAGTAAAACGAATCGAAGTTCCTCTAGGCGTCAGATCATCACAACGATAGGAAATTACGCCTCTCCAGATGAAATGGTGATTTAGTTCTGAAAATATAAATTGAAAAACTGGTTACATCTTGATTTAGACAATTCGTATAAGCACTATACCATGAATCTTGTATTTGTCAAATGATCACTGTAAAAAAGCCAGAGAAAAAAAGCACTTACACTGAGACTCATTTTTAGATTTCTGTAAAAATATATGCAATCTCACAGTGAAAAAGAGAAAATTATGAAAAACAAATAATTCTGTGATTAAGAAGAATGGCAATAGTGGTGCCAACATTTGAAAAGGTAATGTTAGATAAGTTGATATTTAGGGTTAGGTTAACCCTTTACTCCATTTATACAGTTTTATCAAAAGTGAGATCTGTATTGATCAAGATCAGCCAGCACATCTGTGCTGTCTAATGAGAATAGACAATGGTTGCGTTTTGTTCAGTGATAAACTTATGAATCAAAAGCTAACAGTGCAGATCCAGATCAGATGGCATGGATGTGCCAGATGATCTGGATCTACACTGTTTTTGCCCATGGTTCACAGCTATATTCAATAGAGTAAAGGTTAAGACAAGAGAACAGAACAACTCTGCTCATTTTAAAAGTGATCTCAGAAATATCAAAATGTAAAAATGTGATAAAGCCGTCAGGTAAGAGTTTAGAATTTGAACCAGACAGGTGAAAATTAAAAAAAAATATATGTTAGAGATTTTTACCAACTTTCAACATATTCAACTAATTATCACAAAACATGTCAATATTTAAAATACGTAGAATCATGCCAGCTTAAACCTGTAGCACACATTCCATTCCGGTCAGGAACCTGCCTTATCAAGCGTTATGACTAAACATGACTAAATACCTCATAATAAAATTGCTTTCACTGAATTTTACACAGTCTTTCACAAGTTTACATTCTTTTCAAATACAGTAGAATAGAAAGAATTTTTAATATCCCCTCCCCCCCCCCCAAAAAAAATGTCTTTTGAATATTACCATTTTCAAAAATATTGTAATTGTTTCAGTTAATCTAAGAACAAGGTTTAAAAAAGAGAAATGCTTAGCAGGTATTCCACAACATGTGGGTTTTATATATTTGTTGGACACCTAAGTTCCATATTTGACTCTATTCTGTTGTCGAAGCTAGTTAATTAGTTTTTTTATACATGTATTGTCAGATTTCCACAGCTCAAGATCTTGAAAGTTTAAAATGGAGACTGATCTAAAAACTCTAGTATCTGTTTGGTCACATTAGAGACTGGACTCATTTTGAGCCAATCAAATGTTCAAAACTGGGCTGAAGGTTATAAAACTGGGATTGGAAACCAGTCTCAAATCTCAAGCATCTGATTGGCTGAAATGGCGACCAGTCGCCATTTCAGCCAAATCAGGTGCTTGAGATTTGAGACTGGTTTCCATGCTCAGTTTTATAACATCGGGCACAGGTCCCCAGTCTTAGCTTTATGACCGTGTGCCCTGGTCATCCATTTTATTTCATCAAACATTTTTAAACAGTTTCAAGTGCTCTAATTAAAAGTAAACCTTTCTGTCAGTTAAGCATGCTTTAGAGGTTATGTTAACGAGTTATAAAATACTAAGTATGGATACAGAAAAAATAAATTAAAATTAGTGTAATTCTAAAAATACACTCAGAAAATTGCTTCCGAGTCTTAAACAATAGTTTTAGTTGCTTTTAAAGGAAAAAGAAATGATTGATTTTGAGTATTTAAACAAGGGCCCAAGATCATAAAACTAAGATTGGAGACCAGTCTCAAATATCAAGCATCTGATTGGCTGAAATGGTGACCAGTCGCAATTTCAGCCAATCAGATGCTTAAGATTTAAGACTGGTCTTGATATTAAGTTTTATGATCTTGGACAAAGGACCAAAGACGATAAACCTGTTTGCAATCTCTGACAAAAAAAAAAAAATGACTGGCTGATATAATGTCCAGTTTACAAACTGACCAATCGTCAGCCGAGCTGCAATGGATTTCAAGTTCCATTTTTATTTTCTTAAATCTGATCATTAAAACTTACTCCATGGATATGGAATTTAAGGGGAGGGCAAACACTGTGAATGTTACTGCTGATCTGGATCCAAACTGTTTGCTTCTCTGTCAGAAATAACCCAAAGTTTCTAAAACTGAACAGTGTTGATCTTTATCAGATGGCACAGATATGCCAGCTAATCTACATCTACACTAGTTGTCAATGCAATAAAGGGCATATCCATGGAGTAAAGGGTTAAAATTCTTATGTTATATTAGAACATGTATGTTAATTACTTGAATCTTATTCACACTATGAAGATATTATGAGAAGTTCCCTATTAACATCAGCAGTGCTAAGGGGGCATATATTTCCATAATGCAAAATCAATCATGGCTTACCATTGACCTGATAAAATCTCCATATACTATTTGATAACAGCAGTTCCAACAAGCCTATGTACACTGTCTGATGACAATATCCCCCTTTTCTTTTTTTTGAAACACATTTTCATTTTGACCTTTGATCCCCAAATCAACAAGGGTCGTTTCACTATGAGCATTCTTCATACAAATTATGGTAAGTCAGGTCAAACAATTTATACTTTATTAATTGGAAACTAATTTCAACCTTGACGTTTAACCCTTTCCTGTACAGACACACCTTAATTGCAAGGACGAACAGTTTAGATCCAGATCAGCCGGCACATCCGTGCCGTCTGATCAGGATCTAAACTGTTCGCTTTTAGATTCATTAGGTTATTTCTGACCAAAATGCGACCAGTGCAGATCCTGATCAGACGGCACGAATGTGGCGGCTGATCTGGATCTACACTGGTGGCACATGCGTAAAAATGTGTATCTATACAGGAAAGGGTTAACAGAATTGCTCCAAGATGAATCATCACCTGAACCTGAGCAACTAACATACAAGTTATCCTTAGTTTTAATAAAACAGCCAAATGTCTAAAGCTAGGTTATTTGGTGAATCTAGGTTTTAATTTTTTTTCATTTATTCACTGGAAACGAAGTGACCCTAGCCTTTGACCCTAATACAATAGAGGTCATCTACTCTCCAAAACCAATCTAGTACCAACTTTGGTTAATACACAACTATCAGTGCTTCAGTTATTGATCATAAACCACAAAATGAACAGAAAAACAATAAGCCTTTCCCACAACAGAGTACAAAGTTATTAACTTCCATTTTTTACACAAGCATTTCAAAAACACTACTTCTTGAACAAAGTGATGTAACATTTAAGTAAAGTGACATAACATTTAAGTTATATGTTGCAAATAAACATACATGTACAGCTGCTTACATATACATGTATAGACTTGACAATAACTTACGCTGTTTTCAGTCAAACTTCCACTAAAAATATCACAAGACTTTTAAATACTTAGAGAAGAAACAAGAGTTTCCACTAGTATTTAAAGAAATATTGAACCAGGCAATAAGTGATAACATTTGATGATGCCACATGTCTTTTTTTTAAGAAATAATCATGCAATCTGATAATCTGTGGTTTGATACAAATTCCAGTCTTATGTCTCTTATCCGTTTACTCAATGGGATATGGCCGTTTCTCACCAAGAACCACCATTGTAGATCCAGATCAGATGGCATGTATGCACAGGCTTATCTGGATCTACAGTGGTCACACATGCGTTAAAATGCATATAATTATCCCTTTCCTCCATATATACACCTTTCTACGCATGTGCGACCAGTGTAGATCCAGATCAGCCCGCACATCTGTGTGTCTGATCAGAATCTGCATTGTTCACTTTTTGGTCAATAATAACCTAATAAATAAAAAAATGGACAGTGCAGATCCTGATCAGATGGCATGGATGTGCTGGCTGATCTGGATCTACACTGTTTGTCCACACAATCAGTGTGTGTCTATGGAGGAAAGGGATATATAAATGGAGTAAATGAAGTACTCTGTCCATCATGTGTTTTTGCCTGGTGCAACATAAAATTATTTTCATTAATCATTTCTTCAAGCACAAAGTGTAAATTAAACATAAAACATATGTGAATATAACTTTTCCCCAGAAAGGCAATCACATTGGTAAGAATCATCTGTTAAGAAATTGTTACTTGTAACACATGAGCATGAAGACTGACTGTTAAATCTGTGCAAACATTATAGAACTTCAGGAGAGGCTTTGTGGATGTTGTAAACTGAATGTTGTTTGAAATGAATGTTATTTTCAAAGTTCAACAACATTCTATTTCAATCATACTTATTCCAGTTTAACACTACATGTTATACCAAAATATGCTTCCTGTCAGTACATTAACCCTTTACTCCATAGATAAATATTAACTGCACAGGCAAACAGTGTAGATCCAGATCAGCCTGCACATTTGTGCTGTCTGATCAGGATCTACACTGGTCAAATATGTGTAAAAAACACATACATATATTTAAGGAGTAAAGGGTAATATATTTACAAAACCAAAGGTCTTCTGTCAAGTCTTCTGGAATAACATTCAACAAAATCTCTCCAGAAGTACAGTTATATGTGAATGCTAGAAGAACACAAGAAGTTAAAATTAGAGGCTAAAGAGGATACTCTTCAAAAGTAAGGTGTATTATGTGAATGCTAGAGAAACATAAAAAGTGATAATTAGAGACTATAAATGGACAACTCTTGGTTTCCATGGTTACCTGAGGGTACCCCTCAGTTGTCTATGAGGAATATACTATTCTGCATCAGCCTGAAATCAAAATTCAGCTTTATATAACATTTTAACTTTTTACTCTCTCTATATATAAACAGGTTGTATCGCATGTGTGAACATTGTAGATCCAGATCAGCTGGAACAACCATGCCATCTGATCAGGATCTATACTGTTTACTCATGGATAATACCATATCTCATTGAGTTTATGGTAATTAAGCACTATAATGATAATAAAGGTAACTTTTCAAAAAGATAATAAACAAGTTTAAATTTCAGTGCCAGGTGCCAGAAATATTCGTCAGTTCTTGATGATGTCACAGTTGATGTCATTACACCTGTATTGGTTGTAATGCCTTGCCAGCCAAAATTTAGGGAACAAATATGCCTTGTATCCCATGGGCAACTAGTGTAGATCCAGATCAGCAGACGAAACTGTTTCGTCTCGTCAGGATCTATACTGTTTGCTTTTAGATTTATAAAGTTACTTCCAGATCAGTGGTTGCCCATGTGATAGTAGGCATATCCATAAAGTAAATGGTTAACCCTATACTCCATATATATGCCTTTTATCACATAGGTGTCCAATTTAGATCCAGATCAGCCAGCACATTTGTGCCATCTGATATGGATCTACAAAGTTCATCTCCTGGTCAGAAATAAACTAATGAATCTTAAAGCAAACAGTTTCGAACCTGATCAGACAGCCTGGATGTGCCAGCTGATCAGACAGCCTGGATGTGCCAGCTGATCAGACAGCCTGGATGTGCCAGCTGATCAGACAGCCTGGATGTGCCAGCTGATCAGACAGCCTGGATGTGCCAGCTGATCAGACAGCCTGGATGTGCCAGCTGATCAGACAGCCTGGATGTGCCAGCTGATCAGACAGCCTGGATGTGCCAGCTGATCAGACAGCCTGGATGTGCCAGCTGATCTGGATCTACACTGTTCACCCACAGGATAAAAGCCTCAGCTGTGAAGTTAATGGTTCAGTACTTACATCATCATCATCATGTGCTGATTTTAAAGTCTCTCTAAAATCTTCCTTGGATTTTTTGGACATTTTGGCAAACCTGAAAGACAATATTTTTTGTTTCGATTAATGATTGAACTTAGATCAGTTTCAAGCATGTGTAGGTTTATGGGGTAAAGAAAGGGGTTATGAATGTATCTTTTTTTTCATAAATTTATATCAAATTACAAAGAAGTTCATTGATGTTTTAAACAGGAATTAAGGTCAGAGGACAGTAAATAGAAATGCTTGGTGTGGATTGGACAATTTTGTCTAGGAATGTTTCAGGCTTTTTCATTATTTTCAAAGTTTCATTGGCCAAAACTATAAAGAATAAAAATAATTTTTGTTTTCAAAAATCTAAATTGACTTTAAAAAGATAATTAAAAATGAAAATGGTTTTCAAAACATGGTTTGAAAGTGATTTATAGCACTTTAATGAAGTTGGTGCTTTTCTAATTTCGAGTTGATGATTTGTATGCATTCTGATGGTGATTACATCTGATTCAAAATGCTGAGAGAACGGGTTGATGAAGACCCTGATTTCTCTGGGCATTTTTGCATTGCCCAAGAGTGCCCAAGTGCAAATCTGTGGTAGTTCTGGAAAAAGTCACAGGATGACCAAATTGTATAATGTAACTCCATGAGAAACTATTAAGTGGTCTCTGACCTAAAAGATATGCATAGTGGGAATTAAAGACAGAGCAGTTAGCTCAGGTCATGGGAGCAGGAACTGCCCTTATGCTTGCCGGAATACAGGTAAAACCACCACTGTCAAGCTATCTGATCTGGCTATCTGATTTGGCTAGATATTTTCATTTGTTTTCACAGCATGTAAAGTGCATGTAACTTTCATTGATGACCTCAATCCAACTTTATGCTGTGGTTAAAAATATACATTTCTTGACATCTGTAGCGGACAATCACAGCGTAAAAAAAACAACAACTTGTGACTGTTTGGTGTTGTTTAGTGACTATTAAAAAAATGTTTTTCTGTACAAGAATACTGAAATAATTATACAAAACTTAAAATGTTGAGACAAAATGTGCCTTTTGTACCAAGGCTGTTGAGATGCCTTTTTTCTGGATTCCTTGGTCTAAAAAACCTTCGCACTAGAACATATAAGGCAAACGTATAATCAAAATATTACTTACTTCTGTTCTGTTTTGTTAACTTTACGTAAAACAGGTTTGGCACTGAAATACAAAAGAAGACAGGTTTGGCATTGAATAAAACATCACTCAAAAATAGTTGATCAAAATCTACTCGAGTCAGTGCATGTAATTTTGTTTTTACCTGAAATCAATATTGAAATTTTTACTTTTAATACTTTCTGGAATGGCAAAGCCTTGATAGAATTCCTGAGAACTGTAAGGATTTAAAAAGATCCCATTAGCTTAAAAAGAAGAAATGTATACAAGACAATTCACAGCCCAGGTCAACCTACACCAATGGCTTGGGTCAACCTACACAACCAGCATGGGCCAACCTACACTGATAGCCTTTGTCAAACCTACTGTGGTCATATAAGTAATTACCTGCATAAGGAAATCAGGGCCTTTGATCATTAAACTGAGATTGGAGACCAGTCTCAAATCTCAAGCATCTGATTGGCTGAAATGCCAACCAGTCACCATTTGGCTGAAATGGCAACCAGTCACCATTTCAGCCAATCAGATGCTTCAGATTTGACACTGGTCTCCAGATTTAGTTTTTGTGCAAAGGCCTAGTAACTAAGTCTAAGTATTTTAACTCTTTATTGCAGCTGAATTTTTTTTACTCAGAAAATCCAATATACTTACAACTTTCCTTTAGAATCGCTGATTTTCATGTTCAAATCTACTATTTCTTTTTCTTGTTTGTTCAATTTGAATTCAGTGTCATAAGCCTCTGAATGGATTTGAGCAAGTCTGCTATGAAGTTCTGTGATTAATTTCCTAAGTTCAGCTGAAAGAACAGAAAAGATAAATAATTACAGAAAAGATCTCACAAAGATGTAAATTTTAGTTTTGTGTGTAATTCTTTAAAAAAAATCTACTTAGTAATGAGTTATCTTAATGAATCTCAAAGCAAACAGCGTACAGATTTTCAGTCTGATCAAGATCCACAGATCTGGCTGTACTGTAAGTTGTATAAATGGAGCGAAGGGTTAATAAAAATATACTTAAACTCTAGCTTTTTAAAATTCAGTTGACTGAAAAATGGATAAACATTCAGTTGTTATTACTCAGTATTCAGTGATTTGTTTTTAGGATGTTTAACTGACAAGTTTCTTGGACTCTATTTCAGACAAAAAGGAAGTAATTTCATTCCAAACAAAAGGGAAATAACTCATATATTCTGTAGAAGATAGACATGTTTCTTGGTTACCAACTTTGTTAGTTAAAAGTTAGTATTTCTGTTACCATTATTCGGAAGATAAATAACAATAACAACAACAACAATTAAGATAGGAAACTCTAACATCTTAAAATAGGCAAAAACAACTGTACTAACAAAACTTAGGCAAAAATGCTATGAATAATCTTATTGTTTAAAATTTTAATTAAATACATTCAACACTAGAACAATAAAATCAATTAACTTTGGCACATTAAACAATTTGCAAGACCAACAAGCAAAACTCTATAAGAAACAACAACAAACAGACCAATATATTTCAAACCACATAAAAAGAAACACAAACAATCTTTATTCCAAACAAGCAAATTTCACAATCCATCCAGATGAGGCATGTCTACTGTATATAATCCAATAGTAAACAAAATAAAACAACATGAAAAAACAATAATAACATTACAGTAACCAAACTATGGTAAAAATGGTCAGGCCTGTGAAAAATCAACGATCCAAAAAGTGCTGACAATACGTACAACTTCTCTTGTAACTGAACTTTCATTGAATTCAAGCTAGTGGTGGCAGTGAAATAGAAAAAGTAATACATGCTAAGTCAAACCATTGAAGCAATGGACATCCGAAAATTGCTCAGTCATGCCTTTCTAAGCAACTTCTCCTAGACAAATTTATTACTAATCCATGTCTTTCAAAATTTAACAAAGAAATATTACAAATCATACCAACAAAGTCAACAACAAAAATCTTAGATACTAAACATAAAATTTCAAGGTCACTAGAATAAAAAAAAATCCACACAAAAATGCTGAGTCATGCCTCATGCCAATCAATACAACAAGAGTTACCGTCTCCTAGACCATCAACATTTAAAGGACCAACTCGTTCATTAATGAATTTCTCTTTCTCTTCAGCCTTGGCTAACGCTTCTTTCTTTAAGTCCTCTGCAGCTTTTTGCATAATAATTTGCTTAAAATGGAGAGAAATAAAGTGAATTTCAGTGTTCATGTATGCTTTCAGCTTATGTAAGGTAAAAAGGGCAACATGCAATTATAAAATGCAAGATGCATTGTTAATTTTGAGGTGAACAGGCAAAAGAAAAACATATAACAATTATCTAATTATGGAAAGGAATTCTATTTGTAGTCCCATCTTTACAATTTGTAAACAACTTCTGTTGTATCATCACATTACGCAGCAGCCTAGGTTCAGACACATGCAACTTTTAACTATTTATGCCTGAGAATTGAAACTAGTCTTCAGTTTTAGTTTTATGTTCTTGGTCCCAGAACTTCATGTATATATAAACCAACAGCATAGAAGAACATGTAAATGACAGACCAATACAACAGATGTGACATGTATATCTCATGCAATTTGGTTGCTGGCAAAGGCAAGGGATCTCAACAGGACATTATAGACTGCATGTTATTGTTTTTTTAACAAAGATACCTAAATTGAAATCTTAAAGAAAATGGGCTGAAGATTTTAAAACTGAGGTTTCAAGCATCTGATTGGCTGAAATGGAGACAAGTCTACCCTGGTTGCACATGAAATATAAACCTTATCCATGGATGTACAGATTAACCCTTTACTCCATACATACCTTTTAATGCATGTGTAACCACTTAGATCTAAATCAGTCGGCACATCTTGGGATAACAACCATATCCCATGGAGTAAAAGTTTAACCCTTTCCTCCATATATATGCCTTTTTACGTGTGTGCGACCAGTGTAGATCCAGATCAGCAGGCACATTTGTGCCGTCTGATCAGGATCTGCACTGGTCGCATTTTGGTCAGAGATAACCTAACAGATCAAAAAGCTAATAGTTAGGATCCTGATCAGAAGGCACAGATGTGCCAGCTGATCTGGATCTAAACTGTTCTCCCTTGCAATTAAGGTGTATCTATGGAGGAAAGCGTTAAAAGGTCCCATTCCTTAATCAGCAGTACTCTCCACTTATAGGGGATTCAAACTTTACCTGTACTAAGGTAGTTGAGGTCATCAGGTAGGGGTTGAACACGATTTGCTAGCTCCCTTTCCTTCTCTTCTAATTCATCTTCATCATACTCAACGTCTGCTATGAAATCCTTCATGCACATGCAAACAACAACATAGCATGCATTATCATGCAGCATAGTTACATAAGAAAAGTAAATGTCAGTTCACTAGATGCAGCCAAACAGGAAACTGAACCCAGGATCTGTTGTAATTATGGGACCCCAGCCTAGGACCTCCAGGACTGTGCTTCTGGGAAAGGAATCTTGGACTTATATTTCTGGAAAACAATCCCAGGAGATCCTGTAAATCTGGGAAATAAACCCAGGACATCGTGTTTTTCTGGGAAAGGAACCAAGGACCTCCTTTAACTCTGGGAAAGAACCTCCAGTAATTCAGGGAAACAAACCTGTAATTCTGTGAAACAAGCAGAAATTCCTGTTATTATGGGCAAGAAACTCAAGACCTCCTGTTATTCTAGGAAAGGAACCCAGGACCTCCTTTAACTCTGGGCAAGAAACCCAGCACCTTCTGTTATTTTGAGAGAGAAACCCAGGACCTCCTGTAATTATGGGAAAGAAACCTGCCACCTTTATTTCTGGGAAAGAAACCCAGCACCTGCTATTATTCTGGGAAAGAAACCTGGGACATCCAATTATTCCGGAAAAGAAACCAAGGACTTCCAGTTATTCTGGGAAAGAAATCCAGGACTGCCAGTTATTCTGAGAAAGAAACCCCGGACTTCCAGTTATTCTTAGAAAGAAACCCAGGACTTCCAGTTATTCTGAGAAAGAAACACAGGACTTCCAGTTATTCTGAGAAAGAAACCAAGGACTTTCAGTTATTCTGGGAAAGAAACCCAGGACTTTCAGTTATTCTGAGAAAGAAATCAAGGACTTCCAGTTATTCTGAGAAAGAAACTTAGGACTGCCAGTTATTCTGGGAAAGAAACCCAGGACTTTCAGTTATTCTGAGAAAGAAATCAAGGACTTCCAGTTATTCTGTGAAAGAAACTCAGGACTGCCAGTTATTCTGAGAAAGAAACCCTGGACTTCCAGTTATCTGAGAAAGAAACCCAGGACTTCCAGTTATTCCGAGAAAGAAACACAGGACTTTCAGTTATTCTGAGAAAGAAACCAAGGACTTCCAGTTATTCTGGGAAAAAAACCCAGGACTTCCAGTTATTCTGGGAAAGAAACCCAGGACTTCCAGTTATTCTGAGAAAGAAACCCAGGACTTTCAGTAATTCTGAGAAAGAAACCCAGGACCTCCAGTTAATCTGGGAAACAAACTAGGGAAATGCAGCACATAAAAGTTATCTTTTAACAGGTTCATGCATTTCTAAATTGAGAGATGTTTAAAACAGTCTAATACATTATTACAAGGGATTATATAATTATGGTTTCATTTAAATCATTTACATCTTTAAGAATTTCACATACATAAGTTTTCTAACATAGGCTAAGTTTTAAATATTATGATAAAAAGAAAACTTTAAGTCAACATGTAGGATGGTCAAGACTGTTGGCCTTAAAAAGCAAAAATGTGTAGAAAACCTTGCATTTACAAAAATGTTGCATGTAAAAATATTTTTACAAATTGATCATACTATTTACATTACACACAACAGGAATACTTGCAGGGCTTTGTCAGCAGTTTGGCTCAGTATATAACATCATAGCGTATAAACACTTAACATGATTTCAACTGAAATAACACTTTCCTCCAAATGTATGCTTTTATGGCTGTCTGATCAGGATCTGCACTGTTCACTTTTTGACTCATTAGCTTAATTCTGACCAAAAAGCAAATATTGCAGATCCTGATCAGACAGCATGGATGTGCCAGCTGATCTGTTTACACACTGGTTGCACATCTGATAAAATGCATACATATGGAGAAAAGGGAAAATTAAAGGCATGATATATAAAATGAGAGCATGCCTACCTTGAGTTTCTTCTTCTTCTCTGGCGTGAGCCCTCCCAAACCCTTCCTCTTCCCCCTCTTTTTGCCACCATCCTCAGCTGCCATCCTGCTGGGTTTCTATCATAATAACAAGAAGTAGTTAACCCTTAAATCCATAAGTTATGTTATCCTTGGGCGAACAGTTGAGATCCAGGGCCCAAGATCATAAAACTAAGATTGGAGACCAGTCTCCAATCTCAAACAGGCAACATTTCAGCAAATCAGATGCTTGAGATTTGAGACTGGTCTCCAGATTTATATTTATGATCATGGGCTCAGATCAGTTGGCACATATGTGCCATTTGATAGGATCTTCATTGTTCGCTTTTTAATTCATTCCGTTATTTCTGACCTAACAGCAAACACTGTAGATCCTGTTCAGATAAAACAGATGTGCTGGCTGATTTCTTTCTACAGTGTTTGATCATGTGACATTTCAAAGAACTAGAATGTTGTGTTGCGCGGAACACATGTGTCGCCTGCTGGCAAAAAGTTGAAATGTGGGCCTATGTTTAATCATATATAATAAAATGTTTTTATTCAAGTTGATTTCAATACTACACCACAGAACACATGAGTCACCTTAATGGCATTTGAAAGGGGAATAACTAAAAAAATGGTGAAACCTGAGTTATCATTCTTCACCAGTTAGGTATGTGCATGCAGATGAAATATTCAAAGAATTAAGTGAACTGAACAAGTACTTTCAATTTTACAGGCAACATTATGTTTCATGTTAAAGTTGCATTTGAAAGGGGCATAACTCATGAAATATTCAAACAGGAGTTTTCATTCTTTTTGTCACCAATGTCGTTGATGATAATTATATTCCAAGTATTAAGTGAATAGGACAAATACTTTCAAAGTTATATGCAACATAAGGTTGCATCTGAAAGGGACATAACTAAAAAATAGTTAAACAGGAGTTATGTTGTTGTATCCGATGTTGTTGTTCATGAAGATGAAATTTTTCAAGTATTATTTAATAACACAAGTACTTTAAAAAATATAGGCAACATAAAGTTTCATGTTAAAGTTTCATGTGAAAGGGACATAAATCATAAAAAGTCAAACAGGTGTTATCATTCTTGTTGTTAGAGATGATGATATTCATGAAGATGATATATTCTGAAGATTAAGTTAACAGAACAAGTACTTTAAAAGTTAATGTCATCATAAAGTTCCGTGTTAAAGTTGCATTTGAAAGGGGCATAACTCAAAAAATATTCAAACAGAAGTTATGGTCCTTATTGTAACCCATATTGTTGTTCCTGAAGATGATATATTCCAAGTTTTAAGTGAAAAGGACAAGTACTTTCAAAGTTATGAGCAACATTAAATTTCATGTTAAAAGTTTTATTTGAAATGGGGCACAACTCAAAAAATATTGAAACTGGAGTTATCATTCTTGCTGTCACAGATGGCATTGTTCATGCTGATGATACATTCAAAGTATGAAGTGAATAGCACAAATACTTTCAAAGTTATAGGCAACATTAAGTTTCATGTTTAAGTTGCATGTGTAAGGGACATAACTCATAAAATAGTCAAACAGGAGTTATGATTGTTGTTGTAACCGATGTTAAACAGAAACCACAATAATGGCTTGACAGAATTTTAGAAGAACTTAAGTCTGTGACAGGCAAATACTTTCTTGTAACGACAAGTCTTGGGATTTTTAAGGTTATCTTTGTTTACAGGACTGTCAAAGAGTTATAAACCTTTACTCCATAGACACACCTTTATTGCTTGGTGGAACATTTTTGAACCGGATCAGCCAGCTAAGTCATGCCATCTGATCAGGATCTAAACTGTTCGCTATCTGATTCACCAGGTAATTTCCGACCAAAATGTGACCAGTGCAGATCCTGATCAGACAGCATTAATGTGCCAGCTGATCTGGATCTACACTGGTCACACACTTGTGCAAAACTGTGTATATATGGAGTAAAAAGTTAAATCAAAACACTCACTTTTTCTTTCCTAAGTCTTTCCTCTTCCTCTTCTTCTTCCTGCAAATCACAAAATTAAGATAAATAGTTACTTTAAAGTGAGGTCAATTTTCCTGGTTGATTTCATTAACCTTTAAATTCATATATTATGATTTTTTCTGAATGTGCAACCAGTGTAGATACAGATCGGCCAGCAAGTCATCTAATCTTGATCTGCACTGGTCACAACTTGGTCAAAAATTAGTGTAGATCCTGATCAGACAGCATGGATGTGCTGCTGATCTGGAGCTGCACTGTTTAGTCATGTGATAATGGTGTATCAATGAAGTAAGGAGATAGTAGGAGAGTCACATACAATTTTTTCTCTTTTTTCTCGTTCATAATACAGTAAATAGGTCAAGCTGTGGACTAGTCTTACAAGGGCAGTTTAAGATGTCCTATTCAAGAACCAATGAAAACACAAAAAACATCTAGTTTACAAGAAAACTACAATCACAGTTCTGAGCCTAAATTGGCCACATAATATACATGTGTTATAACTAAAGCTGTCTAAAAACAGAATAATGAGTAAAACAGACTTGCTTTAATTAACTTGCAACAGCTTAGCTGCTGGGCTTAACCTGTTACATCTATATATTGTTGCTCATTTTACACAGTTACAAATGTATAAAAAAAGATGGGACAAAACCCTAAAATTGTTTTATTATTTTAAATCAAACCTTTCCTCCTCATATATGCCTTTATGGCATGAGCAAACAGTGCAGATCAAGATCAGTCAGCTGTGACAGATGTGCCAGCTGATCTGGATCTACACTGGTTGCACATGCATTAAAATGTGTATATAAGGGTTAGGCTACAACAAATACAGTGAACACTTCTACATTACTTATGACCCCTGTCTAAAGAACACTGTAGAAGATTTACCTGGTTGAGTTGTGAACTTCTTCTGGAAGTTTCTGAGGACATCTGATGAAACACACCATGCAAAACACAACATCAAACATGTTACACATGCAAATCAACTTGAAGTGTTATGAAAGCTTTACTCTTGTAAAATGAAATATTATCCAGTAAAATGTCATTTTAACTATTTCAGAAAAAATACTGCCTAGTTACTGGAAAAATGTGTTAAAATTCCAATGGAACATTAGTGAACCATAAGGGAGGTAATCCAAAAACAGAAAATTTTTCAGTAGTAACTTACTGAAAACTAACCATTCAAAAATATGGCATTACAGCAGAATAGTGTTCTTTTTTAAATATCAACATATTCTGCTGCATAATTAAACTTAGAGGATGTAAGTTTATTTCATCCACAAAGTTTCAATTAACTGTTCTTGTGAAAACAAATTATTCAGTTAAAGGAAAACTGAAGGAAAGGAAGAAAATAAATAAACTTCTAACTTTGAAACCACCTGTCAATTGTAAACAAGTTAACATTAATTTCTAATTCCACAACTATGTTGTGATGTGCAGACAGAACATTGGTGAAAAAAATAGATATCACAAGATTATGGGTGGTATAAAAGTAAAAGTGCTTGTGTTTTGATCACTAAGTCTTATATTGTGCAAAGAGAAAAATCAAATCTACTATTGTCAGTAATATTATAATCATGGTTCCCATTTTTTTGTAACTAAAAGACCAAGGACTTTTCAACAATATTAAACCATGTTTCAAGAATCAAATGCCAAATTTCATATTTCTGGGACCAAATGCCAAATTTCATAATTCAAGGACTTTTAATGCCAAATTTCATAATTCAAGGACCTTTAATGCCAAATTTCATAATTCAAGGACCAAATGCCAAATTTTATATTACATGTACCAAATGCCAAATTTCACAAATCGAGGACCAAATGCTAAATTTCATAACTCAGGGACCAAATGCCAAATTTATATTACAGGGACCAAATGCCAAAATTTCATAATTCAAGGACCAAATACCAAATTTCACAATTCAAGGACCAAATGCTAATTTCATAATTCAGGTACCAAATGCCAAATTTATATTACAGGGACCAAATGCCAAAATTTCATAATTCAAGGACCAAATGCCAAATTTCACAAATCGAGGACCAAATGCTAAATTTCATAATTCAGGGACCAAATGCCAAATTTATATTACAGGGACCAAATGCCAAAATTTCATAATTCAAGGACCAAATACCAAATTTCACAAATCAAGGACCAAATGCTAAATTTCATAATTCAGGGACCAAATGCCAAATTTATATTACAGGGACCAAATGCCAAAATTTCATAATTCAAGGACCAAATGCCAAATTTCATAATTCAAGGACCAAATGATAAATTTTATAATTCAAGGACCAAATGCCAAAATTTCATATTTCAAGGAGCAAATGTCAAAATCTCCTATTTAATGGAGCAAATGTCAAATTTCATATTTCAAGGTCTAAATGCCAAATTTTGGTCTTAAATGAGTGCTAAGTGGCACATGCAAATATGAAATTGAAACTAGAATCTGTTTTTGTGAAAAACGCATGTCTCCCCACGTCGCCCTATTGAATAAAGGCCAAGGAAGTGATATCACCTTTTTGAAATGGAAGCCTGTGTCATTTATTATGGTATAATGAACATGCACATATATATATACCTAAATACCCCAAAGTCAACAGGGTTCTTCAAGGCTGTAACAGCAACCATTTTATGAAGTTTGTAGGCTCTAGGTAAAATAAAACTCCAGTTAGTGAGAGGAAACCATTTTCACTCATCGGGCCCCTGTGACATTGACCTTTGACCTACTGACCCCAAAATCAATAGGAGTCCTCTACTCAATAAGGACATCCATCGTATGAAGTTTGAAGGCTCTGGGAGAAATAGAACTCCTGTTATTGAGCGGAAACGGTTTTCACACTTCAAGCCCCTGTGACCTTGACCTCTGTCCTACTGACCCCAAAATCAATAGGATTCTTCTACTCAATAAGGGCTATCAACCTATGAAGTTTGAAGGCTCTGGGTCAATGGGTACTCGAGTTATTGAGCGGAAATGGTTTTCACACTTCGGGCCCCTGTGACCTTGACCTTTGACCTACTGACCCCAAAATCAATAGGGTTCTTCTACTCAATAAGGGCTATCACCCTATGAAGTTTGAAGGCTCTGGGTCAAAGGGTACTCCAGTTATTGAGTGGAAACGGTTTTCACACTTCGAGCCCCTGTAACCTTGACCTTTGATCTACTGACCCCAAAATCAATAGGGTTCTTCTACTCAATAAGGGCTATCACCCTATGAAGTTTGAAGGCTCTGGGTCAAGGGGTACTCGAGTTATTGAGCGGAAACGGTTTTCACACTTCGGGCCCCTGTGACCTTGACCTTTGACCTACTGACCCCAAAATCAATAGGGTTCTTCTACTCAATAAGGGCTATCACCCTATGAAGTTTGAATGCTCTGGGTCAAAGGGTACTCGAGTTATTGAGCAAAAACGGTTTTCACACTTCGGGCCCCTGTGACCTTGACCTTTGATCTACTGACCCCAAAATCAATAGGTTTCTTCTACTTAATAAGGGCTATCACCCTATGAAGTTTGAAGGCTCTGGGTCAAAGGGTACTCAAGTTATTGAGCGGAAACGAAGTGTGACAGACGGACTGACGGACAGACGGACAAGGCAAAAACAATATGTCTCACCCAGAGGGGGGGAGACATAAACATAATTTGATATCATGGAGATCAGACGAAGAAGCAACTTTATTATTTATTTACTTCCTTATCAAGTATGCATCATACTGATGTAAACATGTCCATTCTTCTGACCTTTAACTTTGTTAGGTAAATTTTAAGGACATTTTACAGGTTTGAACAACCTTTTTGGAAATCAATATCCATAAAAAGGCCTCAGGCTCAATTTTCAAAATTAAAGGACTTTTTGGGGTTTTAAGGAATGCATGGGAATGCTGTACAACATGAAACAGTTACATACTCATCAATTAGCTAATTATATCTTTTTCATCTTTCCTTTCTACTTTTTAAGATTCATTCAAATCTAGTCATGCCATATTAGAAAATAAACAAAAAGTGCGAAATAAAGAAAACGTGCAAACAATTGGTTGTGAATAAAATACATGAAATTCCCATTTATTACCACTGGTAAAACTCTGAAAAAAGAAACAGTAAACAATGAAAGAAGCTGTAATGGTGAGCCAAAACTTTACATTTGAAAAAAGATACATTATCCCTTTAGTCTTAATATATAGATTTTACTGCATGTGTGAACAGTGTAGATCCAGATCAGCCAGCAATCCGTGTCTGATCAGGATCTACACCTAATGAATAAAAAAACTAACATTGTAGATTCTGATCTGGATCTACATTGTTTGCACATGTGAAAAAAGCCATATCCCATAGAGTAAATGACCAGTCGCCATTTCAGCCAATCAGATGCTTGAGATTTGAGACTGGTTTCCAATCTATGATTTATAACCTTCAGCCCAGTTTGGATTGTCTGTTCAGTGATCGGTCAGTTTGGAGCCTGGGGCCCAAGATTATCAAACCAAGATTAAATACCTCAGATCAAGATTATGATAAGCTGAAATGGCAAACAGTCGCCATTTTAGCCAATTAAGGGCCTGCCACACTCCTCCCAATTCTATTCATCGATAAAAAGAAAATTATCAAAATCTCAATAACGGCAAAATGCTGTTAAATGAAACTTTGCACAAGTGTATGTTTCTAATGTATCTTTATTTTACAGATGGTAAGACATATTAGAAAAGTAAAGAAAAATAGCGAGATCTAAAAATTCCCTCAACTTCTATTTACATAAATTCACAAAAACTAAAGAACACAAAACATCCTTTTAAATGCCCACATGAGTAATATGATACTGACAACAATTTATTGTGTACTCATGATTTACTTATGTAATCTTTACGAGATATTAGTAAAAGTGTGTTTGACCTTCAATTTCCTGGTCGCGTAAACGGATGACAATCACTGATTTCTCTTTTAATAGTTGAACGTTTTTTACAAAGTACACAATATTTTCTTGTCAGTATCATTGCGCTCACGAGGGAATTTAAAGTTATGTTCTGCATCGCCTAGTTTTTGTGAATTTATGTAAATAGAATTCAAGGAATTTTTAGGTCGAGCTTTGTTTCTTTACTTTTCTATTTTGTCTTACTGTATGCAAAATAAAGATACATTAGTAACCTTCATTTGTGCAAAGTTTCATTGAATGGCATTTTGTCATTACTGAGATTTGATGATTTTTATTTAATCGATGAATAGGATTGGGAGGAGTGTGGCGATGCCTTAAATGCTTGAGATTTTAGACTGGTCTCCAGATTTAGTTTTATGATCTTGGAGTCTAGGTCAATCAATCTCCAGAAGTCCAGAAAGAATATGTAAAGATGAAGGGAAAATTATTAATCATTATTTTGTGTAAACAGTAACTGTTTTAAGTCTTTTAACAAATTGAATAAATAATATCTAAAGATTCACCACAAATTACAAAATACCAAAGATAATTGATAATTGGTCTTCTATCTCAATTTTTTTAAAAACTCAGACACTGGTAAGAGAGTATTTAACTAGAATGTGTCCTCGGACACCGATGCCCCCACTGCTGCAACATAATTTTTAATTAACAAAGGGCCATAACTCTGGTAAAAATGGTCGCAGGAAAAAATCCTTTCTTTACGATCATCTACACATCCTGCTTGATCATCTGTGCAAGTTTGAAAAAAATCCTCCTTATAGTTTTGGAGGAGTTGATGCCACAAGATTTGGGGGACGTACGGACAGACGGACGTACGGACGGATGAGTGCAACTCTATATGCCTCCCACTTTGTGGGGGCATAAAAACTTAAATTTGAATTGTAACTAGGGTTCTGAAAAATCCATGCCTGAACCAAGGATTGAACCCGGGACCCCTTGCATACCAGTCCGACGCTCTACCACTTCGCCATGAAAGCTAGCTCTATGGCGAGATAGTACAAGCGCGGTACTAACTCAACCATAGCCAGGTTACATACACCCCCTCCAGATTGGAATTTGTCCTCGAATTTCCATTGAGTACAGAGATTCACTTGTGGAGTGATCTCGAGGTGTTTAAACATCCATGGCAGGCCCCACGCTGGGCGCCATTTGTAACTAGGGTTCTGAAAAATCCACGCCTGAACCAAGGATTGAACCCGGGACCCCTCGCATACCAGTCCGACGCTCTATCACGTCGCCATGAAAGCTAGCTCTATGGCGAGATAGTACAAGCGTGGTACTAACTCAACCATAGCTGGGTTACAGTATGAAAAAACATAGTGATTTCTTAGCCAGCATAATTATCAGTTAATATTTTACACATGGTTCCTCAAGCCCTGAGAAAGATTATTGCAATTAATTATCTTTGGCACTAAAAAATTAGACAGAATTTAAATTCGATATTTTTTAACAAATTAATATATGTCCATAATTTTGTTTCTGACTTACATCAATACTTGAGCCTCGACTATGAGAGAAAGTGTTGTCAGTGCTGGATTCACCATTAAACTTCTGCATGTTATGTGCCCCTTTCTGTGAATCAACAGTAGTTGTTTCCCCTTGATGTGGCCATCGACTGGTTACCTTACCCCTAGACTGGTGTGGGGCTGTCTCAGGTTTAGACTGGTTACTTTGTACAATATCTGATTCCACAGACTGTGCCTCTTGATAAGGCCACCTGTCAGCGACTTTTGACCTAGGCTGGTTTTGGTTGCCATGGAGATCATCTGACACATCAGACTGTGGCTCTTGGTGTGGCCACCTTGCAGTGACCGTTGACCTTGACTGGTTCTGGTAACCAATGAAATCATCAGACACATCAGAATGGGTCTCAGATGACTGTGAAGTTCTCCTCCTGTGGTCAAACGATGATGTAAAACTGGTTCGGTGTGAAGAGGTCGGTGTTTTTGGTACCGGCGATGTAGATTCATCAATACTTTTACTGGCCTTTTCCAGAAATCTGGAAGCTATAAATTCTGTATTCCCACTTAGTCTTTTACTCAGATGTGTTGGTTTCTCTACTGAAGATTTGGTAGGTGAGGTTTCCTGCAAAGAAAGTAAGCTTAAAATGCTAACAATTACCATAAAAAAACAGCACTAAGCTCACAGACAAACTGAAACATGCAATTTCCTTTTCTTCTTTCTCTTTTTTGATGTATACAGAAATCAAAGTCAGCAGAATGAAAAAAAAAAATTTCATTACTTTCTTTGTTATGTCGGCCATACTTCCTAGATATAATGCCAACTTTTCCACATCCTAAACCAGGACCACACAAGATTGTCACCTGTTTTATTTCAAAAGAAATGTATTTTTGCATAATTTCTGTTTCAATTTATCAAGGACATTGGCATGAAATTAGTACAACTCATAGAATATTACTTGTATAAAGGAGATAGTACAGTTTGACACAAAACTGGTAGTACTTTAAGACAGACATAAAATCAGTCAAACTCAAAGACTAAAACCAATCCAACTCTAAGACCGACATAAAACCAGTACAACTCAGACTGACATAAAACCAGTCCAACTCAGACTGACATAAAACCAGTCCAACTCAATGACTGACATAAAATCAGTCCAACTCAAAGACTGACATAAAACCAGTCCAACTCAGACTGACATAAAACCTGTCCAACTCAGACTGACATAAAACCAGTCCAACTAAAAAGCCATTCTAACTAAAGACTGACATAAAACCAGTCCAAACTCTAAGACCAGTCCAACTCTGACATAAAACCAGTCCAACTCAAAGACTGATATAAAACCAGTTCAACTCTATTTTGGAGACCTTTTTGGACGAACGAGACAAATAAATTTGATATTAAAATGGTTCGATTTAGAGAACTACAGGTTATATTTAACACCAAAATAAAGTACCTGTTTTCTGGTTGGTCTGAAATATTGAGGGTGGTTTAAAATCTTGTGTGTAGGTAACTCATTGCAAAATGAGCTCAAGGGTGTTTCTTCTATCAAGCTCAGTAGAAGAATGAAAACACCTGTAACATTCCAAGAGAACTGGATGCTTCACAGCACTTCTGATGTCAGTCTGTCAAGGAAGTGCTGGCAATCCATCATGTTCAGAGGAAAAAACATTCTAATGATGTGCCACAGGGTTGGATGCAAGATTTCTAGCACCCAAGATCATAAAACTGGTCGCCATTTCAGCCAGTCAGATGCTTGAGATTTGAGGCTGGTCTAAAATCTCAATTTTATGATCTTTGGCCCTGATCTGGATCTATAGCAATTGCAAATAAGAAACAAACTTTGAAGACCAGCTGGCATACCTGTGTTTCCTTCTCGACAGATTTCCATCTATCTAACACATTTTTCTTTGGGACATCACTAAGATCAGTCCTCTGAAATATACAAAAGAGAAAGCGGGTCAGAAAACATGCCTAAGACATCACATCGGTCAAATGGTTGAACTGAATTAAATTGAAGGCTTTATTTAAAGAGGGTAACCAAATTGGAAAATTGTCTATCAGGTAACATTTACCCTTCACTCCATTATATATGCATTTAAAGGCATGTGCGACAAGTGTAGATCCAGATCAGCTGGTCATTCATGCCATCTGATCTGGATTTGCACTGGTAGAATCTTGGTAATATTAAAACCTAATGAATCTCAAAGCGAGCAGTGTAGACCTTTTTTCTGATCAGCTGGCACGGATGTGTCAGCTAATCTGGATCTACACAATTTGCTCATGCATATATATTGAGGGAATGGTTAAGCTATTATATTTTTGTAGAAAACTAGACTTCAGTTTTTGTTAGTCATCAGCATAAATTTCTTCTTCAAAGTCATTAGTGTTACATAAGGAAGAGAATTACAGAATACTTCAAATAAAACTGAATTGCATTAACAGAAGTCAGATCTAAGGACAAATTGAAACAAATGTGGAAGTAATTGTGAAAACAGATAATTTAAAATGAAAGGAAATCATCTGTAACAGTGTAAAGCAGACACCAATTCTACAAACATGTTGTATTTAACCCTTTCCTCCATATTATGTACATTTTTATACCATGGGCAAACAGTGTCCATGCCATCTGATCAGGATAGACACTGTTTACTCAGTAATAACCTAATGAATCAAAAAGCAAACAATGTAGATCCTAATATGTTGGAGTAGATTCTCAACACTGTTCGCCCATGGCATAACATCCATATCCCATAAAGGGTTAACTATAGATCTATATTTAAAAAAAATCATTGAAAAAATAAACTCTTTCCTCCATATTTACACATTTTTTTGAAAGTGTGACCAGTGTAGATCCAGGATCTGCACTGGTCACACTTTGGTCAGAAATAACCTAACAAATCAAAAAGCAAACAGTTTAGATCCTGATCAGAAGGCACAGATCTAAACTGTTCGCCCACGCAATAAAGGTGTATCTATGGAGAAAAGGGTTAAGCATTGCCCAACACATCAGTTATGTTATTGCTCTGGCAATGTTCCCTTACCGGCAACCTACAGCACTTGACACCATTTGACAAAATTCATAACACAATTAACCCTTTCCTCCATATATATGCATTTTTACGTGTGTATGACCAGTGTACATCCAGATCAGCCTGCACATCTGTGCCATCTGATCTGAATGTACACTGGTCGAATTTTGGTCAGATAATAACAATTAGCGATCAGTGCAGATTTGGATCTACACTGTTCGCCCATGACATAAAGGTGTGTACATGGAGGAAAGTCCACTGGTTAAAAGGCTGTGGAATGATTGTTTTACCATTTACTCCATATAAATGGGTTTTTTATGTGTAACCAGTGTAGATCTAGATATGCTGGCTGCTCTGGATCTACATTGGTAACTTCTTGGTCAGAAAAACCTAATGAATCTAAAAGTGAGCAGTGCAGATCCTGATCAGATGGCATCGATTACGATAAAACATGTATACATGTATATAGGGTGAAGGGTTAAATAGGACTTTATGCATTAAAGGATTGATCAAGCTGTAACTGACAGCATCAACGTGCTTGCACAAACAGATAAAGATTAAGCTATAAGCCAGTAAGTCTTAACGATTCTTGATTCTGCTTGATATATTTTACAAAACACAATTACGAACACCACCGCAGCCTCAGCAGCAAATGATAACAATGTCTGCATAAATACAAGAAAAGCGGGGTTTTCAGCACGAGTTTCTTACGGTGAGAACAGATTCACTTGTACTCCAGCGGCCTAACAGAGCCTGTCTTTTTGCCCTGGTTCTTCCTATCTTTTCTAACTCAAACTGAGCAATATAAGTACAATATTAAACATTTTATGCCAATATTATGAGCCATGTCATACATAAATATTGTCGTGGAGGAAACTGCTTCATTTCTTAACCATTTACTCCAAATATGCAGATTTTATTGCTTCTGTGACCAGTGAAGATCCAGATCACCTGGCACATCTGTGATGTCTGATCTGGATCTACACTGGTCACTTCTTGGCCAGAAATAACCTAGTGAATCAAAACTGAACAGTGCAGATCCTAAGCTGTAGCCCATGGAGAAAGGGTTAAAATAAGGAACGTCTTAAATGAAGACGAGCAGATCAAATTGTTTACTGTACATTTTGAAATAAATATATATAACTATAGTGATCATGTTGAAATATTTCAAGTTAAATAAACTTCCAGCAGCATATAAAAATATGAAGACAAATTTGTTTTCATGAGTTTTCATACTGGGTAATATTGTCCATGTGGAATCAACCCTTTTCTCCATGTCAATGCATTTTTACACATGTGCGATTCAGATCAGCAGGCACATTTGTGCTGTCTGATCAGGATCTGCACTGGTCGCATTCTGGTCGGAAATAATCTAACAAATCAAAAAGCGAACAGTTTAGATCCTGATCAGATGGTACTATGTGCCAGCTGATCTGGATCTAATCTAAACTGTTCACAATCGCAATAAAGGAATATCTATGGAGGAAAGGTTTAATTACATCTATTTCCTAATCAAGTATGCATGATGAGATGCAAGTGGGAACATATTACATTTTTGTGGTATATTTCGCAAAGGAATTTTAAATGAGTTTTTTTTAACATTTTAAACAAAATATTTTTGGAAATCAATTACTTTTCTATGCACTGAGAACTTTTTTTTAAAATACAAGGACTTTTCCCTGTTTAAAGGACTGTGTTGGGAATCCGGAGAAAAAATAGCCTTTACTTTATATAAATTCAGGTTTTATTACATGAGCGAACAATGTAGATCCTATGTAATGTAGAACAATGTAGAGCCACCACGTCCATGCCATCTGATGAGGATCTATACTGTTAGCTTTTTTATTCTTAGGCTATTTCTGACCAAGAAGTAAACAGTTTAGATCCTGATTAGAGGAACCTGCTGACTGATCTGGATCTACACTGTTAAAGTGTTTGCACATGCTATAAAACCCAAATATATGGAGTAAATAAACAAGCATATGCAATACGTCACGATTTTTACTGGATGCAGCTGGCTAACTTTTAGCTCCAAAGCTGTAAAGATGATAATCTGCGAGAGCAGTTGTGCAAACATTTCAAACTTTGAAGTATATCCTGATGTGAGTGGATTGAAAGTGCAATAATAAGATAACTTGTAACCACAGAAGTTTTCATGAACTGCGGCACCCGCAGGCAAAAAGTGCAAGCCTTGTGATGTACAGTTTCGAATGTAATACTCATCATGATGAGGATTTGCCTATACTCCTATCAAAAAAATGGTGAACCAGAAATACAGCAGATCATTCTGTGCTCTTAAAACTTGAACAAGAAGATGCCACAATGCATCCAATCCAAGTTTTCTTCTTAAACTTTAAGTGAAAAAGGGCATAACTTAACTATGACAAAATACAGTCGAGTTATGAAACCTGTCCTGATCATTGCTATTGATATGTCAGACAACTATGTTAAGTTTCAAATCTTTGCCTTACTGGTTGCTGAGAAAAAGTGGAGTTATAAACACTGCACTTCCTATCCTGTCCGCTATCATAATGTTCTTTAACAATGTGTGGAATATCAATTAGATGCCTGTGGACAACCATTATAAAATAAAGGGAGATCATTAAAAACAGTGCAAGGAAGAGCTATGATTCTTGGACACTGCACTTCCTATAATGCCCACTCATGTGTATGTTGAATATCTAACAGATCCCATGAATAGTTTTAAAGTTATTTTGGAGACAAGCAGTATTTTATAAAACTAAGGGATTTTTAAAAAAACAGGGTCAAGTAAAGTTATGGTTCTTAAATAATGCACTTGCTTTCAGTGTTGTCTGTCTTTGTATACAGTTTAAAAATAAAGTCACATCACTACCACAAGTAAGCAGTTTATTAAACCCTTTCCTCCATAGACACTGGGCGAACAGTGTAGATCCAGATCAGCAGGCACATCCGTGCCATATGATCAGGATCTGCACTGATCACTTTTTTATTTGTTAGGTTGTTCTTGACCAAAATGCAACCAGTGCAGATCCTGATCAGATGGCACGGATGTGCCAGCAGATCTGGATCTACACTGGTCGCATGTGTAAAAATACATATATATGGAGGAAAGGGTTAAATAACTGGCTTTTTGCAGAAATTTTTCTTTTTTGAATACTTAAAAATAAGGTAATGGTAGAAGTGAGAATTCAAGCCACTTCTTACCTGAACATTGCCTGATGCTGACTTCTTCACACTTTGTGATTTTGCAGCAATTTCAAACTGCTGTAGTTTGTCTGTCAGTTTGTGTACTTGTGGCGTCAAAAACTAAAAACAGAATTAATCAACAGTTATTTCAAGAGAAAACCATATTTTAAACAACTTGCAAGATTGCAGGACTTTTATGGGCTGTAATACCATGGGCAATCTGATCAGGATCTACACTGCTCACTAGGCCATAAAATAATATTTGACCAAGAAGCAAACAGTGTGATTCCATATCAGATGTCACAGATGCGATATCTGATCTGGATCTACATTGTTTGCCCTAGTGATAAAAGATGTATGTGTGGAGTTAAGGGTCAACCTGCAGAAATTGTGTGATTAATATGAAGTTCAAATGAGATTTACTGAATATCATGATACACAATCTAATAAGTTTTGACTGTACTCCATTAGTTGTTATAAGCCAATGCTAAGGATTACCCTTTTCTCCATAATTACATGTTTTATCACAGTCATGTGCAACAAGTGTAGATCCATATTAGCCAGCACATCTGTGTTTTCTGATCAGTATCTGCACTGTTTCCTTTTGATTCATTAGGTTATTTCTGACCAAAAAGCAAACAGTGCAGATCCTGATCAGATGGCATTGATGTGCCATCTGATCTGGCTCTACACTGCTCACACATACGATGAAATGCTCATATATGGAGTAAAGGGTTATTATCATCACACCATGTTACCTTCAATTTTCACTTTGGTATTTGCCCTGGAACTAATTTGTTGAAAAAAATAGATATTATACCTTTTTTCATACCTTACACTATTCCTACTTAATGCAAAAATGTTTTAATGCACCAAGCAATTAAGTTTTTGGCACTCCCAGCCAAAATACCAAAACTAATGAATTTAGCAGGAAAACACATTACACCTCCAGATAGCAATTTGTTGCAGGCATTGCAAATAATAAATGAAATAAGTATAGAATTAAAAGAAGAATCAGTAACATTTATTGAATATTCTGACCCAAAATATATCCATTTATTGTTAGATATTAAGTTTTCCTAAACTAAAGTGATCATTCCACAACATTTTGGAGAAGGAACTGAATGGATTTTAACTCTTTACTCCATACAATGCATACCATCATGGGATGGATCAAAATTGTAATGTTTATTGGTGTAAATATTGAGTTGCGCTCAACGCGGGGCAAGGCACCATGAACAGGCTCAATCAATATTTTCGTATTTGTTGTGTTCGATGGGTTTCAAAGTTCAATTTTCATCTATACATATGCATATTATTGCATGTGTGAACATCGTAACTCCAGATCAGCTGGCACATCCATGCCATCTAATCTGGATCTGTACCGGTCTCATTGTGATCAGACCCAATGAATCAAAAAGTGAACAGTGTAGATCCTGATCTGTTCTGGCTGATATTGATCTACACTGTTCACCCAGTGATAAAGGTGTATCTATATATGAATAGATTTTACATAAAACAATTTTCAAAACAAATGGCCACATCTGTGCCATCTGATCTGGATCCACAGTGGTCGCAGTTTGGTCAGAAATAACCTAACAAATCAAAAAGCGAACACCTTAGATCCTCATCAGACGGCATGCATGTGCCAGCTGATCTGGATCTACTGTTCGCCCACGCAATAAAAGTGTGTCTATGGAGGAAAGGGTTTAAGAATTTTCTGCACTTCCATAAAATGTCTGAATTTGAAACAATTGCTTGGGAACATCATATACTGTCAAATCAGTAATATTTGTGGGGTACTATTTTTTCATGGATTATGTTTGCAGATCGCTGCACAACTTTAAAAGCAGTATGAAATCAAGAATTGAACAAACTGTTAAGATAATTGAGTTCCATGAAGTTAAAAAATCTGCAAACAGTGTCTGAATTTTATGATCACAAATATAAGTGCATCCAACCCTCTAAATAACACCAGTCCATTTAATTTACATAGACCAATACGACAATATTTGGGAGCATACACCAAGGTAATTCTCTCCACTTAAAATTTTCCGAAAAATCATATAGAAACTATCAAAATTACTCATTAAAAGTACTGAACTTTAGTTTCCAAACTATCTGCAATTTTGATTTATTAATGATAAAGGGAAATAACTCTTCCAATAAATGGTACTTTTTTAAATTTAAATGGAAACTCTTATAGCCATTGATAAAATTGAAAAGTAAATGTATATACATGTACTTGTACATGACACTAAATGTGATTTAACTTTCCTTCATATAAACACCTTTATGGCTTGGCCGACCAGTGTCGATCCAGATCAGCTGGCATCCATGCCATCTGATCAGGATCTGCACAGCTGGATTTTAATTTATAAGGTTATTTTAAACCAAAAAGCAAAAAGTGTAGATTCTGCACAAATGTTCTACCTGATCTTGATCTACATTGGTTGCAGATCCAGATCAGCCAGCACATGTGCCATCTGATCCAGTGCAGCACTGGTTGCTTTTTGGTCAAAATTAATCAAAGAAATCAAAAAACGAACAGTGTAGATCCAGATCAGACAACACAGATATACTGGCTGATCTGGATCTACCCTGTTCACACATGTGATCAAAATGCATAAATATGGAATAAAGGGTTAACCATATAGGAAATGTAAAAGGCTGATCATGGTAATAAATGCTGTGCTTAGCACTCAAGGGCCCAAGATCATAAAACTAAGATTTGAGATCAGTCTCAAATCTCAATGATCTGATTGGCTGAAATGGAGACTGATCTCCAGATTAAGTTTTATGATCTTGGGCAAAGGGTTCACAATCTCACCTCTTTTTTCTCCGGATGACTGTGTGTTCTGCTAGTATTATCCTTTGCTAATTCCTGTTCTTTTATCTCCTGCTCAAACTTTTGCAACTTTCCTTTTAATCCATCTTTTTCCACTACAGGAATGAACACTGTTTTATCCTTCGATGTTTTCGAATCACTTTCTTCCTTTAAATGTTCAAATTTGTCTAATTTATCCTTTATTTTATTGTTGTTTATCTCCTTAGAACTGCTAATCTTGTCTGATTTTGTTGGACTGTTTATACTTTCATCACCGGTCTGTTCTATTTTATTCCACTTTCTTACAATATCACTTTCATTCCGCTTAATATTTTGAGAATCTTCATTCCACTTCTGAACTCTTTCCAACCTATTTACTTCCACTTCTGCAGTATTATCAATATCATCTTCGTTAATAAAAAGCTTGTTTCTGTCATCTTCAATGCTTCCATCTGACCCAGATTCAAATTCTGCTTCATCATCACCTTCCTGTTTTGTGGGATAAAAAAACAACAACAACATGCAAACTAAAATATGTTCATGCAAATTTTGAACATGCAAAAGAATAAAAATATCAAATTTTTATGTTTATATTAAAGTAAATAAGGGACTTGTACATAAACATTTTCTTTATTGTTAAAATTAAATCATTCAACATGCCTGAATTAGTAAAATATCACAATCAACTAAATTCTACTAAAAACACAATAGAACAAAAAAAAATTGGCAAATCCACATCAACTTACCTTTAATTTGGAATGAAATATCCTCTAAAGATCATGGCTACAGTCTAAAACTAAATAAACTTTGAAAGAAAAAATCCCCTTAATGGCTTCCAACAACAGTAAATTGCAAAGATTGTACCTTACCTTATAAAAATTTTGAAAGAAAAAATCCGCTTTAAGGCTCTCAACAACAGTAAGTTACTAAGATGGTAGCTCGGCTACTGGAAGAAACTGCTGAGCTTGCTGATACAAGCAACAGACAAAACACTGGTGAATGTTTTCTGATGTTTCCACTCAGTCAGTACCCAGACCTTGGCAGATCCTCGAGATTATGGCATAATGACAATGGCAATTATCTATTGGTTACAAGGTAAGTTAATTATTCCCAGTCCGACTGTTATAATGCTGCGTTACTATTTCCAAAGATTATCTTTACTGTCATCAAAATGCCTTCCATAGCTGTGCAAACATTAGTGTACCATCTTTTGCAGATGTGAACCTGGGAGCTCCTATGCAGGATACAACTTGACACTTATGTATTTCCTAATTATTTGTGATAATCATTGTGGTACTTTTCAGTGTCAAAACATCTAAGAAACTATTTTAAACCTTCCAAATAGACCTTTTGCCAAAACTCTAGCACATCAACATTGTTTCCTTTCTGTTAAAAGTGCGTTTTGGTTAACAAGTCAGCAAGCATGACTTTTTCAGAAACAATAGCTATGAAGATGATAAAGAATTTTTATTTCCTCTGGGTGGGGTCTTCATTAAAATTAATGTCAATACTGTAACCCAAAAATATATCTTATGTTGTCTGATTCTAAACAAATTACAGTATGATTACCTGTTAAAAAAGTGCTATGATTGCTAGTTTTGTTTAGTGATAAATTTGCATGTTTGTTTTCATTTTAAGGACTTTCTGAAACCCTAAAAGTAGCAAAAAAAAGCTCTATGAATTATGTCCTGTTACACAGTAGTCTTCTTTTGCTACATGAACAAACAGTATCCATGTTCACTGATTTCTACATGAATGCTATACTGTACCGTTCTCCTACATTCTTCCTCCTGACTTCTACATGAATGCTATACTGTACCTATATTCTTCCTCCTGGTTTCTATATAAACACAATACTGTACCTTTCTCCTACGTTCTTCTTCCTCTTCTGCCTGACGTCTTTCTTCTTCTTCTCTTCTCTCTTCTTCTTCCCTTCTTCTCTTTTCTTCCCTCCTTCGCTCTTCCTCTAATGCTGCCTGACGCTGCCGCTCTTCTTCTTCCTCTCGTTCAGCCTGACGTCGAGCTTCCTCCTCTTCTTCTTGCCGCTGCCGTCGGCGACGCTCTTCTGCTGCGTCTTCTTCAGAGGTGTCAGGCTGTGCACAGAATTTTTTAAAATAAGTTACATGGTACAATGAACAAGAAGTATTCTGGAATACTCCATTACAAAAATGCAGGGATCTAAATTTTGAATTTCAACATAGATCAAGACAGGCATTTTCAAATTTATTGAATGCAAAATCAGCATAAACTGGATTAAAAACACCCAAGAAGCAAACAGTGTAGATCTAGATCAGACTGCACAGATGATCCAGTTGATCTGGATCTATAATGGTTGACAATGTGATAAAATATCCATGGGGTAGTGTAAATACACAACAAGGTAAATCTGTGAGCTTATGCTCACTAGTGATACCCCTGCTGTGGGAAATCTGACTTTCAATAAGTAATTTGCAATTTTCATATGTATAAAGGGTGTCAATTTTTTCCAAGTATTTACCTATATATGAAATATAAATATACAAAATACTAGTATACAAAATATCAAGCTGGTGCATATTACAGATGCATAGGAAATTGCGACGAAAAAATTCTGCATGTATGTCAACTATGTGTAAAAATCTAAGTATTTGGTAAACAGGAAGTACATGCAGATGAGCAAGGAGCATAAAATTACTTAACACCATATGGGACAATAGGATAAAGCAATATGCAAAATATCAGGCTGCTGCATATTATAGTTGCTGAGAAAACTGCGACGGGAATTTTGCATGTATGCCATCTATGTGTAAAAATCTAAGTATTCGGTAAACAATAAGTAGATGAGCAATAAGCATAAAATTGCTTAACACCATATGGGACTATAGGCTAAAGCATTTTGCAAAATATCAGGCTGCTGGATGTTATAGTTGCTGAGAAAACTGCGACGGAAATTTTGTTATGGACAGAAGAACGGACAAGGCTAAAACAGTATACACCCCACCCTGCTTCGAACAAGAGTATAAGAAAGAAAACTTAGAATATAGGACTCAGTTTCCTAAGACAATGTTTTGAAACTGAGCTAAAACACTCATTTTACCCTTCACTCCATCACATATATTTGTCATCCATAGGCATACACTCATAGATCCAGATCAGCTGGCACATCCATGCTGGATCTACACCGTTCACTTTTAAATTCATTATTTATGTCTGACCAAAAATTGAACAGTGTAGGTCCAGATCAGACGGCATAGATAGCACATCACTGCATGGCTGATCTAGATCTACAATGTTCGTCCATGCATAAACGGCTTATTCTTAAGGTAAAAGGTTAAAATTGGTGCTCTTTTTTTTGTAAGATGCCTTTTAAATACTGATCCCAGTGGCATTATAAACTTAGGAGCTCAAACAAATTATCGAATATTAATAATACTAAATAAATCTAGAAATTCACAGTAAACCCTTTCCTCCAGACACAACTTTATTGCGTAGGCGAACAGTGTAGATCCAGATCAGCCGTCTGATCAGGATCTGCACTGTTTGCTTTTTGATTCCTAATGTTTTTTCTGACCAAAATGTGACCAGTGCAGATCCTGATCAGACAGCACAGATGTGCGGGCTTATCTGGATCTACACTGGTGGCACATTGTAAAAATACATAATGATATATGGAGGAAACGGTTAATGCTTCAAATTATGTGAAAAAGAGTTCTGAAAGATGAAGAAAGTACTCACCACGTTATTGACAACTGGCTCTTCAATTACTTTAGGCTTGTCCTGAAGAAAAAACAACTTCCAAAAGTAATTTCCAAAGTTTCAAGCAATAGTTTGACAATTAATGTTATAAAATCAGAGCTTGTCTAAACAAAATAAAACAGGTAGGAAAGATTTTCTACAGACTATTTCTAAGTTAATTAGAAACCAATCATAAAACACCAACGTTTGCAAATTAATATCTCTAAGGAAATCACTTCAAAATCACTTTAGTTTTTGGCATGCATGTTATAACGATGAAATATTAATGAAGCGTAATTTGATGTTGCTAAGAAATTCTGCAGATTCAGTCATATTTTTTGTTCAACATTTAGGCGAATTATTACATAATGATAAGCCTACTGAGGTAAATTAAATAAAAGAACAGAAAAAAATAAGTATTTCGATGTTTAACCCTTTCCTCCATATATATGCATTTTAACACGTGTGCGACCAGTGCAGATCCAGATTAGCCGGAACATCTGTGCTGTCTGATCAGGATTTGCACTGGTCGCATTTCGGTGAGCAATAACCTAGTAACAAATAAAAAAAAGCGAACAGTTTAGATCCTGATCAGACAGCACGGATGTTTCTGCTGATCAGGATCTAAACTTTTCGCCCATGCAATAAAGGTGTATCTATGGAGGAAAGGGGGGTTATAAAGTTAACTACTATTTTACTACTTCTACTTAACATTTATTAGCCATGCATTACATAGAGACTATAAGTATTTATACCCCAAAATCATTATCAAATCAATCATAATACACAAAATGTGTATTATTGCACTTGCATAATACGGACTGACCATTGCATGTATGAAATAAAATATTTTTAAACACTATAATGTGTCCTCGGACACTGATGCCCCCCCCCCCCCCCCCCCACATCATCTTAGGCCTAGGGCACAGTTGTCTGGTTTCCATTAAACATTTGCTTTGGAGTCATTTTTAAGGAAAGAACTTCATAATGGAAGAAAAGAAAAATTGCAGTAAAACATCTTGTTGTAGTCTTAACATAGCAATAAAGAGGCTTTCAGTAGCATGATTTTAGTAGCATCTAATAGTGTCAGACACTGTAATTCCATTATTTACTGGAGAAAATGTGGTTTCTATCAGATATTTAGCACATACAGAAGAGCTTAATCCACATGTATATTAGATGGAAATGATAAAATATACAGGTACACTAGGCCGTGTTCATGGTGTATTTTGGTTTCTTGGTCAAGGTGGACAAACTGGTTGCTTGGAGACTATGGCAATTGTTTTTTGTTTGTTTTTTTCAGTATAATTGTGGGAAATACCATAATTACACAAGTCTTGGGACCCCAAGTCTTGGGACAGTTGAAAACAATTTATGTTACATATATATCTGTTAATTTGCACTAATTGACAAGCTGAAGAATGGTGGTCATCATCAAAACATAATCAAATTTAGGGACGCAAAAGATTATAACTGTCTCTGAAAGTGTTCCAAAACAAGAGAGGATACCAAAAAGCACTAATCCTATAAGTGTCCTGAAATATAGACTCAAAAATAATCAATTTCATGAAAAATAAGGGTGTACCAAGACTTTAGGTGATAACGGTAGGTAGTGGTTTTTACATTTGGATTCAGAGGCTGGTGGTTTTGTCTCAGAATCCAAGATTGCTATTTCTTTAGCCCGTTCTAATCTGGTTTGAGAAACGAAGATTACAGTTTTATGTAGTCTTTCGGAATGGAAAACAGAAATCAATTTTGTTGGAAAGTGGGTGACATTCTGAATAACAAATGTTAGTTTGTTGCAGCCTATTTGATGCAAGTCAGCTGACAGTCTAAGAAACCAATGTTATAGTTTGTTGCAGCCTATTTGATGCAAGTCAGCTGACAGTCTAAGAAACCAATGTTACAGTGTGTTAGCCTGTTGTATTCTAGAAAGCAGGTAATGTTTGGTAATGCTGGAGTCTGTAGAGTGATGATATCCTCCCTAACAGATAAACATCTGCTCCAGCTGGGATATATGCCATCAGAATTCCTGTCTTACATTAATGATAAGAGACTTCTGAAGGCCAATTATGTGCCCTTTTACCATCGAAAATTACAGTCTTTTCTGTATGATTTTTGTTCACAGAAAATTAATTTTTGTACACTAGCTCATAATCGCAAATGTGCAAATTTCATTTCTGGGTATTTCAAATAAAATAAATGTAATTTTGTCAAACACATAGGAAAGTTTTGCTTTTAAAATAATAATGTGCATCCTCCAATTTGGTGTAATAGACTATTTTTTTCTGTGAATTTCAGCCCTTTCAATTCTGTTTTCAAGGGTTTTTGGATAGAAGTATTCTCTGAAATGCAATATAGTGGTTATTTCTGACCAAGAAACAAACAGTGTAGATCCTGATCAGATTGCAGAGATGTGCCAGCTTTATCTGGACCTACCCTAGTTGCCCATGCAATAAAGACAAGGGGATAATGGCCAATGGTTAATGATTAATGGCATCTGAAAGCGAGAGCAGTTCTAGTTTTATCCCAAAATAAATATTTATTAACAAATTATGATAGAAATATTCTTTACTACCACTGTGCCCAAGATCATAAAACTAAATCAGTCTCAAATATCAAGCACCTGAGAGGCTGAAATGGCGACTGATTGGAAAGGGACATAGAATTGGATAGATAAGGAACTGAAAGTCTACCCCAGACAATAGATACATGTATAAGGAAATTTTTACATGACAAATCTCATTTGGGGCACGCCATGGGAAAAGGTGTTTTTGGTCGTTTTTTTTTCCATTTCACTTGTTACTATATTTGCAAAGTACTTATACTTATCTATTATTTTCCCATAAAAAATTGTAGATTTTGTCACACATTTTGACAACATCATGTTATTTTTACCGGGAAATGCATAAAAAGCAATGTCATCTCAACTTCATGACGTCACTTTAAGAATTGACATCAAGTGTCTGACGGTACCCTTTCCCTTTGACGCACCCCATTTGAAGGGGCCTACAACCAAGCTATAGAACTTTACAGAGCAGAACATTTGAAAAAATATGTTTTGCATGACAAATCTATATGAAGGTGACTGCACTAATATTAAAGTGATATAACTAATATAGAACACTATAACTGTATTATGGATAAGTAGACAGTCATGTGATACTATGTTTATATAACCAATAATTATCTTTGCCCAAGGTTATAAAACTGAGCATGGAAACCAGTCTCAAATCTCAAGCATCTGATTGGCTGAAATGGCAACCAGTCACCATTTCAGCCAATCAGATCCTTGAGATTTGAGACTGGTTTCCAATCTCAGTTTTATAACCTTCAGCCCTTATATCAGATGGGGTGGGGGCGGGATGGGGAATAAAGTATTTTTCCAGTGACCAACAATCATCAAGAGAACATGGTGATATTAAGTTCGTAAAACTGTTTGCTGATAAACTATACTTTATGTAATGGTCTGTCACATGACTGTCTTGTTATGTGTTACATACTGTACAGAAACTGTAATGTTGACAATGAACAGTTTGCATGTAAAAAGCACATATGAATGTGACTGCACTACATGTCTATGCCACATAAATGTTACATAATTATAACTGGAGAATTGTGCAGAACATGTATGAGTGACAATAAATATATAATAGCTGCCACCACAGCAACAGTAGTCATGGTTACCTCGTTGTTGTCCCAATTTCGATTCCGCCGTGAACGGTAACTACTATAGCTAGACGTGTCCTGTTTACAAAAATGCTAACATAAAATAAATGCTTCAGAAATAAGTAAAATGGTCACTTATTTCAGTATATTACTATTTTTCATGGTATTTTTTGGTATTCAATTCAGGTGACCTGAATATGAAAGTCTTCACATGATCAGACCACAGGATACTAAAACATTTTTCATGCTCAACTAAATTCAGTGCTCAAAGTCATAATGTCTAGAACATTATCCTCCTTCATAAATAAGAAATAACTCCGTCCTATATTTGTTAATCAGATAAATTATGTCACATATTTAGTTTGAAATGTTTTATTTTAGATTATGAAATGAAGCCAACACATGTTCATGCTCAAATTGAGTTGACCATAAAAAAAGTTTTATAATCATGGAACCCGATTCATTTTAGGAAACGATAAGCAAAAACTTGCATATCCAGATATTATTCACAAACTGAAATGCACTCTTGAGGTTTTCATTTTTTAAAATACTATCATAGTTGCAACTAGTAAGTATTATGTAAAATGTGGAAACACCTTGTTATTTTTCATGAGGGTCACACAGTCATTGGAAAAACTGAACAATTTTTGAAAATTTTTCTACATTTTGACAATAAAATAATAACTAAAACTAGTTTAAAAACTATGCATTTAAATTGTTGTATGTTTTAGCATTAAGGGTTTTCAACAGTTATAAATAAAAAATAAAATAAATAAAAAATAAAATTACCAAATCTCTTTAAAATGGCAAAATGCAGTCAAATAAAACTTTGAACAGATAAATGTTACTAATTTATCTTTATTTGACATAGGTTAAGAAATGAAAGAAAGGCAAAGAAAAATTGCTACGCCTGAAACTACCTAAAATTTTATTTTCACCCACAATGCTTCTTTTCAGTTTCAGAATATTAATTCTATAAATAACCCTTTACTCCATATATATGCCTTTTATTGCATGGGTGAACAGTGAGGATCCAGATCAGCTGGCACATCTGTGCCGTCTGATCAGGATCTGCACTGTTTGCTTTAAAAGTCATTAAGTTATTTCTGACTAAGAGCACACACTGTAGATCCTGATCAAATGACATAGATGTGCCAGCTGATCTGGATCTACACTGTTCACAAATGTAATAATGGTGTATCTATGAAGTAAAGGGATAACATAACCCAAAGCCTACCAATAAATGAAATCTATTTCTCAAACTCAAACCCATTTTGAAAACAGCAGATTTCTTTTTATTCGTACATATAATCTATTTGATTATGTTCTAGGATTATTTGTAGATATAATTTATCGGATGATTTTTCGTGGATAAAACACACGTGATGGAAGCTTGTCTCTTCACCCATGCATTACATAGGAAATCACTTTCAGAATTTCACTGTAAACATTCTTTCTGATGATTTAAGCATAAGAAAGCAAAATATCATTACAGAAAAGTATTTGCCTTCAGGTATATTTGCATATTTCCGACACCTGAAATATGTTTTGTGTATGGTAGATTTATTTCAGTGTACCTGGTAACATGGTAACAGACTATGAAAATCTTGTTGCAAAAAATAAACAATCCAAAATGGTAACATGTAATTCCAATTGACCTTACGCTGGCCGTTTGACTGACAGTGCAATTAACCAATCAGAGTATCGCACTGATAAACCTTGTTACTATCCGCCATTTTGTCCATCAAACTGACCAGCTTGTCTGACATCAAATGATTAAGTTTATTTTTAAAATTTCATTAATAATGGTGAAAAGGTGCTGCTACGACCACTGCAATTCTGACACTAGATATCCGGAGAGGCAAGCGAATGGAATTCGGTTTATTCCGTTACCTAAACCAACAACAAAATGTGGAGAAAAAAAGCTAAACATATTGATTAACTGATAAATCTTGGGACTTTTTAAAAATGATTAATTAGATATAAAAGATATTTAGGGGGATAATTTATTCTAAATTTCAAATGACCATGCTGGTTTATGTTTTAATTTACATCGAAAACTTTATGTATAGGTTATAGTTTATTTTGAGGCTTGTATGAAAATTAAACGGTCAGGCCCAGCGCAGCTGGGCGACCGTTTAATTTTTCATACAAGCCTCAAAATAAACTATAACGTATATAATGGTCGAAATTATTTTTGTAACTGACAAAACAGTCGCCGCCTAAATAACCATATATGGGTTTGAAAAATCAATAGTCAAAGTGAAAGTAGTTTTGTCATTCAATGACCCGTAAACATACTGAGAGAATATTTTAGAAAGTGAATTATGAAATTTCTTTATCTGAAAACACCATGTGAACATTACTGATTCTCAGGAAAAAAAAACTGTGTAGCAGTCTATCATTGCTTTGAGTAACAAGGTTTCAACCGTGGAAGTTCCATTTTACCCTTTATTCATTAAGAAAAATTTTATAGCATGGTAAAATAGTTTATTTCCGGATCAACGGGCTCATCCGTGTAGTCTGATCACGACCGACGCTTCTCCCTGTTAGATTCACTAGGTTATTTGTGACAAAAACGTGTAAAATACTGATCAGATGACATTGATTTAATGGGTGATCTTGATCTAAACTGGTCGCCTATGTGATAACAGACGTATATATGAAATAAAGAGTTAAGACATTTAAGAAGATTATCATTAGCCAAACAAGTTCAAGCTAAATTATTTATAAGATTTTCCTTTTTTCAGACTCTCTAAATCACGCCTCCTTGAACACTGTAGAAGATCGTCGACGAACTATACATGTTTATCAATAAATGTTCGAACAATATTACGGAGGAAATCGACCTATAATAAACACATTTCAGACGCGCGACTTTATGAGAATTAAGGTTAGAAATATTTGAAAAATACTGCATTGTCATTGGCTCACAAATAATTTCAACCATTATATCTAGTTTTGGTATATCATTGTAAATCGCTGGTCTCTAATACATTCACTCTTTTATGAAAAATAACAAATAATACTCTTTAACTATAGTATTATAGTAAAACACTATTCATTAAGGGTATATTTGGTATAAATTCTTATGATTAAATCAGATATAAATTTGTTAACATAGCAAAATATTTTAAAATAATAACCATTTCAAGTGAATTAACTGGTAGGGTATACTAGAAATTTGTTTTTCACAGGAGAGGTTGAAATGTCTTTAATAATATGGGTTGAAATGTCTTCAATATAAATTTAAGAGTTGAAAAATAAATATGTTTTCATTTTATGGGTTGAAATATCCAATGGGATAGGGGTTGAACGGTCTTCATTTAAAAGGTTGAAAAGTCGATGGGTTAAAAATTCTTCGTTTTGAACGATGGGTTGAAAATTATGTCTAGCGGTTGAAATGTCCGTCACCCCTTAATTCTATTATGTTTCCTTCATCGTGTGTTATTAAATCTTCCAAGTAACATCCTGATATAAAAGCTTGTGCTTTTTGTTTCTTTCGTGACGATAAGTTACATTTTAAAGTAATTTATTCCAAGATCATCAGGTATGTTTGCGAGCGTAGCGACACAATTAACCATTTTGTTTGACGGACATCGGAAGAGTTGTTCCGCTTGAAAATCGGTGGGCGCGGTTATCGACGCTCCAGCGTAAGGTCAATTAGTTGAACAACATTGGTACTGTTATGTAGCAAGCAGTTTAATTTCTTTGGAATGTTAACTTGTTCTTTCATAAGGAAATGTAATTGGCGCAACTGAAATTACTCTTTAGAACTTATTTATTTTACATGAATTGTGAAAAAAAAGTAATTGCAACTTATATTACTATTTCCTCCATATAGACACCCTTTATTGCATGGACAAACAGTGTAGATCCAAATCAGCTAGCACATATGTGCCATTTATTCAGGATCTACGATGTTCGCTTCTGGTCAGAAAAAAAACTAATGAATAGAAATGTGCAGATCCTGATCACATGGTACAAATGTGCCAGATTCTCTGGATCTACACTGTTCCCCATGCTATAAAGGTGTGTACATGGAGTAAAGGGATGGTCTGGAATCTGATGCTCTACCATTACACAAATGTCCCTCAAAAATCACTTCTTGTTTAGATATTTCACAAACACTTTTAATCCTTTACTCCATACATCCATGAAAGGTCTCGAAACATCCACATCACATTTTGGTAGTGAATATTAACCCTTCCCTGTATAGATACATCTTTATTGCTAGGGCGAACAGTTTAGATCCAGATCAGCCAGCACATCCGTGCCGTCTGATCAGGATCTAAACTGTTCGCTTTTTGATAAATTAGGTTATTTCTGACCAAAATGCGACCAGTGCAGATCCTGATCAGATGGCATGGATGTGCCGGCTGATCTGGATCTACACTGGTCGCACATGCGTAAAAATGCGTATATATCAAGGAAAGGGTTAAGATTGGGTCAGTAGGAATTCAATCAAAATTCCATGTATAGAAGCTAAACAAACATAATCTTACTAAATGCTATCAAAAATAAATTCATTAGTTATGATTTATTTACATACAAGTGAGTTCTGACAAAATCCTTTTATCTTTATTGTACAATGGAATATATAAATGATCTCTATTATTTTCATTTCTTTCCAATAAAATATATAAGAGAAAAAATATTAACTTATCAGCCAGAAGCTGCAAGGGGTTACCCCCTGTATAAGTTCAGTAAGGACAAAAAACTGGGTATATAATATTATTAGACTGCAAAAACCTTTTTCCTACATCAGCAAAATATTTGCATATATCTTGAGAAGATCTGGCTTCAAACTGTTTCCTATTGAAAACACATTGTCTTAACTGGCACATCCCAATCTATACCATCAGTTATGTCTGTTATTTTTCTATCTTTTTAATCTACCTATCTTAAAAAGTGATTTATATCTCCCACAAAGAGACTTTCAGTAACTTTTTTTGGAGAAGAATGGCTTATTCTCGAAAAGCAATTACATATAATATAGAAAAAAAACTTATAAGCTATGGAAAACAGAAACAGAAAACCCCCTGCGGCAAATCTTGATTAATGAAAATAAATAAATAAATCCAGTTGAAATATTGGATACTTAATGCTAATAATTTACTTTACAATCTACATCACAGCATCATGATATAAAAGTAACTAAGTGCAAGAAAATTCATTATTATATTAAATTGGCACATTGATAAAAAAAACCAATATTCCAAAAACTGGTTCAAAGCATAAAACTGCATCAAATCCGTGCCTTGACAAAGAAAGCTGGTAGCAGTAATTAGAAATATGTTACCAAGTCAAGTCACATTTACAATACATTAATGGACTCTAAAATGACAAAAAAATAACTCTCTGCATAAACATGAAATAAAACTCCTAAAACAAAATAATAAACATGTCAAAAATATGTTACAATCACTTAAATTTGCAGATAAATTTCATTCTACTTAAAGGGAATACCCAGTACAATTAAAATAATGTTGTGAACACTTTTTTAAATAACGGCCATGTTATCATTTAAACAAGACAATAACTGGTGTTACTCTGTCCTATGTATCAATTCTAAATATGTTACTAAATATGTTACCATACCACAAAGTTCCAGATAATTAAGGTTTAATAAATTAAAAACCGACATCAATCTTTACCCCTTTGTAAGTGAAAAATACCCACCTCTGTTATATCTTCGTCTGTTCCACGGCGTCTGTTACGTCGGGAACTGTAATCGTCAGCGGGAGCAGAGTTTTCTGTGTCACCAGAGGGTCTGCAAACAGACATTGTAAAAAATAAAATATATGTTACTATTTCAACTTGTTCCATGGAAATATGCCAACTTTCAGTAAATGAACTTTTTTGCATTAAATGTCTATCCACACATGCAGAATGACTTTATGTAGACAGATATGTATCTTGGCTGAAGCTTTTTCATTTTGGCTCACATGTGTTGCCCATAATTTTATTCTTTTGAACAGTTATGGAAGTGCCAACACGGACATCGTAATGGTTTTATGTTCACATGTTAAAACAGCTTAGGATGTTCTGTCATCAGTAGTATCCTGTCAACAAGTTATGATAATTCTTTGTTGTTGTTGTTGTTATCCAAAATAATGAAAATAAGTTAAAGTGTATATTTCAAGTGACTAATCATTGACATTGTTACCGCACTATTATATTTCAGTTAAGAGTTACACTTGTCTGTCTTCCTGAATATGTTACTTTATTCCAACTGAACACTTTTGATGGAAACATCTTGTAACAAATAATAATATTATGATTTTACAATATGTTTTTCTATTTTTCCTATCTCATGCACTATACTTCCATACATATGTAACAATATTTTTAGTTGGTATAAAAATAAACCATGATACAATTGTATTTTTTCTGCCTATTCCATCTAAACTTTTTAAGAAGTTTTAGTTTTGTAAATACTTGTATATCTTTTAATGCACACTACACAGCTCAATATAAGTTTGATCATTTTTTAAAGTTAAACTTATTTTGAAAGTTTGAAGTCGGACAATACTATGCAACTGAGTATACATGGAATTTCTAATATATGTGCCAGCACTGCAATTCATATGAATGAAATTCAATAATTTTATAGCAGCAAAAACATGTTTCACTGATAACCGAACACAGTAACTATAATATCTAAGTGTACACTTCGCAAGTTATAAATGGAAACTCAAAAATTGATTTAACCCTTAGCCATATGTACACATTTTTACGCAAGTGCATCCAGTGTAAATCCAGATCAGCCGGCACATCCTTGCCATCTGATCAGGATCTGCACTGGTCACATTTTGGTCAGAAATCAAACTTTACATATAAAAAATCGAACAGTTTTGATCCTGATCAGACGGCACGGATGTGCCTGCTGATCTGGACCTAAACTGTTTGCACAAGCAATAAAGGTGTATCTATGGAGGAAAGGGTTAAAACTAAGTTAAGTTGATATACTCAAAGATTTTACAAACATTGTATATATATTTATTTAAGGATGATTTTGCACACATTTAAATTCTATTCACCTTGATCAACTTTTGTACTGCCTAAGTTCAATAGAACGTTTTAAACTGACATGTTTATTGTAATCCTTTAGGGCACTAAGCGCAACTTAAGTAGCTAAGATCTGGTTCAACCCGTGCAGTATGATCAGGGTCTAGTTCACTATTCCCTTCAATAATAAAAAATAACTATAAAACACCCAAAAGAACAAAAATTGTGAATGAACACAAATTCAGTGGGTAAAGGGTTGATATTATCATTGCTAATGTGCAGAAAATAGACAATGTCAATTAAAAATCATTATAAACACCTAATTATGTAAACAGTTTTGTGTTTACAGAAGCTGTCAGTTAAAGTCTACCCACAAACTGTGCTAATGAAAGGTGGCTTTCTTCTCTGAAGGGAAACAGGAAGAACTAATTAAATTAAGTGCCAAGAAAAGTGCAGTTTAATTGAATGTCAATCCCTTTAATGTTCATTCTTTTATATCCTTTAGTCAAACTTCTGATTTTATTTGTTTTGTTTCTTACAATTAGTTTCAAAAGATGGTACAGTTGATATTTTCTGGCATTCCATTAGATTTTAATATCATGGAACAATTCCTTATCTTTAAAATTTATTGAGATGTCATTTCCTACATAGGGCTTTTATCCTAATGTGCACTCAGTGTTCTGTGCAGTCAGTGCCCAAGGTTATAAAACTGAGCATGGAAACCAGTCTCAAATCTCAAGCATCTGATTGGCTGAAATGGCGACCAGTCGCCATTTCAGCCAATCAGATGCTTGAGATTTTCAGACTGGTTTCCAAACTCAGTTTTATAACCTTCAACCCAGGATCAGGATCTACACTGTTCACGTTCAGATTTATTAGATGATTTCTTGCTAACAAGAGACCACTGAAGATCCAGATCAAGTTGCATCCATGAGGTAAATAGATATTCATAATTAGGTATAACCGTCTGATAAGAGGGATGACTATGTATAACTTAAGGACTGAGCATTTGGGTTCTCTTTGTTCTCTGATGTCCAGAGATCTCTTATCAGTCTTAATAACAAACATGATGGCATTCAATTAGTGCTATGAGGCAGCCACTGAAAGGTGCCCAGTACTTTTATACACTGTTGTTAATAATACCAGACAGAGGGCAAGGAAAGTGAGCTTTGAAAAACCAAGAAGAAGACACTGCAATGCAATGAAACCAGGTTTTCTTCTTAAAATTTAAGTGAAAAGGAGACATAACTATGACAAAATACAGTCAAGAGTTACAAAACTTTTCCTGACAACTGCTATGGTGATGTCAGGATAAATAATGTTAAGTTTTAAAGCTTTACCTTGAATGGGTACTGAGAAAAAGTGAACTTAAAAACAAAAAAAATTCATGAAATGTTGGCACCCACTCACCCATTGACATCGAAATTTAATCACCAAGGTTTTAAAAAAAATGGTAAAAAAATTATTATATACCATTTTGTGTTTTACACTAATTCTGTCTGTGACTTTTATATTTGTAAGTTTGTGACACAGACAATAAAATTTCTCCCCGTGCTTACACTTGACTTGCCCTTGTGCTTGCAAATTAGGACATTTAACCTGAATGACTGCAAAATTATTTCATAATTGTCTCATTATTCAAATTAGTAAAAACACAGTATTAACATTTTTTCTTCTTTACACACAAAAGGTTTAGATGCAACATTCAGATGACATAAACAGAGATAAAATTTGAAACATCAGACAGCAACCATTTATCTTCTTAATGCTGCAGTTTATCTTTTTAATTTACCATAAACAAATGCTCTGTTAAGCAACATGATTGACAAACATTTTTAAGCAGAAGTGTTTGGTAATAAAGGATGCATTTAACCAAATTTGTCCCAAATCTGTGCAAATGTGTGCCATCTGATCAGGATCTGCACTGTTCCCTTTTTTGATTCCTAAGGCTAGTGGCCAAAAAGCGAACAGTGTAGATCCTGATCAGATGAAACAGATGCACAGTGTACACTCGAAAGTCCGACCCTACTTCCGATAGCGCTGACTATAAACATAGCCATCACGAAGGAGCTGGTTAAAAAGCGGGTAAGAAATTGAATAAAGAGTAATTATTTAACTATTTTACTTAAAATACTTAGACTAGCAAGAAATAGAGTGCGTCGAGTTATAAAATGAACGTGATACACCGTTAACTTCGAAAAAATACGATCGATCACCAAAATTTACAAAAAAAATGTCAATCGTGTCACTTCAAACGTCCATTTCAAAGCTTTATTTACATTGCTTGGCCGAAATTCGTTTTACTATTTGAAGTGTATTCATTACTGTATCACTTCATGTAGTTAAATCTTGTCCCAACCCGCTTGTTTTCGAAAAACCCGAATTTTCATTTGCACTGGTAGTGTGACAAGATGGTACGGCTACTAGCAAAGTCTAAAAAACAAATGGTCCGGCTACTAGCAGTCTTTATGTCCGGCTACTAGGGTTGACTAAATAATCTTTTTCATCAATTTTGTTGTTGTTCTAACGTCATATTATAAATTATTATTAAATATCTCTAAAATAGTTTGAATATAGGCTAAAAATTAAATATTTTGATAATTTTCATCGCCTATTATCTCTGTAGCAGTATGCCGCAATCCCCGTAACACATACTTTGGACTTCTCTATTTTCGTAAATCATATTTAAAAAATCCGCCCAAATACGTACAAAATAGATTTGCTTCACTATTTTCTTTCAGCAGAACAGTCGCATTTTGAAAAATACTGCATAGAAAGTACATATTTGATATTTGGTTTCTGGTGAAATGATAACAAATTACTCCACACTGAAATGAGTTGGTAAAAATTTGTGTTGCATAATTATTTCCATTTTACGCACCATTTGCAACGATGCAAGATAACTCTTTAATCAACTCGACTTACTCTAGAAGCCCAAACGCATTTCCCCAGGATCGTATAGCCTATTCCCCCATACACGCCCGCCCGCCTGCCCGCACGCACGCACGCACGCAAGAGATTTGTTGATTGTAAGTAGTGCTTTTGTACATGGTGATTTGGGCTTCTGAGTGGTTTGCAATAAAAGTCTGCTAATGGTTGCAATCTGATACAAATCTTTTATAGATTGGCTAAAACATATTTTTGTTAGCTCGACTTAGTCGCCACTATTGGCGTGCGTGCGTGCGTCTGTCCGTGCGTCCGTCCGGACCATTTCTCCTACATGAATGGAGGGATTTCTGTAAAACTTCACACAAATGTTCACCTCAATGAGTTATAGTGTCGCGCAAACATTGTCTTTAATCCAACTCCGATGTTCATCCCATGGTTTCCTTTTACCGATCAGACATTTTTTGCGTTACGACATCTTTCAAGGTTTTGCGTCAATAAACGATGTAGTCAATAGAATTTTAAGCAATTTTCATTAAGGCTGTGAGATTGTCAAGCCATTTAATAGTGTACAATTCAGTGCCATTGTTTATTTCCATTGCATCCCATTGTAACTTGTATAGTAAATATCCAATGATTTCTACGGCGACCCTTATTGCTACGCATCAAAGGTCTCTTGTATACGTATAATTTCATTAAATAAATTCGCCATTAATGCTTATTTCTCAGACCACTGAATGATTCGGGGACGACTAGTAGCCGTACCATTTTTTAGAAGAAAACGCTAGTAGCCGTACTGTCAATTGGCTAGTAGCCGTACCATCTTGTCACACTACCAGTGCAAATGAAAATTCGAGTTTTTCAAAAACTAGCGGGTTGGGACAAGATTTAACTACATGAAGTGATACAGTAATGAATACACTTCACATAGTAAAACGAATTTCCGCCAAACAATGTAAATAAAGCTTTGAAATGGACATTTGAAGGGACACGATTGACATTTTTTTTTGTAAATTTTGGTGATCTATCGTATTTTTTCGCAGTTAACGGTGTTACACGTTTATTTTATAACTCGACGCACTCTATTTCTTGCTAGTTTAAGTATTTAAAGTAAAAGAATTAAATAATTAATCTTTATTCAGTTTCTTACCCACTTTTTTAACCAGCTCCTTCGTGATGGCTATGTGTATAGTCAGCGCTATCGGAAGTAGGGTCGGACTTTCGAGTGTACACTGTGAGATGTGCAGGCTCATAAAATAAAAGTTTTGCAGCTGAATAATGTATCATAACAACAAATAGTATTTTAACGTAACATAACAACAAATAATACTTAATTAATTTCCTAACAAAAAATAATATTCTGCCTTGTTTACAAGGCAATGTCAAAATAGTTTTGTTACTTATTAAGCAAAAGAAAAATTTAAGTTCTCAACATGAAGATATGAATTAGCAAAGCATTTAAAGGAGTATATTACAATAGTTTACGCGCATATTTCTGCGCAAGCGCTAGTTTCACGAAATGTATTTTTCTCAGTGACCGGTGTTAGTTGTGTAACGTTAGTACTTCGACTGTTGCGTAAAATCAATCGATTAAATATTTCAAATTATTTCTCACAAAGTTATCGTCCGTGAGAATGGCCTCACGCGAGAAAAACAAGAAGGGCAGGTTCGTTAGTGATGGAAATCACCAAGCTGTGAAGAAACGTAAATTATTTGGTTCGATAATTTGCCCTGACAATGATTCAAGTGTTTCAGATAATTTGACGTCCGAAGTAGATAATGTTATTTCATGTGAAAATGACTGATGTTAATTTTGATACTCTTGAATTTTTAACCAAACAGAAAATACTTTCATGTCACATGGCAAAGAAAATTGCAGCATCCGGTTTGAATTTGAGTCATATAAAACTTGCTGTCTCTCGTGGTTAGATGGATTGTCTCAGCTGTTTGGTGAGAAACTTGACACAGGCAAACCTAGAGAAACATCTCTTAAATCTGTTGTTCAGAAATTGTATAATTACTTAATGGATCATAAGATTTAGGGATTGTTATATGATTTTCATTGATTATCAGTGTTAGGTGTTTTTCGATATGTATGGAAACTTTGGCAACACTGCATTTGTCGGAATTTTACGAAAGAAATGTGGTAACTGTAATGTAATTCTTGATAAAGAAATAGTTATTTCTTTCAAAATATGAAATTGGTTTTGATGAGCATGTTATAAAACTATTTATACATGTTATGATGGATATTTGTAGAACTGAATTAAAATTAGAGATATTTTTTACTTTTATGACCAACTTTGAAGTAATATAGTAAACAAGAGGGCCATGATGGCCCTATATCGCTCACCTGAGTACAAAAGTACTCTCTGCTTGTGGTTTCAGACAAGAAGATTTTTAAAGTTTTGCCTATACAAGTCTATGTAAAATGAAGTGACCCCTGGGGCGGGGCCAATTTTGACCCCAGGAAAATAATTTGAACAATCTTTGTAGAGTTCCAATAGAGGATGCTAAATACCAAATATCTAAGCTCTAGGCCTTGTGGTTTCAGACAAGAAGATTTTTAAAGTTGTGCCTATACAAATCTATATAAAATGAAGTGACCCCTGGGGCGGGGCCAATTTTGACCCCAGGGAAATAATTTGAACAATCTTTGTAGAGTTCCACTAGAGAGTGCTAAATGCCAAATATCTATGCTCTAGGCCTTGTGGTTTCAGACAAGAAGATTTTTAAAGTTTTTCCTATGTAAGTCGATGCAAAATGAAGTGACCCCTGGGGTGGGGCCAATTTCGACCCCAGGGAAATAATTTGAACAATCTTTGTAGAGTTCCACTAGAGGATGCTAAATGCCAAATATCTAAGCTCTAGGCCTTGTGATTTCAAACAAGAAGATTTTTAAAGTTTTTCCTATACAAGTCTTTATAAAATGAAGTGACCTCGGGGCGGGACCAATTTAGACCCCTGGGAAATAATTTGAACAATCTTTGTAGAGTTCCACTAGAGGATGCTAAATGCCATATATCTAAGCTCTAGGCCTTGTGGTTTCAGACAAGAAGATTTTTAAAGTTTTACCTATATAAGTCTATGTAAAATAAAGTGACCCCTGGGACGGGGCCAATTTTGACCCCAGGGAAATAATTTGAACAATCATTGTAGAGTTCCACTAGAGGGTGCTAAATGCCAAATATCTAAACTCTAGGCCTTGTGGTTTCAGACAAGAAGATTTTTAAAGTTTTTCCTATACAAGTCTTTATAAAATAAGTGACCCCTGGGGCGGGGCCAATTTAGACCCCTGGGGAATAATTTGAACAATCTTTGTAGAGTTCCACTAGAGGATGCTAAATGCCAAATATCTAAGCTCTGGGCCTTGTGGTTTCAGACAAGAAGATTTTTAAAGTTTTTCCTATATAAGTCTATGCAAAATGAAGTGACCCCTGGGGCGGGGCCAATTTTGACCCCAGGGAAATAATTTGAACAATCTTTGTAGAGTTCCACTAGAGGTTTCAAAATGCCAAATATCTAAGCTCTAGGCCTTGTGGTTTCAGACAAGAAGATTTTTATATTTTTTCCTATAAAAGTCTATTCAAATTGAAGTGACCCCTGGGGCGGGGCCAATTTTGACCCCATGGGAATAATTTGAACAATCTTTGTAGAGCTCCACTAGAGGGTGCTAAATGCAAAATATCTAAGCTCTAGGCCTTGTGGTTTCAGACAAGAAGATTTTTAAAGTTTTGCCTATATAAGTCTATGTAAAATGAAGTGACCCCTGGGGCGGGGCCAATTTTGACCCCAGGGAAATAATTTGAACAAACTTTGTAGAGTTCCACTAGAGGATGCTAAATGCCAAATATCTAAGCTCTAGGCCTTGTGGTTTCAGACAAGAAGATTTTTAAAGTTTTTCCTATATAAGTCAATGTAAAATGAAGTGACCCCTGGGACGGGGCCAATTTTGACCCCATGGAAATAATTTGAACAAACTTTGTAGAGTTCCACTAGAGGATGCTAAATGCCAAATATCTAAGCTCTAGGCCTTGTGGTTTCAGACAAGAAGATTTTTAAAGTTTTTCCGTTCGGTTGCCATGGCAACCAGAGTTCTGAATGGAATTGATTTCTTTGAACAACTTTGGAAGAGCTTCATGCAAGGAACATCCGTGGCAAGTTTCTTCAAAATTGGCCAAGCCGTTTCAGAGAAGAAGTCGTTTGAAGAAAAAGTTGAAGACGGACGGACGGACGGACGGACGACGGACGACGGACATCAGGCGATCACAAAAGCTCACCATGAGCACTTCGTGCTCAGGTGAGCTAAAAATTAAGCCTGGATGCCCCTGTTTTTTTTGTTTTTGTTTTGTTTAGAAATATATACTGTGTCATTTTACGGAGTTTAAAAAAAATCTGTCCGTTACAAAAAAAGATATATAGATTTTTTTCCAGTCAGGGACTGAATTGTCTCCCTTTTTTGTTGGATGTTTTGGTCATTTTCAAAGTTTTTTCTTCAAATATACAAAAAATCTCACATAATTCCATCCAAAACCATACATACACATAATTCCAAACAAAAAATGCATAGATATAAGGTGTTGGTTAGGAATTCCACATGTAACAATCATTTAAAAGATATATGTGCGTTTTCTCAAAATCCCTTCAAAATGGCCGTATAGAGGGGCATAATAATGAGCGATTACTCAAAAACAAGCATGGAAAGCTATATTTTTCTTTATATCATTTTGTTTGTGAAGGAATTCTCTTTAATTGTGCAAAGTTTTAAAAAATTCTGTCCGTTAGAACTTATTGTCATATACTCCTTTAAAGTCTCCCAAAATTGACACAAATTGTATTATTGTGTAATAACAATTTTTTGGCAAGTTCTTATTTTGAAAGAAAGGACAGAACACATCAAATTATAAAAATCTATTTGTGTTTAAAGTTATCTGAATTATTTACAAATTAATATTTTGATGAATGAAGCTAATGTGTAAATGCATCAAAATGAATTCAATAAGTACGATAATGACTGTAAATATTTTTTTACAGAGGTCAATAACTCATTAAGATAAACTGTTGATATCAAATTTTTAAACTTTTTTGCTGATAAACAATATTTAAAACTACTTGTACGAGGGGTGTTAGGTAAATTCCCGGACTGTTCTCATATAATCTCAACGGCTTCATTGATAGTAATGAAAATTTGCAGACATACTAAATAAAATGTTTATAATTTAAATATGAAACAAATAAGTGGTAAAATTGAATTTTCTTTGTGCTTTTGTTGCTATAGCAACATAAGGGAAGCCTACCCGGGGCATTACATCCGTATGTGCATTAAAACCGCCCGAAAACAGTTAATATTTGTATAATTTCTTCCAATTTTTGATATGTAATTAAACTGACGTTACTCTGTCCGTGACGTAAATTTTGAGCGAAATCATAGCGTATTGCGTGCGTGACGTCAAATTAAAATGACGTCATTGTTTACCAACGCACTTGCGTTATGGCGTCGAAAGAAGAAATTCGTTCTGTAATCAAGTTTCATGCCTTGTCGGGTGAAACACCAACAGATTCGTATAAAAAAATAAAACGCGTGTACGGCGAGTCATCTGTCTGTCGGACATTAGTGTTTGAATGGCACAAACGCTATAGTGGTGGACGAATTAGCCTAAATGATGACGAGCGTACCGGACGTCCAGTCACCAAGAAGTCGTTAGCTGCCGTAGATCAAGTAAGAGACTTGATGGATCAAGATCGGCGATATACTTTGAGAGAATTATCAAGTTTTACGGATATGAGTGTGTGGCGTATGGTGTCAGAAGTGCATTGAACATAACGGAGAGTTTTTTGAGAAAGAATGAGGCATCGTATCACAAAGACGGTGCTTGTTGTGATTGACGGCGTTGAAATTGACGTCAACGTTTCGCCGCGATTGTCCCGCTGCGGCTGTACCTATGTTTATTTTGTTTATGTTTTCTGTATTGTAGCAGATAAATGTACATTGTTATATATCATTTTAAAAAGTATGTAATGATCTTTCAGGAGAACATTAAATTGTTGAAATGTAGTTTGAATTGTCGTTTTAATACATCCAGTCCGGGAATTTTACCTAACACCCCTCGTAAGTCACATGACTGTCTAGTTATCAGTCAATTACTACACTGGAACTTCTTGTTTATGATTCCAGGTGATCTTCATAGCCAGCTTAAGCAACAGAGCAAACTGATTCATAGTAATTTCAAATAAACCCTCTACTCCACAGGATATGGTGTGCCAGCCGATCTGGGTCTACAGTGGCTGCACATATATGAAAATGAGTTTTATCGAGTAAAGAGTTAATTTAAAGAGCTCTTACTAACTTGCTTGTAACCAGTCAAACATTGTCATTAAAACCATGAGCAATAAAAGAATGCAGTATTTCAAAACTAGAAATGTGTCCATAGGACACGGATGCCCCCGCTTTGCATCGTTTCCAGATACTAAAGTGCAATGATGGGAATAATAGCATTTCAAAGACAGTGATGTTCGAGTAATTATAAGAATATGCATAAACTTGATGATCAAGTAAATTATTTGTATTTGTGGCACTGTTGTCTTCTCATTATGGAAATGTCTGTGAAGAAGTTGGTGGTAATGCAATGCAATGTCATAGTGAACATTTGTGCCAAGTTATTTTGAAATCCCTTCATTCATAAAGAAGTTATAGCCCGAACAAGTAAATTCAAGTTTTAGTAACTGTGACCTTGACCTTGGACTTACAGGCATGGGTAATGTACGCAACACACTTTGTCATGGTGAACATTTGTGCCAAGTTATTTTGAAAACCCTCCATTCAAAACAAAGTTATAGCCCGGACAAGGAAATTCTATTTTTAGTAACAGTGACCTTGACCTTGGACCTACAGGCATGGACATGGTACACAACTCACCACCTTGTCATGGTGAACATTTCTGCCAAGTTATTTTGAAATTACTATATTCCTAATGTAGTTACAACCCTGACAAGAAAATTCTATTTTAGTAACAGTGACCTTGACCTACAGGCATGGGCAGGGTACGCGATACACCGCCCTGTCATGATGAACATTTGTGTCAAGTTATTTTGAAATCAATCTATTCCTTACAAAGTTACAGCCCGAACAAGAGAATTCTATTTTTAGTAACAGTGACCTTGACCTACAGGCATGGGCAGGGTACGCGATACACCGCCCTGTCATGGTGAACATTTGTGTCAAGTTATTTTGAAATCCCTCCATTTATAATGAAGTTACAGCCTGGACAAGAAAATTCTATTTTAAGTAACATTGACCTTGACCTTGGACCAGGCTTGGGTATTGTGCGGACACACTGCCTTGTCATAGTGAACATTTGCGCAATCCCTCCATTCATAACAAAGTAACAGCCCGGACCTAAAGGCTTGGGCATGTATGTGACATACCGTCTTGATATGGTGAACAATTATACCAAGTTATTTAAAAATCCAATAAGAAATAACAAAGTTACAGAGCGGACAAGATTTTGCAAGAAAATTCTATTTTTAGTAACAGTGACCTTGACCTTGGACCTACAGTCACGACACACCGCCTTGTTATGGTGAACATTTGTGCCAAGTTATTTTGAAATCCCTCCATTCCAAACGAAGTTAAGGGCAAAGTGTATATTTTTCTTAACACAAAATGTAAGTGAAAAAGGGGCATAATTTGAAAATATTGGAAGCATGGTTATGGGTCTTGTTGGTTATGATGTAGATCTTGATGGTGAAAATATATTTCAAGTTTCAAGGCAGTATCTCAAGTAGTTTTTAAGTTATGGGCAAAATGCACAAAATATAAGAAACAAGATATATTCCTATTAAAACTAATGTAAATGGAAGTATCAAAGGGCCATAACTTCTGAACAGAACATGTAAGAGCAAAACCCCACCTTTTTGCACAACAACATATCAGGCCAAGCATTGTGGTAAAGTTTCATCAAATTCCCAGCAGAGGTGTAGGAGGAGTTGCGTGCACAAGATATATTCCTATTAAAACTAATGTAAATGGAATTATCAAAGGGCCATAACTTCTGAACGGAACATGTAAGAGCAAAACCCCACCTTTATGCACAACAACATATCAGGCCAAGCATTGTGGTCAAGTTTCATTAAATTCCCACCAGTAGTGTAGGAGGAGTTGCGTTCACGAGATATACTCCTATTAAAACTAATGTAAATGGAAGTATCAAAGGGCCATAACTTCTGAACGGAACATGTAAGAGCGAAACCCCACCTTCATGCACAACTACATATCAGGCCAAGCATTGTGGTCAAGTTTCATTAAAATCTGACCAGTAGTGTAGGAGGAGTTGCGTTCACGAGATATACTCCTATTAAAACTAATGTAAATGGAAGTATCAAAGGGCCATAACTTCTGAACGGAACATGTAAGAGCGAAACCCCACCTTCATGCACAACTACATATCAGGCCAAGCATTGTGGTCAAGTTTCATTAAATTCCGACCAGTAGTGTAGGAGGAGTTGCGTTCACGAGAATATCGGACGGACGGACGGACAGGAGCAACTCTTAATGCCCACCGCCATTTCATGGCGGGGGCATAAAAAAAATTCAAAGTTAATAATTTTATAATTTAATATGACTGTATAATGTGATGAAAATGATCGCCTTGCCTTAATCTTTGTTCGCGCCGTTCACGCCTCCGCCGTTCAAGGTCGTCTTCTCCGTTCACCGTGGCAACACTTGTTGTACTAAAGGGAGGTAAGTCATACAGGTTACACACACATTATATATCACAAACAGGGTAGCACACTGAAAATCTTGTAAAACAACATGGGTTAAATCTCAAATTCAACAATTTGTAAATATTTGTTATGTGTAACACTTCAACAAATCACTCCCAAAAAAAACCTAAGATGTCTTAGCAATTTTACTTCTGCATTACATCCTGAAGATTCCAAAACTGGAATTCACTTAAGTTAACCCTTTTCTCCACAGACACACCTTTACTGCGTGGGCAAACAGTGTAGATCCAGATCAGCCGGCACATATGTGCCATCTGATCAGGATCTGCCCTGTTTGCTTTTTGATTTGTTATGTTATTTCTGACCTTAATGCGGCCAGTGCAGATCCTGATCAGACGGCACGGATGTGCCGGCTAATCTGGATCTACACTGGTTGCACATGCATAAAAATGCGTTTATATGAAGGAAAGGGTTAAACTGGAATCTCCCCTTAATACAATGAGTAAAATCATGATGGTGTTCCTTAAAGAATAGTAGACTAAGTTTAATTTTATCAAACATTTGTCTTTTTCCATTTATTTAACCCTTTCTTCCATATATACGCCTTTTCATGCATGTACGACTAGAGTAGATCCAGATCAGATGGCACATTCATTCCGTCTGAACAGGATCTGCACTGGTCGCATTTTTGTCAGAAATAACCTAACATGAATCCAAAAGCCAACAGTGCAGATCCTGAATTGTGCCGGCTGATCTGGACCTACATTGTTTGCCCACGCAATAAAGGTGTGTCTATGGAAGAAAGGGTTAAACACAATCTATTGATAATTGGAATAGTCTTAGCATAATTTTAGTACTCTGGATGAAATGGTCCTCCCAGAGGGGTTTCCTGACCAAGTTTACTATAGTAGGACTACAGTAGTTGGTTTTGGAAATTAATAATGAATTCAATCCAATCATTATAGAGAAGACCATTAATATGTACTTGATGCATTCAGATAAGAGATCTAATGTTTTGCTGGGCAATTTTTATTTTTCCTATTTAACCCTTTACTCCATTATTATATATGTGCAACCAGTGTAGATCCAGATCAGCTGGCACATCTGACATGGCTGACATGGATCTACACTGTTTGCTCCTGATATAACAGCTATTTCCCATGGTATAAAGGGTTAACAAAAAGGCATTGAATTACAGAATGTACTATCAGTAACTGTAGTAAAATGCATCAAAATGCCATGCAATACGCATACAAATTAGCCTGCTCAATTTGCAAACAATTTTTACACAGGTGCAGACTTTACTATACAAACATGGGCCCAAAATCATTAAACTAAGATAACTGGAGTCCAGTCTCAAATCTCAGGCATCTGACTGGCTGATTCTTAATGGGGCTGAAATGGCAACTAGTCACAATTTCAGCCAATCAGATGCTTGAGATTTGAGACTGGTCTCCAGATTTAGTTTCACAACCTTGGGCACAGAAATTTATGCCTTGATTCATTCAAAGTTTCTTATTACTTTCAGGCCAAGGAAACCAGTCTGCTGGCAAAAAGAAGACGGTTTAGAATCCACATGAAAATTTTATTTTGACATCAACTGTGGAACTGATAAAATAGATATCTGTTAAATTAAATCATCAAAGTAAAATTTATCGTTTCTATTATCAGGTTTGAAGAACTATTTTGGGTACACTCGTGATATTTTTGAAAACAGACTGCATACCTTCGCCTTGGAATCAAGCTTTTTGCTGATATGTACTTATTCTCAGACATTACATACTACACTAAGATGTGGGATTGGAATCACTACATTCTGGTTGCCATAGCGATGCTGGCAAAGGGCCATCACTCTATTGATGTGTTACAAAATATGAGCAATTTTCACTGTCTGAGTTTGTAAACAATGGTATTAATATACAAAATATGAAATACTTAGCATTTTCTTCAGGTACTTTTGTTCAGTGTTAAAAGCAACCCTGCTGATATGTTATATTCTTTGAATCAGCAAAGCAGGCATTTCAGGGATGGATTCAAGATTTGATTTTAGAGGTGGCAAGTCAGGTGGTAAAGGGACTCGCTTTGAAAACAAAATGTGTGTCCTCCCTCCTTCCCCCCACTCCCATCCTCAACTCCCCACCCCCATCCCTAACTCCCGTTAAATCAACCTATGCAATCGCTTTTTATCGATGTGAAAACATTTTATTGTTCAGCAAATTAATCATTATTCAGTATGTTGTTTTGGAGTTAACCCTTTAATCCATATATACTACTCAAAATTTGATAAGGAGTTTATTCCTTACATAAGGTTGAAACAATAAAATATTTGCTGTGATTCTGAAAATTTGTTTATTTGACATCAGCCAAAGAAGGAATAAGCTGACAAACTGTTGAAGCAGAACAGCGGTTGAATTTTGGTATAGGGCAGTAATTCAGGATAAAACGAAAAGCGATCCCTATCAAATTTTGAGAAGTATATATGCATTTATGGTGTTGGGCAAACACTGTTTATCCAAATCAGCAGGCACATCTGTGCCCAAGATCATAAAACTAAATCTGGAGATCAGTCTCAAATCTCAAGCATCTGATTGGCTGAAATGGCGACCAGTCGCCATTTCAGCCAATCAGATCCTTGAGATTTGAGACTGATCTCAAAACTAAGTTTTATGATCTTGGGCTCTGATTTGGATCCACACTTGTCACTTCATGGTTGAATATGTTACCTAATTAATCTAAAGATAAATGTACTGGCTGATCTGGATCTACACTGTTCACCCATGCGCTTAAAAGTGTTTCTAAGCGGTAAAGGGTTCAACTAAATAACTAAATAAAACTAAGCAAAATGGCACCTTACTCTAGTGGCCTTGCAATAAACTCAAATGCTCTTGAAAGTTTCAAGAAATGTTTATCACTCAAAGAAACTTGTGACAGTCACTGTTTGTGTAATGTAGATGAACCTAAATGTTTCCTACATAAACTTTCATTCAGACATCTTTCAGGTAAGTGTTTTCTTTGAAGATAACTGTTGTTTATGCAATTCATAGACAAGGATATTTATATCATGTTTTTATTTCTTCAGATAATTTAGATGCCTATGAAATTAGCCTCTGGTCTTGAAGTCATTATTTTGTGTAATTGCTAACATGTCTTTGGCAAGTTGAAGTAATGCCTAGAGTGTTCTGCAATAAAATTACCTTTCTCGAAGTACAAGACAGCTCATTCTGAAAAGTGTGAATAATTTACAAGGGAATTTTAAAAGCTCGGCACCAAACACAAAAGAAATGAAAAAAAGGCTATTACCCAGAATTTTTCTTTACTCAGACACTAATGCCTTATCCACAGAGTGAAAGGTTAGATGAGTCTAATCCTAGTATTTTCTAACTAGTATACCATTCTACCCTTAAATGTTCAAAAAGATTAATCATTCCCTTCTTTACAACATCAACATCACATATACTTACATTTTTCTTTTGTAACTTTCCTATATTTTGAGGGAGTAAATTTCTTTTCCCCAAAAAGAACTATGAAAACAATGTTTTCTTTTAATTCAATCAAGTGACAGGGCGAAAAAGGTTGACTATGCAGGGTCAGATGCAAGATTTGCAGAAATGGGAATAGGTTGCGGCAATCCTGGGGCAGCTAAATAATGATTTCCAACTTCCTGGCAAAAAATCCCCATGAAAATTAAACACTGCTGCCCAAAAAGTGTTCCAGCAACCCCAATGAACCCCCCCTGGATATGCCCCTGCTTTGACTTAAATATAAGATTATGACATACAGATGCCAACAAACAAAACTTGTTCACAGAATTTCAAGTGAGATGAAAACTTCTAGGTAATCATGCAACAAACCAAGTAACATGCATACAGGGAGGCAAGCTGTTCGTCCCGCTCCTTCCTCCGGCGTGCCAAACGCTCCTGTATTTCGGCATGGATTTCATCGGCAGACTTTGTACCACTTCTACCATGCACAAACACATGCAAACAAAATAAAAGCATTCACATTCAAGATGAAACTTAAAGTGTTGTCATTGATTGAGAGAATGACTGAAAATCATAGAAAATGACCGATGTGGAGACTTGCGTTTGATGAGAATCTTTTAATCTTCTGTGATGTTCTGTACATTTGCCATGTTTTGTAAAATGATGATGGTGATGATGATAATGATGATGATGTTAATGATGATGAGATTGATTAAGACAAAGCTGATGCTGCTGCTGCTGCTGATGATGATGATGATAGTGGTAATAACAAGGCTGCCATTTATGACAATCTTATTCATCATGATGATGATGACAAAAATAAATTTGTAATGGCCAAGATCAACCATAGAAGTGCTTGAATAGTTTGCAGAAAGCATTTGAAAGATGGATGGTACAACTTTGTAGTTTAAAAACACAACAATTCAACAATATTTTTACCATTTGCTTGCTTTTTAATAACACAATTTTTTTCCTTAACTATTAAAAATTAAGGCATCAATTCAAGGAGCCTTACAAAATTAATGCATTTTTTCAGTGTATAATTAAAATATTCAAAATTTAATATTTTGTTATAAAACGATGTGAATTTCATTGATTGCAATCTATCTTAACCCTTTTCTCCATATATACACATTTTTACACGTGTGCGACCAGTGTAGATCCAGATCAGCCGGCACATCCGCTATTTGATTTATAAGTTATTTCTGACCAAAAAGCGACCAGTGCATATCCTGATCAGACAGCATCAGATGTGATGGCTGATCTGGATCTACAATAGTTGCACACGCTTAAAAATGCGTATATATGGAGGAAAGGGTTAATCTCACAGAATATAATAATTACAACTGATATTTGTTGTGTTAGAGAAAAACATTGATTTTATTTCAGTCTTGAACACCGAAAACATGGCAGTCTGGCATTGTAAAAAGAGACATCATTTGCAAGTGATACATAATTATGTCATATGGAAAAGCTGAAATACTCAGGCACTGGTTCTACAAGGAACTATATCAATTTCTCCAAATTTTAGGACTAAATAATATGAAATAATTAGATTATGTTAACCTACTTATTTCGAAACTGTAATTTTTACGTATTCCCATACTCTTTATTTCTTTTTTTTTCAAGTCTATCACAACAGGCTCACATAAAACATTGTATCCATGACTTCAAACCTTGTAATCAAACTTTTCACTTTTACTTTGTAATTTCATAACCTTTATGTTGAACAGATACCCTTGATTATAAAAATTTTGCACTGGAAAATCTTAACATGAAATCATTAGACAATTTCGGTTAAAATCCCAACCACACAAATTTCAAGGTCAGGATGTGTAGGCAGTACATTTGCATTTTCACTGATGAGCCCTGGGACTTAAGTACATTTTCGATAACTAGACATCACATGAGAGACAGCAATTTTACTGATGAGCACATTAAAGTACATTACCAGTAACTTAAGACAGTCACGTGACACACAAGTCAAATTCATATATGATTGATCAGCAAAAATTTTAAGAAAATTTTGTATTGTCATTTTCCCATCATGTGAATTTCTCACTAAATAATTATTACCGTATTTGTCCTATCCAGCGCCCATGCTCCTATGATAAACGCACCCCCATATGTTTTCATCTTGCAAATAAATAAACGCTCATTATAAACAATTTTCACTCACCTTTCTGTACTGCTATATCAATGATTTCAGTTTATCTATGAGGTCAGCTGGGCCAGAAAACACAATTTGTAAAAAATTAAATAACATGTTTACCCCACCATTTACTTTTTCCGATTTGGTATAGCATATACAGATTTGTTATTTGCAAAAAGTAACTTCCAGTTTCGGTTTAGCTTATGCTAGTATGATGTTTTTCTTGCTTCTTGATTTTTCTGTAAGCTTTATGTTAGTTCTCTTTGAACGACCCTCCTCTTCTCGAATTTTCTAAGCACCTGGGGTAGTAGATGGGGCAATTATGGTATGAATATTTATATATTTATCTCACCCATAATTAATACTTTCAAAGTAAATTTTGTTTCTATAAATAATAGTGTATCATGTGACTGTCAACTTACCCATTATCAACCATACTCTATCAAAAATGGAAAATTGGAACAGTGCTACAAGCATCATTAATTTCAATGGTAGTAAGTCCATAAATATGAGGAGGGACATAATTTTAATGCTTTATTTCTCAAGTTTTCCCAAAATGATAATTACTTGTAATTCATAGACAAGTCAAATAAAAGGAATGTAATTTTTCAATAATATTTTTGTCCTTTTTCAGTCTTCTTCTATCATTAAAAAATATGTAATTAATTTGTAAAACTTTATTACTGCATGTATTTTATGACATGTAGCATATTCATCAACAATTTAACTGGTTAATTATGTTAATATATATCTAACATTAAGCTATATCTTTATAGATGGCTATGTCAAAGACTTTCAAATAATTGTTCCTATTTTGATTAATTGGAGGGTTAAATTGTCTTTTCTTGGGTTCCTGTATATAATTTTGGGTTTTATTTGTGTTTAATTTATTCCATTTAACATTATGTGTTTCTAGTTATTATAATTCCCTGGCTTTATAGAAGCAAACATAAAATCCTGTAATTCATTTCAAGTTTAAAATCCAAACATGGTTTTACGATATCCCTTTATAAAAATCCCTTCAGATAAAAACAAACATAATCCACAAAGACTCACCGCAACCAGTCTTACAGACTGAGCAAGACTACAACGAAAAGAAGAGTGAAAAGGATCCAGTCAAGGTTGTTTGGCAGACTATTTCAATAATGAGAAACTGATGTAGATCCAGTGTAATCATCAACAAGCCTATCTGCCATATTGTCATAAAACATAACATATAATGACTACTCCAGCTTTGTAAATAGGCTTCCTGCAAAAGCAAACTGGCAACAAGAGGACCAAAAGGACACAATTTGCTCACCTCAGAACTGAAGAAGTAAACCTGGAAATCATTCTGAACCACGTTTGATAAAAATCAGATGAAAAGTACAGCCTCTATTATAATAAGACCAAGAAGTGAACAATTTTGATTCAGATCAGATGACTTGGATGTGCTAGCTGATCTGGATTAATGCTGGTTACCCAATTTATAAAAGATAATATATCATGTTATTAAAGATAGACATCATAATGCAGTTATCATGGATCTGACAATGTGACCTAGTTTAAGATTCATTAAACCAATAATGATATTATCATGAGAAACAATCTGATTAAAGTATGGTGATAATCCGATAAAAATGGGGCAAAAGTTTTCTGATATTTGACCTAGTTCCTCAATTTAGATCCATGATGACCCAGTTTTGCACATGTTTGAATAATTTCTAGATAAACATAATAAGAGATAGTTTGAAAATAATATCATGAAATATATCACCTGTGACTATCCTCTAAAAGAAACATTAACAACCAATATTAGACAAGGTATGAGGCAATGGATGCTAAACACAACTCTGTACAAATACCGTAACTCGCATTGAGCCTTCAGCTCAGGTGAGCTAAATCAGTACTGGCACAAACAATTTTCTGTTCTAGCCAAACAATGTGTGGGCAAATGTATTTGGGCAATAAATTCATTTGCAATATATCAAAAACACATGAGTATAATGGAAGAACAGTAGAAATCTGAAGGGAAGGAAAGCACATAAAGCTGAGCACCTACTCTAAGGATTCCCATCACAGCTTGCAGGCAGACTTAGAAAAAATATTGTTATTAATTCCTGTGCCAAGATTCTTGACAGCTACAATAGAAACTCTATCTACCCTCAAGGACATTACCTATTACAGTTCAAAGAAAGGGTAAGTACAGATAGGAGATGCATTTTGATTGGCAGGCAGTTCTGTAACAGTCATAATGATTGGTCAATTTGAGAATACTGATCCTATCACACATTAATGTCACCCATAGATGCTTAAACTTCCAAAACAATTTAATAAGAACTTACAGCAATAGCTGAAACATTTGTAGTGTCAAAATATAACAGATTCATTAACATTAGCACTCTGTGACCGGATTTCCATATTGTTTTTGATTGTGATTAACAATAGTTATGCCATAACTATAATGATTTATAAAATACATTAGTTGATTTCATTATAATGGCATATCTAAATGATGTATAGAATGGAATACAGTGGAATTAGATGGTGTACATATAATTCAGAACAATTGTAATGTCAATGCAGTGAAGTGCTGTTGTTTTCTTAATGAAACTGAACAGTTTTTTGGAAATTTGGTGAAATGGTTTGAACAAAATGGAACAGACAGAGATGAAATCAAATGAAATGAATGTATGAAATGAACATATGAACAATTTACTCTTTTAGTCCCTGGATATGGATTATATCATATGCACAATCAGTGAAGATCCAGATCAGCCTGCATTTTGTAATGTGCAGTCTGATGTTTGCCTTTAGATTCATTATTATTAAACCCTTTCCTCCATTATGTAGGCATTTTTAAGGCATGTGCTAACAGTGCAGATCCAGATCAGCCGGCACATCAGTGCTGTCTTATCAGGATCTGCACTAGTCGCATTTTGGTCAGAATAACCTAACAAATCAAAAAGCGAACAGTTTAGATCCTGATCAGACGGCACAGATGTTCCGGCTGATCTGGATCTAAACTGTTCACCCATGCAATAAAGGTGTATCTATGGAGGAAATGGTTAAGGTTATGTGGTCACATAGAAGCTGAGTAGATCCAGTGATTTTGGATCTACACTTATCACCCATGTTATTAAAGGCGTATCCATGGAGTAAGTGGTTGACAAACATAATAACTAAATGATAATCATATTCTGTTGCTTTTCACATAAATAAAACCTATTTCAAACTTCAACTACAATCTAAATTTTTGCAGGGTGGTAACAATGCAATGTAAAAATACTGATGGATTAAATTGCACTAAAATTATTTCAAAAATGTTTCACAAAATGAAATTAAAAGCCATTTTTGTAATATCATGTTTCTTATTTGTGAATACAAAATAGGTGTTAACAACACTGTATCGTACTTTATTGACAAAATGCATTTAAAATAAAACTTTAGACTCTTAACAAACACTTTGTGATACTCTCCAACAGAAACAAAAGACTTTTGAAGATGGTAAAATCAAACTTTAATGAGGAAATTACTATACCATCATTAGTATTTTCATGCACTCAGTGCATTTCAGTTGTTTAAGCACCTAAGGACCCCAAGATCAAAACACTAAGAGTGGAGACTGGTCTCAAATCTCATCAATCTGATTGGCTCAAATGAAAACTAGCTGAAATGGAGACATATTCAATAAGGTTCTGGATTATTGAGACTGGTCTCCAGTTTTAGTTTTGTGATCTTGAGCACTGACATCTGCTAAGGTTCACTCTTGTATTATTGTGTGTCATTAGTGTTACAGTCTTTTCCTGGGCTAGTATCAAAGTAAATAACTCAAATTTCTATGACATATTTCTGTACTCCATGTGATATGGCTGTTATCCAGTGAGTTAACACTGTAGATCTGGATCTACACTGTTTGCACACATGATAAACCCGTATATGTGACCAGAGTAAAAGGCTATTGGTTGTTGGTGGTAAATTACCACATATAAAGGATGAATAGAGATATTTCTCTTGATTTATTGAATGTAACATTTTCTTTTTCTTAAGATCATAAAATGTGTTAATATTTTTCTTGTTCAGTATTTCAAACACACCACTAAAAGAGCGAAAAAGATGACAAAATTGGCTCAAGAAAAGACTGTACCAACTCAAGATTGACAGGATTTGGTAAAACATTTCTTAATCTAACATGTAGCATGTCCATTAATGCTGCATAAAAGCATTGCAACAATTAAATATTTAACTATGCTTGCTTGAAAGATTTTATTTATGCAATTACAGTATATGTTATTTTATATTTCATGGGGTTTGTTAATTTGTGATCTGCCCTCAAAATTGATCAAACTTACCCCCAACATATACATTTTGTTTAGTAAATTATAACCAATTGCTTTTTGGTTAACAAACAAACTAAAAACTTGTGAAACTAGTTCAAACATACTGCATACAAACATGCATGAAAATTGTACAAACTTAACAGATGCATAATGGTGTAACATTTGATGGTCATAAATAAAAACTTACTCTTCTTCTTGTTGACGTCTGCGGCGACGTTCTGCACGTCTTTCCTCTAAGGACATTGAACTCATTGTGCACGAGTTATGTGGCCTGGGCTGCTATGGTCGAAATGTGAGGAAAGCTCTGAAAAACATCAATAAAACAGAATCATAGTTGATTTTTATAGGTAAACAATAACTGGTAAAATAAATATTTCTCATTTACCAATATCTGCAACCCAAAATGACCAAAAACAACATGTACTGTTCATCTTGGTTATGTAGACTGTGCTTTCAAACAAAGAAAAAAAGTAAAATATGAAAATCAGAAACTGCCACACCCAGAAAACATAGCCCTCCCCATGGAGCCAAAATGTACATAGGAAAGAGAATATGGGTTTACAAGAAGATCCATTTTAAATAAGACACCACAAACAATTAACGAAAAAGTGAACCTTTTGGGGTTACCGCCTTGGAACGCCAACCATACACTTGCCCCCAACAGGTCCTTGTATGAACACACATGTACAAGTTGTCAACCCACCTTTCAACTTGCCTCAAATGCAATTGATACTAGCTGTAATTTGCTTTCATCTGTTTGCTAGAATAGGATGACATGATGCATCAAATTTTTCTTGAAGTGCCGAAACCATTGCTTGATGATCAAAACATGTATTATCTCTTCAAAGTGTACAATATAACACAACCTGGAAGTGTTTTTGAATCATTGCCAGCCTTCTCAATGGTCTAGTGCAGAAAGGTCTATTAGTTTCACAAGAAATCTCTTCAAATCAACCAAACTGATCAGTAACTTCAGAATCAGAATTTCTGTGTTATATTTTGTTAAAACAATGTGACTACCATGCTAAGCCACCTGTCAAAATGTAATATGTGTAACGTCCTATTTAGGGAAGAACCGTCACTAACACTGAAAGAACTTGTGGTTCCACCCTATTACCATAATATTTATTTATGAAAAACTAGATGGGTGTTCAGTTGAACACTTATGTCGCTGCCCTCTGGTGCTATGTCGGAATAAAAATGCAAATACAAAGAGGGGCATAACTCCATCAAATGTGACCTTGACCTAAAGAATTTGGCATCATCACAGGTGTGTTCTCACATGCAATATAATTGAAAGTTTCATGAAGAAATATTAAGAAATGGCAAAGTTATAGCCAACATTAAGTTTTTGTGACCAACCGATGGACGGATGGACAAAACGATCCTTATGTAACACCTATTCTTTGAAAGGGCGACACAGAAATTTTGTAACATGCATAAAGGGATGGTAATAAAATATGTTTGAACTAAACTGATCAGTATGAATACTTGGCACACCATGACAAATTGGGCTAAATGGGTTCAAACTAAGTGCAGACCCTAATCAAAATGCAGACTAACTTGGTCTTAAAAGATCTAAACTGTGTTTTAGATGAATTTTAAGAAATTCAATGCTGCCCTCCGACTGAAAGGCTTATAGTATAGACCATGATCATTCTGCACAGATGCTTAGCCATTAGGGTCCACACTGGTCCCATTATTAGGCCCCAAGTCCCATTTTGTCACAAAATAATATGTCTAGTATTTAAAAACATCAAGGTCATTATATAAAACTGTCTGCCCAATGTTGCAGGAAAGTGCTATTATGGCTGGTCATTTTATCCCCAATCATACAAGTAGATGGGTTTTTAGTTGTGTCGCCCTGGGTACTTTGTCACAGTAAAACAAGAGTGCCAAAGAGTATAAAATATACCTGTCAAACATTTTTGTATCAATAAAGTAATAGATCTATATCTGAAGTGGCTGAAGCAACTTGGCTGGTTATTGACAATGGCCGAGATATTATGCCTGTAAACATTTTCCCAAAGTATCATCCGACAAGAATTGTCTGAGTTGAGAGAGCTGACAAGGCGAATTTGCCATCCATTTTTTGTATCAATAAGATCCAGTACTCTAAAGTGGCTGAAGCAATTTGGCTTGTTATTGAACTTGGCCGAGATATTTTGCCCATAAACATTTTCCCTAACTTTCATGAAGATTGGACAAGAGCAGTTTGAGTAATTGAGAGGACATCGATGCCGCCCTCCTAGTCGCCCACCATGGGTGTTCTCATAATACAATCTTTGACGGGCGTATAAAAATCCCAAGTACAAAACGGGGCATAATTCTCTCAAATGTGAACTTGACAGGAAGATGAACTTGTTCATCATGACGCTGTTGTCATATAAGCAAAATAATTTGTAAGTTTGATAAAGAAATATTAACAAATAACCAATGTTTTGTGAAAGACATACAGACAAAGCTGTCCACATGTATCACCATTTCTTCAAAAGGGATGCACAAAAATTATATTCACTCACATGCAAAACATGCTAAAATAGTTATTGTTGATCAATGGAGGAATAATTTTGCTTGGAATGTGTTTTATTGGGGCTTTCCTAAGGACAAAAATATTCACACACAAAACTAAACCCATGCCTGGAGCTATTAAGTTACCACAGCAACATACAAATATGAGTCAAGTTGTTTTCTTATTATACTTATCTACTTCATGAATTAAACAATACTCACTTTGTAATTTCAAACAACTTGTTCACTTTACAAATTCAAAACAACTCAGAAAAATCCAAGTTCAAAAAAAGTCTCTAAACAGCACAGAAAATCTCAGACACAGAAAATCTCAGACACAGAAAATCTCCAGACAAAATGATAAAAGATTCTACCACATATTTCACTTACTAAACTTTTTATGCTTTAGAACTTCTGCTGAACCAACACAACTGATAAGGAATATTCTCCTAACCAAACATTCTCAGAATATTTGAACCGTTGTAGATTGATTGCAATATAAATTCAGTGAAGAAATGCTGGTCCCAAGGTTATAAAACTGAGAATGTAAACCAGTCTGAAATCTCAAGCATCTGATTGGCTGAAATGGTGACTAAGATTTGAGACTGGTTTCCAATCTCAGTTTTAAAATCTTTAAGCCTCAGGACCTGCCCACTCTATGAAATTAATTGTTCCTCAATAAAAGTGGATTTTATATATCTCATAAAATTTGCAGCAGTTTTATTATTCTTTTGCTTGTTTTTTTTAAATAGATGAAAAGGAAAATTGGGAAGCAACAGAACACGAAAAAATTTATATGAAAATAGTACAGGCTCGGTTTGATTGAACCTGTTCAAGAGCAGTAATGGAAATGCACATCACTGCATGCCGCCTAGTTTCATTCACAGAACTGTAAATCTGACAATTATCTCATTGTTTTGCAGTAGCATAGAAATTATGTACAATTTTAATGGTGGAAGATATGGGAGGTAAAAAACGAAAGATATTTATGCAATTACAGTATATGCAATAATTTAATGGTGAACTTGTAAACCTTGCAGTCATGTAATGATTATTGTGGATAAGTTCTGACATACTCATGTACTTACGTATAAGTTGGTGTTTAATAATGAGCATTTACAAAATTTAATTGGTCTAGTGTACCTAAGCCTAAAAATTATACTCCTAAAAATCACTCCAGGACGCTCCTCGAGTTATTGCACAGGAAGACTTATTTTTGAGCATTTGCTGTACATAATTATGAACAGCATGTGTAATGGGCACAATGCCTACTTATTTTTAAGAAATTATCAAAAAAGCAATAAACTCACTCTATCTGTATTGTTCACAACTTGGCACAGCCTATCGCCTAGATACAGGGGTTACACAAGTTCAAGAACTTCCTACATGGCTTGGCATAAAAATGGTTTTGATGTTGAAACTTGCAAATGATACACAAGAACATGCTTTAGAGATAAGAAATGGAAATGTTTCTTCCATTGTGGACTCATCAGCTTACTTTTGATATTTCATTTAACTCTTTCCTCCATTTACACACCTTTATGGCATGGGCAAACAGTGTAGATCCAGATCAGCCGGCACATCTGCACCATCTAATCAGGATGTGCACTGTTTGCTTTATGATTCCTTAGGTTATTTCTGAAAAAAATGTGAGCAGTGCAGATTCTGATCAGATGGCACAGTGCCGTCTGATCTGAATCTACACTGGTCGCACATGCGCAAAAATGCGCATATATGGAGGAAAGGGTTAATTCCTGCACATAAACAGCAGTTCATAGTTACACAGGGACTAAAATATTTATGTAACATTTTAAGTTACAATATTTAATGCAAAACTTCAACCTGGCAGTTCTATTAGTATGTACTGATTATCATTGACTTCACTTTTCATAAAATATTTCAAAAAACATTTCTGCCTTCAGTGCAGGATAAAATTTAGAGCTTTAATTTCATACAACATTAATACTTTAATAAATGAAATGACATCACAGTTGAAGCCACTTAAGTTTGACAAATTAAAGTTTCAAAATAATTAAAATAGCTCATCATTAAGCCATCACCATGTTGTATTATCAGTATGTAAACAAAACCTTCATCTCATCAAGTGCATGAACAGTCATTCAAAAGAAATGTGAGTCGGGCATCTGTATACATACATACACAATGAGACTTTTTACCCTTTCTGATTAGAGGTCGTACTGTACTTAATTTGCATATTGAAAAAAATTTTTTTTTTGTTTTCAACATTGTAAATTTAATCATGGTGTGCTTTGCATTTTGGAAAAATATAGTAATGAAACAATAATTAAACAAGAGTGTCAAACTGTCACAAAATACTGTGGTCAGAGAGCAGACACTGGTAATATAGTTTTGGTGGCAATTAAAGGGCCTAAACTCTGATTTGATCTGAATCAAACTGTTCACATAAGTGATAAAAATTGTATCAAAGTAGTGAAGGGTTAAAACTGTGCTATATTTAATGCACTCCATTTTATGTTTGACTGTATGTAATTAATACTAAAATTGCAAGGTTCACTGGGTGAACTAAAAAAATTTTTACTATGATGGTTGCACAACCAAGATAAAAGTTTCTGAAGCCAAAACATTTTGCTTTTTATTGTGAAAGTCAATTCACCAGTGAAATACCAGTACATACATTCATGTCAGTCAAATTATTTTACTGACAACAAAACTAGCATTTTATAAATAAAAATCCAACAGCTTTTATCTCAAGTAAGCTTACAAGACCCTGACACCTTTAAAACATTCCACATTTTACTATTAAATATATTTTAAGTACAGGTAATTAATCAAATTCACAAGATAAATAGCTAGCAATCTACTAACTGTCTGCCTCCATCTGTCAATCAAAGCTTCTGGTTACAATAAAGAAGAGATCCCTCAGACCAGTATAAAGTTACTCCTACCACATGTGCCATTGCAGGTGTCAACAGCTTATATATCATACAAAACAATTAAAACTGACAATACCTCCCTGTTAGATTTTGCCAGTTATGCCACATTTGTAAAGATAATCATTCAATTTATTTCAATAAAAATTCTGTAAGCATTAAAAAGCAGACGATGTGTCACAATTTTTTCTGTTTTTACTAACTTTCCTCCCTAAAAGAACAAGCGTGTTTAATCTTTCTGCATTACATCCGCTGTTACTCAGTCCACATTACATGGTACAAGTTACCAAGATGAGAAACCAGCCTCTTGTATTATTGAAAACTCAGAATGACTCATGGGCCAAAGCCGTGAACTTGATGCAGGGTACCAGTCTCAAAACTCTACAAAGATTATAATAGGTAAATGCAATTTCAACAAGGAACTATGCATGACAGAAGACTGTGATCTAGCTCTACACTGGTAACATAATTTATGTAATAAAAGTCATATCCTTCGAGTAAAGAATTAAGGTTCAACCGAATATAATGTAATATACAAATCAGTGTCGCCTGATCTGAGGATCTTTTCACTTTTTTATGATAGGTTATTTCTGACTAAGAAGAGAACAGTGTTGATCCTGATCATACAGATCGTATGTGCTGGCTGATCTGGATCTGGATCATTACTGGTTACACATGCGATAAAACCGACACATATGTACCCAACAAAGGGTTAAATCTGATCCTGGCCATTGGCTGTTCACAGGAATGTAGAATTTTATCAAATGCATCTACAGTAAATAGTAGCAGACCCTGATCTGATTGTCCTGAAGTAAAGGCTTGAACTGTTACAGGCATAAACATTCATTATATATTAAGTTTACAACAAGCCTCAATAATGGCTGAAGGTTTATTTCAGGCATTGCAAAATGACCAAGCCAAACAATGTCGGAATCAAACTCAGTCTACATTCTTAATTGTGACATTTATTTTCTGCACAATCAAGACTGCCCACTGGCTAATCTCAAAAGATTACACTAGACGACCAACCAGGGTCTGCTCTCCATGTAAATTTGATTTTTATTCTTGTTAAGTCGTGATGAACTTTTATGAAAATAAACTTTATACGGGCCACACCATTACCTTGACATTTCACTGCCTATTATTTGCTGTAATCTTACAAAAACTTGAGAATTAGTAAAACATTTGTGGGATGCTTCATCAATGAATGCACATCCTCTACCTTCAACTCTATCATCTTGACATTCAGTTGCTCCTATACATGCATTAAAATACCAAAGTTAATGTAGTTTTCAGAAGTTTTAATGAACAAAATAGTATTTGTATATTTACAGTATTTCAACTCTTACTCCAATAGGATATGGCTGTTTCCCATGGGGCAACTGTGTAGATCCAGATCAGCCAGCACATTTATGCCAACTGATCAGGATCTACTCTGTTTGCTTTTAGATTCATTAGGTTATCACTGACCAAGAAGGAAGCAGTGTAGATCCTGACCAGAGAGCAAGGTTGTGTTAGCTGTTAAGGATCTACAGTTGTCTGAATATATATAAAATAAACTGTTCACTTTTTAGTCAGAAATAACCTAATAAATTAAAAAGCAAAAGACTAAGTGTAGATCCTGATCAGATAGGGCTGATGTGCCGTCTGATATGGATCTACACTTATCACACAGGTGTTAAAATCTGTATGTATGGCGGAAAGGGTTACTTAAATTTATATGCAACAGATAATAAATAGAAAAATCTTAAAAAAATAAAAAAAAACTTGCCTGCTTTTTAACTCCAATCTTTTAAAAATCAATGGCAAAACAAAGGTACAAAACAAGCCATACAATTTCTATACAGTTTCACTTAAGGTATCATGTAATTTAATTTTTACTTGCCTACTGCAGTACTGTATGAATTCATTGAGGCAGAGTGTTTTATGTGTTACAATGTTATCTTCTTTAAGATGTAAAAACTTTTTAAAAAAACTTTAAGCTGTATCTTAAAGCTATATATACATGATCATTAGGGAAAGTAAATGGGTACATACCATACCTTACATGGGGGAAAAAATCTTGAAAATTAAACATAAATGTCTAAGTTTGCTACAGTTCTGTCTTTCAACTTTTATTTTCAAACATTATTTGAAAAATTACTTGTATTTTAACTTTATTTTAGCTCCTTCGTACCATGCAGCCTCTAGTCTGAAGAAAGAACCCAGTTTCACAAAAAATCTTGTGCTCAAACTTGATAATAAATGCCATGACAAAATGGGGCTTGCAGCCATTTCGACCTGTGTTATTACCAAAGCAGTCTTTACTGTTAGCCATACTGTCAGAGAAGCATTCTTAACACTTATTTTACTGCATGGGAGACCAGTGTAGATCCAGATCAGCTGGTACATCTGCCATCTGATCACGATCTGCACTGTTTGCTTTTTGGTCAGTAATAACCTTAATAATGAAAAACGTAACAGTGCAGATCCTGATCAGACTGCATGGACGTGCCGGCTTATCTGCACTTAACACTGTTTGCCCACACTATAAAGGGCATATATATATGAAGGAAGGGTTCATGCATCTAGAAAACAAGTTTGATCCTCAAAGGACAGTTTAAAGCTCTGGGTGTACCCTGGGTCTACCCTCTTTTTGTTTAATTTTGTAATGGAACATGGCAATTTTCAACTCAGCATTATCATTCAGCTAAAAAATCTGTAATTTTAAAAGTTCAGTTTAAAATGAGAACCCCCTGTGGACATGGAATGCTTTTCCACCATATTAATGGTTATTTAACATTCCTTTCAATGTACAATGACCACCTTTTCTGTCCCTGTATAATTACTGTTCACTATCTCATCAAAATTATGCAAAGTATCGTTTGATATCCAGCCCGGGCTCTACCCAGTATGTGGTAGGTACCTCTACCTCATTACTCTCAATTAGTCAAAATCTCTAACATCTTCTATGAGCTACTGTGATCTGTTACTGCTACACAGGTTAGTGAAAATGTTTTAAATGAAATTCAAGCAGTGATATCATTATATTGCTAAGTATAATTTGTGCCGTCTAATTTTGCCTTTTCATTTATTAGGTTATTTCAGACCAGCAGATCCTGATAGATGGCACAAAAGGTGGTAAAATGGAAGAAAGGGTTAAATTAAAGTAAAGACAATACAGAGTGGGAATAAACCAGACTTATACAGCAATTGTCAGTGTTTGATTTTTTCTGTTAAATATTGGTTCAAAATTCAGCCTCATTCACAAGTACATCCATGCCATAACTTTTGCCCATAGATTGAATAAGCTATTTCTGAACAGCCTAGATCTAGATCAGACACAGCTGTGCCAGCTTATCTTGATCTGCACTGGTTGCCCATGTAATAAAGGCACATCCACGGAGCAAAGGGTTATACAATATTACACATGAAACTATTACAGGATCTAACCTTTTTCAAACATTCATGTTTTGATGTAACACTAGTACATGTATTAGGTCAGGTATCAACAAAATTGTAATAAATTACCAGAAATTATACACAAACTCGCTGGAGGGCCATAACATTCAAACTGCAAAAATGCATGTAACCTGTAACAATAGCGTAAGGTCATGTATCTCATTAAATCGTAACACTCCGTCAGAATCATTTAAATAAGCCCCCTTGACAACCGTGACCATAATTATAGATATTAACATTATACTTTCTCCCAAAAAATGTAATCTGGTATAAACCCATTTACATATTATTAAGCTGTAAAACACTTGTTTACTTTTTTAACCCGAGTTTCACTTTTTACATTCATGACTGTAAAATTTTGTTCAATATGACTGAAATACATGATTTCACGTTTATAACTAATTGTGTCAGTAAACAGTTTCTGTAAAAATTGTAGAGTCCTGCATGATTGTATTTTTGTTCCTTGATAAATATTGGAACCAATTTATAGGGAAAAAAACAGCATTGCATTCTTGCATTCTTTCTAACAAATGGCCCTGTTAATTCCTGATAATTTTGAGATTCTGGTTCTGACTCTGAGATTTTGTTAAGTATATTTTGACATTCAAGAAGACTTTTTCACAATTCTATTACACTGATATGACAACAAAAAATATAGAGAAAAGGTCAATGTTCTCAAAGTTTGCAAGTTTTTATCCCTAATAAATTAATTTATGGTTTATAAGCAAAACGTTTTACAATTTTATTGTGTTTTCTTTATGAGTACTGATTTGTGGAAAGATATTAGCCCTTTTCTCCATATATACACCTTTTATATGCCATCTGATCTGGATCTACACTGGTCTCATCTTGTTCAGAAATAACCTAGTGAATCGAAAAGAGAATAGTGTAGGTTCTGATCAGACGGCATGGATGTGCTGGCTGACCTTGATCTACACTGTTTGCCCATGTGATAAAAGGGTCAAATGGAATAAAGGGTTAAAATTGCCCAATTATCTGCCATAAAATCATTCTTGGTTGAATATACAAAGAGTATCATGTGACCATCTAATTATTAATAATCAATTATAATTTGAGTGAACCCATGCATTTCCGATCTTATTGATTTTTAATCTCTAGAATTAACATAAATCAATAGCCCTGATAATATTTGCATAAAATTATCATAATACAAAATCAAATCAATGTAAATGACCTTCAGATCTATGTATCATGAATCCCCTAGATCTGTGCAATGAACTCAGCAGTAAAATCTGCTGTGCTTATCAGAGTCACATGTTAAACAATTAAAAGCATCTGTAATGTAATTATTTGTGATCTCTGTTGGGATTATTTGGTCTGTATTATTTATGTTTAACATTTTACTTTGTCAAATCAATAAGCAATATGGAGAGAGGAGGGTGTTGGTGGTGGGAGCATGGTAGTTTGAATATTATACTTCATCTATACAATAAGGTACTTTTTACAATTTCTGTATGTCTGTAAGTGTCATGTTTTTTGTGTTGTTGTTGTTTTTTTTGCAAAACCTGAGTTGAATTTGTCAGTGGAAATGTTTTGCTACATGCCTTTATGGACTTGCCTATCCTTCCCATTGTGAAAATTTGAAAATTGATATAGTCACTGTTACTCTTTTGAATATATGTACTAATAAAAATATTCCAAATAATGTGATTTAGTCCTTAAAGCCCCAGCCCTAAACTTGAGTAAGAATATACTATTGAAAAATCATATTTGTCGACAGAGACTCCAATATATAAACTCTCTAAGAAAACACTAAAGGTCCGATCGAATTCTTTCTTATAGACGGGATGTTCAATCATATTGTTAAATTATAGTTAACGAACTTTTAAGAGGCTAAATATAATGGAGCTATATTTAGCACCGACGACGAGACCACTTCATGTGCAATCTCGATTTTTGTGACAATTCGGAAATCCTATTTTAACTTATAGTCGCGCTGACCAAATTTATTTTAGTAAATTAAAATTTTATTAGCCCAAACTTATTATATGCTGCAAATTTGTGCCTAAATTTCCGAATACATGTAATATCTCATACAAGAGCGGGTTAAATTGAAGTAATGCCGCTTTAAATACTTTTCTTTGATTGTTATCATACTGGCAGCAGTCTTTGGTATGCCTCAGCATTGCGCGGCTACACCGCCTGTAACTACATACATATACCACCTACTTTATTTTGTTTTGCCAAGTTTCGTTGTTGTCCAGAAGCATTACCAAAAGCTAAAACAATTGGTGTATTTCAACTGCTGAGTAAAGTCAGCATTAATAACTATAACTCATCTTTGAAACTGACACAACCTCTAATTATTCTTGATCTAATGCCTTGAATAAGTGCCAATATGACTGTCTGCAAACATATGGGCCAATATTTGTTCAAGAAATTACACAGTATGTGCAAAATATGCCAGATTTATAAACAGTCTGTGATCTAGGAGATTGCTGAAGTTATTTCCATTTCCATACCAATATTTCAAATTAATTTTATTTTTTTACCAAATCATGTTGTTTTTTATTCTTTAACATCTGTTTTATGTTCATATAAATTCCTCTTTTTTAAAATTATTTGTATCACTTCTGGGATTTCCACACAAAAGTATGATGAAGGTTTCAATGTAGTAATATTTTTACCAAAAACCAAAGGATGATTTTCTGTAGTTTTATTGCAAAACTCTTGGACTATTACGCATAAGTTTCATTGTATTTCTAAACCAAACCACAAGGGCAGTTTGGAATAAATTTTATTTTTTATTATTTATTACCAAATCTAACTGAGCTGTAGAAATGCTGGTCAGCTCTCCACAGACTCACATTCCTTTATTTAAAGTAAAATTTACCTGATAAAACTATCTAAAGCTATTGCTAATTTTTGTTGGAGGAGGTGTTGGAAAGTTCCAACTCAAAACCTATTGCCATTTAATTAGATGTGCCAATTCCACTCCTAAATCAACTTTAAATAACTGTTCAAATAACCCTGGTACAAAGGAAGAACCAAAAGATTAAATAAACCCTGGTGCAAAAGAAGAAATTGAGAGCACTTATCATAAAAGATATCAGGACTAGTAGATATACACCTGCCAAACAGTTTGTAAATTAATCTCCTACCATCAAGAAATTGCTTGGTTATAGCATTTAATAGTTTCTTGGAAATCTCCTTTTTCTATGATTTTCAGATATCCCTTATATATTTGCTTCATTTCAGTGTGTGGGTGTGTGGATGAATGAGTTGAGCATGTGTGGGATTAACTCTTTACTACATAAAATGCTTTAGATCAATATAAAACCTTTGCAGTCTGCTTAGGACCTAGACTAATGACTTTAAGGTTTATTTCTGACCAAGAAGCAAATGGTATATATCTAGATGTAACTAGATGTTTTTTTGTGAAAAACGCATGTCTCCCCCCTGCGCCCTATTGAAGGAAGGCCAAGGAAGAGATATCACCTGTTTGAAACGGAAGCCTGTGTCATTTATAATGGTATAAAGAACATGCACATATATATAAATTAACATATGTATGATCAAAGACCCAAAAATCAATAGAAGTCCTCTACTCAATAAGGACATCCATCGTATGAAGTTTGAAGGCTCTGGGTGAAACAGAACTCCTGTTATTGAGCGGAAACGGGTTTCACTCTTCGGGCCCCTGTGACCTTGACCTTTGACCTACTGACCCCCAATTCAATATGGTTCAATATGGTTCTTCTACTCAATAAGGGCCATCACCCTATACAGTTTGAATGCTCTGGGTCAAACAGTACTCCAGTTATTGAGCGGAAACGGTTTTCACTCATCGGGCCCCTGTGACCTTGACCTTTTACCTACTGACCCCAAAATCAATAGGAGTCCTCTACTCAATAAGTACATCCATCGTATGAGGTTTGAAGGCTCATGGTGCAATAGAACTCCTGTTATTGAGCGGAAACTGTTTTCACTCTTCAGGCCCCTGTGACCTTGACCTTTGACCTACTGACCCCAAATCAATAGGGTTTTTCCACTCAATAAGGGCTATCACCCTATGAAGCTTGAATGCTCTGGGTCAAAGGGTACTCGAGTTATTGAGCAGAAACGGTTTTCACTCTTGGGCCCCTGTGACCTTGACCTTTGACCCCAAAATCAATAGGGTTCTTCAACTCAATAAGGGCCATCACCCTTTAAAGTTTGAATGCTGTGGGTCAAACGGTACTCCAGTTATTGAGCAGAAACCAAGTGTGACAGATGGACTGACGGAGAGGGCAAAAACAATATGTCTGCCCCAGAGGGGGGAGACATAATTAAGTCGAAAATTTGAAAAGTTTTCATTTCGACAAGTATGCATCAAACAGAAAAGCCCATGATCATACCCAGACACCCAGAACCCCTAAATTATCTATCTCGAGCAGAAATGAAGTGTGACAGACGGACGGACAGGGCAAAAACAATATGTCTCCCCCAGAAAGGGGGGGGGGACATAATTAAGACGAAAACTTGAAAAGTGTTTATTTCCACAAGTATGCATCACACAGAAAAGCCCATGATCATACCCAGACACCCAGAACCCCTGAATTATCTATCTCGGGCCCCTGTGACCTTGACCTTTGACATACTGACCCCAAAATCAATAGGGTTCTTCAACTCAATAAGGGCCATCACCCTTTAAAGTTTGAATGCTGTGGGTCAAACGGTACTCCAGTTATTGAGCGGAAACGAAGTGTGACAGACAGACAAACAGACTGACGACAGGGCAAAAACAATGTCTCCCCCAGAGGGGAGGGGGAGACATTCTGAGGGCGACATAATGATGTGTCTAGATCAGACAATATGGATGATGTGCAGGCAGATATTTATCTACACTTGTCACACAAAGGATGTCAATATTCCGTGTAGTAAATGGTAACAAGGCAGCTTTTTGACCATACAAATACTGCTGGTTAGGGTTCAGTACAGCAAAGTTTGCCTGTCTGTGGATTGCTGTAAAGTTCAGTTTATCATTACCAAGATGTAAGTTATAACTGTAAAACAAATAAATCACTGCACCTAATATGCAGCCTGATTTTTGTTTGTGCCGGTCACCAGTTTGATGTTATTCGCAATAACTGCTCTTTGAAATCTATCCCCTAGCGGTGAAATGTGCAAAAATGACCAAATTAACCACTAAGCTTCAATAAATCGGATATAGGGCCAGAATCAGTAAGTCGCGAAAATACGTAAAAAAGATAATAACCATCGGAAACTTAGCCAATCTACTGTACTTCTATATTACTTGCGCAGCTGATATTTTTTCTCGCATTTATTTCCTCGCGACAAGCCTGTTCAGGTTCTATATTTCATATTTAATGTCTATTCAAGTAAAATTTTACATAAACTGGGTTCTGCTATTGTTGTTGTTGTAAATATTGATCATTTCCGGTCACAAGTAGACTCCAGCACAGTCCTAAAAGTTCTGAGAGTTATTAATGGGTCAAGCAGTGTTTAGTATAAGTATTCTTCCCACAAAAAGAAATTGCATTGGTAGAGCTCTTGTTTAAGCTCTCTGTAGGATATAAGTTTATCAATTTTATTCATTACTTCACTATTTTAGCATGATCTGTTTTTCTTGTTTTGTTAGTTACTTGTCTAAGTAAAGAGGAAAAATGTGAAGGTGCAATATTTTCTTGCTCTATGAATGCGACCAATCATGCAGTATTTATGTTGATTGTAAAATCACTGAAGACTTTGTTAGGCCTTACATCTGTGACCTCCTTTGCAGGAGTCTGATCATCTATCCCCTTGACCACTTACTTAGATTCGCTAACTATTTTAGGTTACCCTTTTTACAAACAACTATCTCAAAACAATAATGGACCCAGCAATCATTGATTTACAGTCTCATAATGTTGGTTTTATTTCTCATGAAAAGAAGACAGTATAATTTTAATGTAATTTTAGTTACAATTTGGAAATTAAAGTCATCATCAATGTTGTAGGTGCTTTTAACACCAGTCATGATCGGAATAAGTTTTGAACAAACTATGATGAATTACATTTAAAGTTGGTATGAGTAGTACTAAATTTAACAACGGAAATTCAAAAATATTAAGGTTGTATAAAAAGTTAGCTTGGTGTAACTTTAACAACAATTAATGCAAGGTAAATTCACAATGTTGAGTTTTTACTCCATAGCAATCAATTAGATGTGGAGTTAATGGAAGTAACAGATATTTGTCAGATTTGTTACATGCTGAATTATGCAGACATTGGCACCTGACTTGGCACTAGATTACCCATGTATCAAATCTATTGCATTCTTTAACAACATGCTTAACTGTTTTACAAAAATAATCAGGTAGTTTTCCATAAGTAATCTAGCAAGTTTAAAGGCAATCTCCAGTACTAGTTTAAAGGCAATCTTGAAAAATGTAACAGTGTTGTATCCAGAAATCTAAAAAAATAAAGTACTTGTGCTACCACCAAAATTTTAACAAAATAAACATTTTATGCCACCTCCAGAAATTTAACAAAATAAATAGGTTTGCTCATTCCACAAATCTGTGAAAATAAAGGTTTTGTGCAATCTATAGAAATCTAACAGGACAAAGGTTTTGTGCAATCTCCAGAAATCTAACAGGACAAAGGTTTTGTGCAATCTCCAGAAATCTAACAGGACAAAGGTTTTGTGCAATCTCCAGAAATCTAACAGGACAAAGGTTTTGTGCAATCTCCAGAAATCTAACAGGACAAAGGTTTTGTGCAATCTCCAGAAATCTAACAGGACAAAGGTTTTGTGCAATCTCCAGAAATCTAACAGGACAAAGGTTTTGTGCAATCTCCAGAAATCTAACAGGACAAAGGTTTTGTGCAATCTCCAGAAATCTAACAAGACAAAGGTTTTGTGCAATCTCCAGAAATTTAACAAAATAAGGCAATGTGAAATGGGCTTACTTCAGAAATTTAACAAGATACTTAATTAGAAAATTAAAGGCTCTGATTACAGGCTTAATGTTTGGCTTAAAAAATAAAAATAGACAAGTTATGTGCTTCTGAAAAACAGTTTCCTTGTTCAGTGCTTAATGAGTTACCCACATAAAACTAAGCAAAAAGAAGGTTCAAAGTACAAAAACCACAACTTTAATTTAACTAAAGCCGTGTTAACTTACTTCAGAATCAGAGAAATCCTTAATAAAATTGTGCAGCCAAGTCTCAAGCAGAAACATAAATAAACAGAGCTACTGGTTTTTAAATTCAATTTCTTGCCTTAGTTAACGTACACCCAAACAATGTTTCCTTAATGTTAAGGTTCCCTTAGATTTACGAACATGATAATCACTTTGAAGTTAATTCAAAATTTTTACATCAGCTATTAAATTTCAGGTCAGATATTATATTTACCTGTAGATTTGGTTAGACTTATCAAGTTACGAAAGTTTACAACATGTCAAATCTTAAACCTTCACTTTAAGTATGCATTCCTAGGGTGACAAGAAAGACCCGGGGTTCCCTGTCTATCTTAAAGCATGAAATCAAAATTTGTGAGTTCAACTTGGATTTAAAGCCCAGAATGATGATACTCTTTCATAATTTTATGATAACATTTCGCCAGATAACAATATGCCCAGCACTAGATTTTTAAAATCTGTTTATGACTGCCATCCTGGTTTAAGTGCTGCAAAGCAAAAGATGGGTGTAGACCCAGATTAACCTGTATTTACTGGTCTACACTATTTAACATAGATTTATATGAGCTTCAGTGCTTAACCCTTTACTGCATGGATACAGCATTTACTGCATGGGTGAACAGTGCTGATCCAGATCCGTGCCATGTGATCATAATCTATACTGTTCGCTTTCAGATTATTTCTGACCAAGAAGAGACCATTGTAGATCCTGATCAGACTGCATGGATGTGCCAGCAATAGATCTGGATCTGCAATGAATGCACATGCAACAAAACCTGTATATATGGAGTAAAGGGTTGAAAACATAATAAAGAATACATACATGTATTAATTTTTAACCCGTTCCTCCATAGACACACCTGTATTGCGAGGGCAAACAGTTAAGATCCAGATCAGCCGGCACATCCATGTTGTCTGATCAGGATCTAAACTGTTTGCTTTTTGATTCATTAGGTTATTTCTGACCAAATTGCGACCAGTGCAGATCCTGATCAGATGGCTTGGACTGCCCATGCAATAAAGGTGTATCTATGGAGGAAAGGGTTAAAGTGAGCAGATTCACAATGTTTAAAGCTCCGGTACCAGTAATTATGGCTCTGATGTTGTTCACAACTGACAGCAGAATCTGGGCTGAAGGTTATAAAACTGAGTTTGGAAACCAGTCTCAAATCTCAAGGATCTGGTTGGCTGAAATGGCAACTGGTCGCCATTTCAGCCAATCAGATCCTTGAGATTTGAGACTGGTTTCCATCCTCAGTTTTATAACCTTGGGCACTGATGTAATCAGAACTTTGTAAATTGATGAAGTGTTCAGAACATTTTAGGTATGACATTAATGTTACTCTGTAAACCAAATGAAGTGTTAAGAACTCTTTGAGTTGTACAAGTGTTCAGATCTCTTTATATAGTTCAATTAATAGTACAGTTAAGTTTCCAAAGTTCTTGACAAAGAATCACCTAAGTGTTTAGAACTATGACAAAAGAAGTATAAATATGTAAATTTAGTGAACTAGTTCAGAACTCAAAAGATATGACATTGAAGACCAGGGACCAAGATCATAAAACTAAATCAGACCAGTCTCAAATCTTAGTTTTATAATCTTGGACACTGAACTCGAAAATAATTCATTTAGAAATGTTCTAAGATTTCTAAGTAAAATACTATAGATGTGTTACCATTGTTATTAAACTCATTTTAAATATATTTTTTCTTAAAAAAAAATGTCTACAATACACATATAAACATGCTTAATAGTCACAAATTGATTTTATATTCCACCTGCATAATTATCCTTACCTGGAAATGTTAAAGAAAATATCCTTTTAACACTGTTATCTGTTACTGTTTTAAGTCCAAAAGTAGGAAGATATGCTGAAAAGAAGGTGATTAAAAACTCCAGTTAAATGTATAAAACAATTCAAGATTCTAATTCTGAACTAGTATTAATTGCTACCAATCCCCGTGCAGACTTTCTAAGGAAGCAGATCAAGGTAGATGCAAACACTTACAAGTACCAGATCACTTCCTCAAGGGCCAATATCCTGGAACATAGACTGGCTACAAATTTTGCAATTTTATAATAACTGTAAAGTTTGTAAAGGATCTTCATGAGCAGATGTTTTGTCTCAGTAAAAAATGTTCTTTTTTTAATCATTTCTGTAAATAAATTTTACCATATAATTCTGGTTAATGTTATAAATGCACTATTTACAACAACACAAAATATCTATCACAAATTTATTTTAGGAGACTTTAAAAACCGGTCTTAATATAAATTATTTTATAACATTGATTTTAAATTTTAATTACATATAAAATAGCATGTGTTAACTGAGTTGTGCTTTGCGCAGATGACACTGATTATTAAGTATTTAATTGGACATGCATTTCATATACAAATTATTGCAGTTGCAATTAAAATCTAAAAAAAAAACCTAGTAAAATAAAGAAAATGACTGATAATTTTTGTTTCTTTTTTAACAACACCAAAACCTATTGACACATTGACATGGCACATAAACTTTGGAAAACATTTTGTAAAGTAGATACAGTATTTTAGTTACCCTAAGTAGTAGAAGATTCCAGTTCTATAATTGCTGAATTATAGCAGCTATACAATGCTATTAATGAGTAATAGCTATACAAACATTACACACATGGGAAAACAGTGTAGATCTAGATCAGCCAGCACATATGTGCCAGCTGATCTGGATCTTCACTGCCCATGCCTTAAAGTCATATATATGAAGTAAATGGAGCAACTATACATAATACATGGCTATAAAAAAAGTTGGGCCACCAGTCCTGTAGTTAAACCTTGTAAAAAAGATGGTAAACAAACCATAGTGACACACATATGCATAGCGATGTTACATTACTAGTGATGTTGTATAATAAATTCATAATTATAAATAATGATTACAAACATTTTATTGCATTTCAACAGGTAATTTATTCAAAATTGCACACATTAACTGATTATGGCTTACAATGAAATCTGTCAAAGAAGATCCAACCTAGCAATTAACTATCAGTTGGCTTCAAGAGTGGGTTATTCATATTAACCCATAACTCCATGTGCGGCCATCGTAGATCTGTGCCAATTCATCAGGATCTGCATAATGTTCACTTGGAAAAAAAACCCCTAATTAATCAAAAAAAGAACAGTGCAGATCCTGATCAGACAGCACAGATGTGCCGGCTGATCTTGATCCTCACTGTTTGCCATGCCATAAACGTGTATATATGGAGGAAAGGATTAACTTTGCCACGCTATATGGGATATATCCCATGGGTGACCGGTGTACATCGAGATAAGCCTGCACATCTTTGCCAAGAAGTGAACAGTGTAGATCCTGATCAGAGAGTGCAATGTGCTGGCTTATCTGGATCTACTCTGGCCGTACATAGGAAAAAAAGTCAACGGAGTAATGGGTTCAAGTAACACCATGGGTTACAAGTTGTTCCCACAAATATAAATTAAGAATGAAACCTGTTCATTATTTTCAGGATATGAATAAGCCATTAGAATGCACTTTATAGGCAATTTTTTAGCCTATTTTAACCCTTTCCTCCATATAAAAGCATTTTTACAATTGTGCGACCAGTGTAGATCCAGATCAGCCAGCACATCCGTGCAGTCTGATCAGGATCTGCACTGGTCACATTTTGGTCAGAAATAACCTAAAGAATAAAAAAAGCCAACAGTTTAATCCTGATCAGATGGCACAGATATGCCGGCTGATCTGGATCTAAACTGTTTGCCCAGGCAATAAAGGTGTATCTATGGAGGAAAGGGTAAATAAGCATATGTTAACCTGTGGTGTTTCGGGAGTTTCATGCAAACATTATTGAAGAACCAACACTTCAGAGGTAAAGAACCTACACTTCAGAGGTTGGCTACATCTAACTAGTAGATCACAATGCCTACAGAGCACCAAAGCAACAAACAAGAATTCAAACAAATTTCTTTTGGATTTATAGACTACAACTTGGCCTGGAGACCTGAGGGCCCAAGATCATAAATCTAAAACTGGTGACCAGTTTCAAATCTTAAGCATCTGATAGGTTAAAATAGAGACTAGTCTCCAGTCAAGCATCTGATTGGTAGTAATGTAGACTAGTCTCCATTTCATATAATGAGATGCTTGAGATTTGGGAATGGTCTCCAATCATAGTTTTATGGTCTTGGGACCAGTCTCCAATCTTGGCCAGCTGATTCACTGCCACTGAGACCAGTCTCAAAACACACTTATCAAAAGCTAAAGTTTTAAAACTGTTCTATAATCCCTTTTTATGGTCCTGGGCCCAGCTAGGTTAACCCTTTTCTCTATAGATACACCTTTATTGGGCAAACAGTTTAGATCCAGATTAGCCGGCACATCAGTGCCATCTGATCAGGATCTAAACTGTTCACTTTTTGATTTGTTTCTGATTTAAATGCGACCAGTGCAGATCCTGATTAGACGGCATGGATGTGCCGCCTGATCTGGATCTACACTGGTCGCACATGCGTAAAAATGCGTATATATGGAGGAATAGGTTAATTTAAGCAAAAAAACAAGATCAGAAAAAAATAATCAGAATCACAGCTGGCCTAATGAGTACATTTGTGAGGATGAATAATTAACCTACTGTGTGTTGTATAATATTATAATTTACATTCACTTATATCATTAACTTAAAATGTAAAAAAAACAACATTTTTTGACAGCAGTTAACCCTTTACTCCATGGATATGCCTTTATTCTGTGGGCAAACAGTGTAGATTCAAATCGGCTGGCACATCTGTGCCTACCAATCAGGATCTGCACTGTTTGCTTCAGAAATAACACCATTTATATAAAACAGACTAGAGCAAATTATGTTCAGAAGGCATGAATGTGCCAGCCGATCTCGATCTGGATGACTTTGTGATAAAATGCATATAAATAGAGAGAAGATTTAGTCAAAATTGCCACCAGTTTAGGATCTTTTCTGTCTGACCATAAAATCTATAAAGTATAAATTCATTGTAAAAGTTAATTTTATCATAACACTTATTATTTTAACTGTTTACTTTATATTGTGGGTTTTACAATGCATCACATGATGTCTGATCAGGATCAACACTGTTTATTTTTGGTCAGAAATTACCTAATGAATCAAAAGGCAGGCAGTGCAGATCCTTATCAGATGGCAGAGATGTGCCAGCTGATCTGGATCAACACTGTTTGCCCACATTGGATAACCGCCATATCCTAGGCTGTAAAGGGTTAAGATATCTAAGATGTTCAGAGTCATCTTCACACCTGCAAGAAAACATTTAATCTTTAGCTAGACTACTTCAGGGAAAAGATGCTTCAAAAGATCAGATAAAATTTTCCAGTAGTCCTACCTAAACAAGAACAGATGTGTTCTGTCAAAATCTACCACTTATTATCATCAGACAATTTACATTCAGGCCAACAGAAATTACCTATTAGATTATTATTTCAGGGTGAGTTGCTAAACTTGGGTCACTGTAAGGCAAATAACATAAGACAAAAATAACAGCTGGAGACCAGTCTCAAATCCATGGCATGTGATTGGTCAGTTTGGAAAAAGAATTCACTTTCAGCCAATCAGATGCTAAGGATAAGAGACTGGTTTATGAACTTGGGCCTAGCTTCTTGAGATAGAGACTAGTCTTCAGAAAGTATTTTTTTAAATGTGATGATAAAATTAATATCTTAATTTATTATTTTAGATTCTTGCATCCAGTTTAACCAAAACTTGGGGATTCACACATGTTATGATAGCACATGCAACTTTGATGTAGTTAACACTTATTTACTATTGGAGATTTCCGGATCTGGATCTGTCCAAGCATCTCCAGGGCCCATTATCTTTGCTCTTCCCCCAAAGAAACGTCTCTAATAATAATCAGTACTGCTGAAATTGGCTGTGTATAACACTAACAACTTGGATGAATGTAAGGATAAAACATTTATTTGATAAACAACTTGAAAAAACAATGATAAGACAAAATATTTAGCGACTCATTTCTGAAAAGCCTAAAAATATAAAAAGCCTAGTACCCTTATTGACATCCAATTTTGTGAACTTGATCTTCAACAATTTTTGTATGACCTTGACCTTGGAGGAATTCTGCCTGAAGGGCGAGTGAAAAACCTTGACACGTTTTTCAAGCGGGGGGGGGGGGGGGGGGGGGGGGGGGGAAACAAGTCGGCAAACCGTTACTACTACTTCAGATAGCCAGCTTATCTTTCATATGCTACACTCCTGATTTAGATTCCACAGAAATTTCCATGCAAAATACTTGCACATAAAAATCTCAGTTTCTAGACAACCAAATGACAAGAATTCACATTTTTCTGTTATATTTATTAAGGAGAACATGATGAATGCATAGAGTGTCACTCCTGTTAATTATTCATACTCCAGAAGCATTTCTTACACCTGTCCAAGGGACTGAACTGTTGCTTCTTTGTTAAATTGTCATTGCAGAGTAGTTCATACCTATAAGGAAAGGCCATTTTATTTTAATGCTAGTTTTAGAAATACCTTAAGTTCCAACTATTAAAATGTGACATAAAATGTAATATGTTTGGAAATTTTCAAGGAATAATGGGGATTTGTTTTGGGTCAGTCTTAAGTTAGTTAAATAATAATTTCCAACTTTCTGGCCATAATGCCAATGAAAATTGAATATTGCTGTTAAAAAAGATGATTCCGGCAACAGCAATGAACCCCCTCTAGATCTGCTCCTGCATTGGCAGCAAAACTAGCGGAGAAAAGTATGTGTATCATATTTGCATGTTCAGTTTTGACAAAATATTGCTCCAAGCAGCTGAAACAGAATATATTACATCAGCTAACATTAATTTCAACCAGCCTGAGCAAGCAAAACTTTGTTCCTTAGAATAATGAACAATTTTTCACTTTTTTTTCTTTAGTATACCCATGACCAGCGGAGATACAATTTCCTTTAAGGGATACATAAATAATCTTTCCCCCATTGATACAACTTTTTTTGCATGTAAGAACAGCCTAGATCTAAATCAACTGGCACATCCGTTCCATCTAATCGGATCAACACTGTTCTCATTTTTATTACTTCATTTTTTTCCGACCAAAAACAATAATTATACAATTCTGATCAGATGCACCAGTTGATCTGGATCTACTCTGTTTACATGTGATAAAACTTTTACCAGTATGTGGAGGAAAGGAATGAGCAACGCAATTGAAAGAAGCCTGGTGGATGACAACTTGAATTTTGTAAAAATTTCAAAGCGGGGTAACTTTGTTTTTAGAATGTAAAGCTGAAGAGCTCTCCTCCATGAAAGCTGTTGTTGACATGTGCTGACTTTCTGCAAGCTGGACCAAAGATCATAACACTAAATCTGGAGAAAAGTCTCAAATAAAAAAGATAAAGGTTATAGGTTTATAGTCTGGTTTGTATGAAACATATTCACCTGACTTTCACATTTACCCCTGATAAAATATTAAATGACAGGGGCATATATACTCAATCCTTCCTCGATATACACACCTTTATAGCATGGGCAACTGTGTAGATCCAGATCAGCCTGCACATCTGTGCCAAACTGATTAGGATCTGCATTGTTCACTTTTAGATTTATTACATAATTTCTGACCAGAAAGTGAACAGTGCAGATCCTGATCAGACATCATGGATGTGCCAACTGATCTGGATCTAAACTGTTAGCCCATGCGAAAAAGGTGTATAAATTATATCAAGTAAAAGGTTAATTCCTGCACATTGCATATGATCAATTTTTTGACATCATTAAAAGAATGCTTGACTACCCTACTGCATATTTTTGTATTAGAAGACTCATATTAACCCTTTCCTCCATCTATATGCCTTTTATCACAAATGTGACCTGTTTAGATCCCAATCAGCCAGCACTGTGCCATCTGATTTAGATCTACAATGTTTGCCTCCTGGTCAGAAATAACCTAATTAATCCAAAAGGGAACAGTTTAGATCCTGATCAGGTGACACAAATGTGTCTGGATCTAAAATGTCAGCCCACACAATAAAACCCCTACTGATATCTATGGAGTATTTGGTTAATGAAATTCATAGAATAAATAAGTCAAGAACACAAATTCAGCAAATTCAAATATTCATTTTCATTATCATGTACATCTTTAACAATACATCATAGTCAGAAATATGTTGTTTATTATTATTCAATTTATAAATAAATAAATAATATAATATTGCTTTGACACACATTGTTAGATTTGCAGTTCATTAATAATGTTACTTAGTTTTTGTGTTTGGATGTGAACAATTTTAGGGACCTTTTAGGTCTAGCTATCTTTTATGATTTCACTTTTCTCAATAACATGTATTTGTGCAAAGTCTTATTGAACTTTCTTTTGCCAAAAGATTTTGATATTTTTTATCAATCACAGTGCGATGACAACTTTGGATTGCTTCTTAAATAGAAACTGACCAGACAGCTTCTGATGAGATGTTTAGACAGATGGACAGACAGATAGACAGACGGATGGCAGGTAGTATGACATAAGCTGTTCTGATCTTTTGAATCAGTAGAGTTTAAAAAAAAAGAAAATTTCACTTATGTGATCTCAGGTTATGCTATAGAGAGCATTCATTGCATAATATCTAAAATAGTAACTAATATAATTTTATGATATCTTTCTCAGCCAATGCATATTTTAAACATATTCAAACAACCAATCATATTAATTAACAACTTTAAGTCAATTTAGTTAAGATCTGACATGGTCTTGTATTTAAACCTTAATACCAGCCCTGTCTCCAATTCACAACAAAAGTTAAGTTTCTCTTTTTAATGACATTAGTGTTTCTTCAGAAACCACCAGTCTTACATGTATCAAACAACCTTGATTTCAAACACTAGTTTAGAAATCATTACTTAACTAGTGTATCATTTGGAATTTTTTACAATTGTCTGCAACAAATTACTATGAAGTTTCCAAATTAACAGAAAAAACAAGAAGCTGTGTTTGGAAAACACATAAGCCCCCGGTGGCGATGTTTGTTAGGATACAAATTTTAAATGATAGCACAGTGATAAAAATGCAACTTAAATCACAAGTTAGTTCTAAATAATGAAAATAACTTTCTGGTGCCAGAACCTGTACATGAAAAGAATTTAAAATAAAATTCAGGTAAAGAAACCTATAATCTAAGATTATAAAATACAGATTAATGAAGACAAAATTGCAACATTGACAGAATTTAATGTAATTAATGCATAGGCATTTAGTAGGAACACTGGTCTGGCAAGTATAAGGGGGTGGGCACTAACTAGAGGCACATGATTGAAATTGAGAAATAAAGAGTGTAAGAGTGTAAAGTTTTGAGCTAATGTTATTTTCAGAAATTGATAAGTATCCTACTTGCAAAAACAGGACAACCATTTCTCTTAGTACAAAATGGGGAGATAACCCCAGAAATAAGTAGCCAGAGTTATGTAACTTGTCAGATCTTGACCTGTGCACTGTTCAGTAAGTGTGCAAACTTTCATGCCAATTCTTTATGTAGAGAATGAGAAATATCCAACTTGCAAAAACAGGTAAACCATTTCTGTAAGAACAAAATGGGGAGATAACCCAAGAAATTTGGTACCTAGAGTTATGTAACTTGTCTGGGTCATGACCTGTGCACTGTTATGATAGTGTGTAAACTTACATGCCAATGCTCTCTGTAGAAATTGAGAAATATCCAAGTTGCCAAAACAGGATAACCAGTATATCCATGTACAAAATTGGGAAATAATCCTAGAAATAAGGTAGCGAGAGTTATGTAACTTGTTAGGGTCATGACCCATGCACTGTTTAAATAAGGTATGTAAACTTTCATGTCAATGCTCTTTGTAGAAATTAAAAAATATACAACTTGCCGAAATAAATTAACCATTTATCTCTAAATACAAAATGGGGAGATAACCCTAAAAATATGGTAGCCAGAGCTATGTAACTTGTTCGGGTCATGACCTGTGCACTGTTTAGTAACTTAAAGAAAGTGTGTAAACTTTCATGTCAATGCTCTTTGTAGAAATTGAGAAATATCCAACTTGCTGAAACAGGTTAACCTTTTTCTCCAAGTACAAAATGGGGAGATAACCCTAGAAATAAGGTAGCCCGAGTTATGTAATGTATTGTCAGGATCATGACCGGTGAACTGTTATGTAAGTGTGTAAACTTTCATGCCAATGCTCTATGTAGAAATTGAGAAATATCCAACTTGCAGAAAAAGGTTAACCAGACGGACGTACGGAAGTACGGACAGACGGTTCAATCACTAGATGCCGGGGGCATAAAAATAGTTTTAATGGATAACATTAAATTTTAATTTCCTACTGAAATGCCAATACCCACTATTTCACTGTTATCAAAGCAATAATATGATATACTCAAAAGCAACACCTTTATGGCATGGGCAATCTGTGTAGATCCAGATCAGCCGGTACATCTGCACTGTCTTATCAGTTTCTGCACTGTTTGCTTCTTGATTTATTAGGTTATTTCTGACCAAATGTGAACAGTGCAGATCTTGATCAGATCACATGTATGTGCTGGCTGATCTGAATCAACACTGTTCGCATATGTGATTAACCCTTTCCCGTAAAGACACACCTTTATTGGCAGGGCAAACAGTTTAGATCCAGATCAGCCGGCACATCCGTGCCGTCTGATCAGGATCTAAACTGTTCGCTTTTTGATTCATTAGGTTATTTCTGACCAAAATGCGACCAGTGCAGATCCAGATCAGACGGCACGGATGTGCCGGCTGATCTGGATCTACACTGGTCGCACATGCGTAAAAATGCGTATATATACAGGAAAGGGTTAAAGGTGTCTTTGAGTTGAGTTCAAAATCCTTTTTTAATTTTTTTTTCCTGATATTCATTTAACAGATGCTACAACTGCACACTAATAGTTTTCAATGTCATACTGATCCTGATAATATCCCTGATAAACATTTCCATTTGTTCCATACTGACTGGTTGGTGACTGTGATGTTGTAGCTTGGTACATCTGACCTTGACCTGCTTGTAGTGAATGTACTTGACTTTGACCTTCAGCCACCGAGGTCGGGGTCAAGGACACACTTGACTGTGTCAATATATCAGAGACTGGGATTGACAGGAGTCCGTGGGATGTGTTTGAGTAAACTGGTGGCGATCCAGTTGGGTTCTGATAGGTCTGGTAAGGGGTTTGAGCCATGCCATGTGACTGACCCGACACCTGGCTCCGGAACCTCTGAATCACTTCCTCCGGACTTATTTGATTATCACCGCTCTCCTGAAGATCTATGACAAGTTTTTCAGCTTCATTTAAGAAAGTTGTATCCTGGGAGGTTGTGCTATCTGGCACATGCTGTGACCCTGGTACTTGCTGTGACCCAAGTTCAAATCTCTGTGCTTCCTGATTACTACTTCCTTGTGAAATGGCTGATTTAAGGAGGGATCTAGCAGAATGTCCCTCAAGTGCTTCTCTTATGATCATTCTTGCCTCTTTTGAATGTGGATCAATAACCTTATGTGCTGTATGCATCTGATTTGTATTAACATATCTAGATGTATCCATAGAACCTGGTGGTGCATACGACTGAGCAAACGAAACTGACTCCGGAATTCTGTTTCTCATGTCTTGAACCACATTTTCCGCATCATTGACAGAATGTTGAAAATTTTGCTCAAATCCAGTCTGACCTGAATTTTCCTGGTCCTGCATAAAACTATCCGCATCACGGATCAACATTTCAACATGACGAGGAATATTCTGAGCTTCAAGAATTTGGTTATCTTGACCAATAACCATACTTAGGTCCTGACTTGGCATAGAACATTGATTTCCTAGCTGCATAGAAAAATCTCTTGCACTCATAGGGACCTGGTTGTTATCTGAGCCAGTCTCCGTGTAATCAGCCACCATACCTACGTTCTGATTCATGTTTTCTATTTGATTGGGAAGATACTGTTCACAGCCATTTCCAACTCCATAGGTCTCATCTGCTTTCTGAGTTTCAACAAGAACATTATAAACTGTAGAATCATTCATGTTTCCTTTACTAGTGGACAACTCGCTAGCCAACAAATCTTCCCGGTCGTGATCAACTTCTGAAGCTTCCAGTGTTTTCATTAATACCTTAATGGAGTCAGGATGAAGTCTGTGTTTACTATTAAGATGAAGTTTCATGTTACCCCTCGTTGTGCTTCTGTACACGCACGTCCCAGTCGGACAAAGGAAGGGTTTTTCCCCACTATGGGTTCTCTGGTGAACTTTCACCTGTGTAGCAGTTTTGAAGGACTTCGGACAATCCGGACACTTATGTTTACGAATCGTACTGTGCTTGTGAAAAACGTGGCTGTTCAGGCAAGTTCTTGACCGGAAACCACTGCCACAGGTTTCACAGACAAAAGGATTGTCTTCAAAATGGATTAATTTGTGTTCTCTAAGCTGAAACTTGGTGAAAAACTCTTTGCTGCATATTTCACACTTGTAAGCTTGCCATCCTTTGGGCAAAGGAACTTGATGTCGGAAATATTTATGGTAATGTATATAGTAGGTCCCAGATTCTTTAGGCTTGTAGCCACAAATATCACATTCTTTTAGTTCCTGAATATTTTCTGATTTTTTGTGGACTGTTATAAACTGTGGAGCATCCTCTAAGTCAGTATCATGTGTGCCTATCAAATGTGTCACAGCCCTTTTTGCAAATTTAAACTCTACAGAGCAAAACGTACATCGATAAAGTTTTTCACTATCAATGGCTGCAGCGTTCTTTTCAACCTCGTAAACCTGAGCCATGATTGCATCATTTTTAACTTTCGGCCTTTTTCTTCTATTCTTTGCTTTCACCACAGTATTTTCTTTCTCCAGCTCTTTCTTTTGAACAGCTGCCAAGTCAACATCTACTTTTATTGCATTTTCCTCCAACTCAATTTCAAGACCCTTTTCATCTTGCTCATGTTCCATCATTTCACGGATTTCCTTGGTTCTTTTCTTAGGTGGTGGTCTCATGTAAACTGTGTCCTTTAATTCTTTCTGATCTATTGTTGATCGTCTGTAATTGAAAACAAATTGATTCAGTGCTTGCAATTTTTTATCCTTAACCCTCTACTCGGAGCACTCCATGGGATAGGGCTGTTATTTATGGGTGAACAATGTAGATTCAGATCAGCTGGCACATCTATGCCATTTGATTAGGATTAACACTTTTAATCTTTTGGTTTATGAGGTTATTTCTGCCCAAGAAGCAAAGTGTAAATCTTGATCAGATGACACAGCTGTGCCAGCTCATCTGGATCTACACTGTTTGCCCTTGCCAAATAAGTTACCAATAAATTTATGGGCTATAAAAAATTGTACCGAGACTGAATTATCACTGATAAAACACAACAAACTTGAAACTGTAATATTTTAATATTTTTTCTTTTTGGTGGCTTTCAAAGTTTCTTTTTCATTTCTTTAAATAGAATATGTTGTGCTGTTTGGCAGCTGTATAATGTCTCCTCATACATTCACTCAGGGCTGTTATCAATTACTATCTTTAAAGGCTGTTTATCACAATACATGAACATCAGGGGTTGTATCTTGAATTCTTGACTCTTGAAAATTCCAAACCCTCATTTTGACCCCTATTACGTTGGCTGAGTGTCAATTTTTCCTTAAACTAGGAGTATTTTGGCTATTAATTGGCAGAAACCCCAAAAATGATCAATATGACCATAGACATCCAGCTGCTAGTGGAACCCCTGATATATCTGTGTAAATAACAAGTAGTGTTTAATCTCGGGCTAACAGGTGTGGAGAGTAATATGCATACATTTCCTGCCCAACCAAGTATATTGCCTGCAATATTTAGATATTCTTTTGTGTTCAGTTACTTTCAAAGCTCATTTTTCATCTATCTGAAATTCTGTCTCTATTCAAATAAAACATTCCCAAAGGTCCAATTCCTCATGTAATAGCTTAATATTATACCACCACTGGCAAGAAAAGGTTCTTACCTTAATCTAGCTTTCTTAGGTGCTGATGGATACTTGGCCATGTCATGTTCATCTAAACCAGTGGCCTGTCTTATATGGTTCACACTCATCTTGTCAGAATCATCTTCTTTCTGTTTTTCAGTACTGACAGTTTGTTCCAATTTTTTATTTGCATTATTTGTCCGAGTTAAAGTTTCAAGTATGTTATGGTCAATTTTTCCAGGTTTTATAGTATCTGAATCACCTTTCCCAGCATCCTTCACTTTATCTGAGACAACAGAGTCTTCGCCAGCACTAACGTCTTCTGCTTGCTTGACAGCTATTGATTTGCCATTTACCTTTCTCTTTGCCCGATTAGCTGTTGTTGTTGTGTTAGTATCATTTGATTTGGCTTTCATTTGAGTGGCAGCTTCTATAACACTCATATTGGATGTTCTTGTACGGAATCTGGTCATTACTGTTTTACCAACAGTTTGTGGCAAACTGTCTTTCTTTCTTTTAATAAACCTTTTGCCTTTTCCCAAAGATTTTGCATTGTTATTGGACTCAAGTTTCATCAGTTCAGTTTCATCTAATTTACCGGTAACTAAGGGGTCAGGCAAGGCTGCCAACTGGTCCACAAACTCTTCAATTAGTTTATTCTCTTTACTCACAGCATCTTCACTATTGTCTGTATTTACTGTACCGGGATGTTTAACAGCACTTTGTTGCTGTATGAACATATCAACATAATCATTGGCAAACTGGGACAATTCTAACTTACTAAGTTCATTTTTCTTTGGATGAAAAGTTCTGCTTTTGGTTGCATGAGGAGCGTTACTTTTGCCTTTTACAATACTATCTTTGGATTCAGTAGATGTAATTTGTGCAGGTACTGGTCCTTTAGGTTTAAGGTCATTATTCTGCATTGTTTTTCTGTTTCTTCCTCTCTTCCGTATTGGTATATTGCTTTGCGATGGATCATTTGTTATCCAATCAATTTCTGAACTGATTGTTTCCAGTGTTTCATACATGTCCTTGTTTGGGTCTGAAACAGTTGATGTGATCTCTACCGAGACATTGGTACCTTGTGGTTGTTCACTTTCAGTAAGTTGATTCTGATTGGTTGGAATCTGATTTGCTGGATTCTGATTGGTTGTTGTGTTGCCAAACTGGATATCAGGCTGATAAAGTTCCTGAAAAGTAATGAATCATTCCACTAAAAATATAGGATATACATTTTAATAATATATTATAACATTCATCTGGTAGTACATGAACATATGAATATTTAATTTATAGATGTGTAAATGTGCTCTTTCATCAAATGCTGATTATATCTACCGTAAAAACCCTATGTTTTCGGTCACCCTATGTTTTCGGCCACGGTCTTTTTAAAAAAATATTAATTTTTTTAATGACCCTAAAAATTTGGCCACTAAAATTCGGCGATTTTTCGCTAACCCTATGTTTTCGGCCAGCATTTTCAATTCTAAATTCGTCTGTTTTTATTAAATTAGTAATAAAAAATATGTTTGTAAACCTTGGTTTTGATTTTGATATTAAAAAAAGAACTTAGAAATAACTGTATACATCATTGTCCGCCGATTGAGTTTGTTTCTGAACAATTATTTGTCATCATCTTATTTGCGGTAATCAATATTGTAACAACAAAGCTGTAAGTAATAAAATCGTACCCTGGTAAATATAATGTTCTTTTTATTTAAAGCAATTATAATAATGATTATCTTCAGTTTGTAATCTGTCATCTCAAATCTGTAGACGTTGCTACGCAACTAGGCTATAAAGTGCGAAATATTGCGACTTTATGATTGCCGCGGGCAAACATCTATTGTACTTTTTACTTGATCACATGATCGCCACTTAATAATATCCAAACTGTTTTCAGTCAAATGATTTTTCGATTACTCAAATGTTTTTCCGAAGATAATATCATAACTCGTTTCTAGCCAATATTTTTTTTATGAACAGAACTGATGTTTTTAAAACCGTTATTCAAAAGCGAGTTTAATTTTATTACGAGTAAGAAATAAAATGAACGATGTGTGTTTTTAATTAAGCGAATATACTTGCCCCTAAAATATCCGAGAATTGTTACATATACATTGACTAAAATCATCAAATTTACAACTGCCATGAACACCTGTTCATTGCCCGCTTTGATCTAAAATGTCAGCAATGCTTGTGTATTTTACATCAAAGACATCAAAGACGCCGACGTCAACTTGAAACGCTGTGCACCGCTCAAACATCGATCGACGGTGTATTACAAAAAATTGCAACCCGTCAACAAACTAGGTTCATTTCATTTCTAAATCAGTCGATTGTTTGATTGATAGTATTTGGTATAATTAATGCTAATTTCTGATCTGGTTTTGTTTTAATCTGCAGTACCGGCACTTTGCCGAATTAGCAGTTTGCAACTTATCTATTGCACTCCTATCTGCGACAGCCATCACAATTCTTTTGGCAATGTTGATTATACAACAATAGGATGTTTGTTTAGCAACTATGGACTTAATAACTTGACAATGGTAAGCAGAATTTTTAAAGGTAGAAACGTCTGGAATGTGTTGACTTATTCTAGGCTTACATTTATGGACGTGTCAATCAATGTACATGTGTCTGAATGTTCGAACGATCTTTTTTTAAATGAAAATTCTCTTCTCTAAATATTCGTTCAGCCAGAAAATTTTTTTTTTCCGTCCAAAGACTTAGACAAAATACGCTAAGTTACGATACGCATTTCATAAAAAGACATGTATACTGTACTAGTATTCGGATAGTCGGCGACGCGGACAAAATCCTAAGTTTTCGGCCGCGATTTTTATAATTATTTTTTCGTGACCCTAAGATTTCGTCCAAGAAAAAAAATAATTATTTTAAGCTGCCCGAAAACATAGGGTTTTTACTTAAACGAACATAGAAAATGTTTGAATTTTGTCAGTAAATGTTAAAATTAAAAGTCTAACACACAAGTATGAGAGTGTTTAACTTCTAAATATTGCTATAAGCCTGCCGGTCATATTGTTACCGGTGATCTTAATGTAATCAAAGACTCTAGAATTCGTAATTTAATTTCTAAAGGTCCCAAATATAGAATTCCATCCAAAATTGATTTTAATGCATGTAGTGCAGAAATTGCTGAGTCTTTAAACCTATTTTGCAATAAATGGTGCAAAAGAGAACATGCTGAGCCTAATGCACTTTCTAACTGGAAAAAACACATATTTAAAATAATAGACACTCGTATATCATTTTATGAAAGAAACATTGCTTTATTACCACCTCGACCTCGTTTTAACTTTCGTCATTTGAAAAAAGGAATTCAAGACTTTCATAACAAATTTGTTTTAACACCCGCTGATAAGGCTTCTAATAATGTAATTATAGTGTGACGGGTACACTATATTAATATTCAAACTGAAGAACTGAACAGCACTAATGCTTATGTACTGACTTCTTCATCTGAGAGTGATATTGTTACTGCACACACTCTACAAATTACAAAATTTAGAATCAGTATTGAGCTGAAACAAGACAAAGTACCTACTATGTATTGGTTGCCTAAAATGCATAAAACACCGTACAAAGCAAGATTTATTGCTTACTCTAGTTCTTGCACTACTACTAAATTATCCGGGCTCTTAACTTCTTGTCTTACAGCTATTAAAGAACATGTAATTAGATATTGCGATAAGGTTTTTGAAACTTCTGGCAAAAATTTATTTTGGTCGATTAAAATTCAAATGACGTTTTGAAAAAGCTTAAATCAAATAATTTTCAGGCGTTCTGTTTGTCTACTTATGATTTCTCAACTTTATATACCTAGCTCCCTCATAATTAAATAAGAGACAAACTAACCAGTCTCATTGAAAAAACATTTGCTAGAGAAAATAAAACCTTCATTGCTTGTAATGAACATAGGGCATTTTTACAGATGGTTCTTATGATAATTATACTTTATGGACTTGTCAAGACCTAAAAGAGTCGCTAACTTTCTTACTGGATAATATTTATGTTAGATTCGGTACCTCTATTTATAAACAAGTAATAGGCATCCCAATGGGTACTAATTGTGCACCCCTTGTTGCTGATCTGTTTTTATACTGTTATGAAAGAGACTTTATGTTATCTCTTTCTACTGAACATCAATATGATATTATTACAGCTTTTAACAACACCTCGAGGTACCTTGATGATTTATTAAATATAGATAATAACCATTTTCCATTACTGGTTAATAAGATCTACCCTAAAGAACTACAACTTAATAAAGCGAACACTTCAGAACAGCAAGCAAACTTTCTCGATCTAAATCTGTCAATTGAAAATGGTTATGTCACTACTAAAATTTATGATAAAAGAGATGATTTTAATTTTAATATAGTAAATTTTCCGTTTTTAGACGGCGATGTTCCCCGTGCAACATCTTACGGGGTTTATATTTCACAGCTTGTTCGCTTTTCAAGAGCTTGCAACGATATGAATGATTTCAATGAACGTAATCTTTGCATTACAGAAAAACTTTTAAAACAAGGTTATCGGTATCACAAATTAAGCCCGCCTGGCTAGCTCAGTGGATAGAGCATCGGACTGTCAATCCAGGGGTCGTGAGTTCGATCCCCAGCCGAGGCGGGAAAAATTTCTCCGTGACAATTGAACTCGGACATTGCGTCTGAGAGTCATTTGTCCCTCACCTCTGATTCAAGTGAGGAAGCAGTCAGTCGCTTGCGGAGAAATTGATTAGTACTGGTTAGAGACCCAGGAACACCGGTTAGGTGGACTGACCGCCGGGATATAACCAGAAAGATGTTGAAACCAGTCGTTAAACCCCAAACAAACAAACAAACAAATCACAAATTAAGGAAAACATTTTGCAAGTTTTATCGTCGATACCCAGATCTTATTCATAAATACAGGTGCAGTTTAAAATCACTATTGCAACAAGGTATTTCACAGCAGGTTTTTTATGGAGATTTAATTTATAAACTTAAGAAGATAAAGGGCAATGTTAATTTCTCTCGGTTATTCGTAAAAACCATCTGTAAATTTAAAAAGAAAGGTTACCAACATGATATTTTACAGCGCTCTGCATGCCTGGTGATTAACCCTTCTACAGTTGATCATTATGCTTATCTCTTTGGTTGCACGACGGTGGCAGGGGTTTAAGAGTTTATGAAGGTTTATGGGGAAATCTTTTCTTAAAAGAACCTAGAAGCTCGATTTGTTTCTTTTATCCCTGTCATCGTGTTCTTGCTGATTTTACTCCAGGAGCTCTGGTCTCGGTAAGATCATTGAGTACCGGCCCTTTGGCTTTGCAATGCTATTAAATTCTTATGTTTTATATGTTTGTGTGCTTTTGCATGCAACATTGTTGAGCCAATAAGTGGGTTGGAGTTGTTTCACCAAGACAACTTGTATTTGTTTTGTGATATGAGAACCTGTTGGGGCAAGTGTGAGGTTGGTGCACCCTAGAACCTGGTTTAAACCCCCAGTGGCAATTTGATTTGCCACACACCGTTCCAAGGCGGTAACCCTCGGGTTCTCATTTTTGTTAATTGTTAGTGGTGTCTCTTTTGAAACTGATCATTTTATTAACCATGCTCTCTCCCTCTCTTCTTCTTGACTGTGTGGGGAGGCTGTTTTTTCTGAATGTGGCGTTTCCTGAAATGCATTTTTCACCTTTTTTTTCAAACAAGAAAACAGAAACAAACAAGAAATATTTAACAATTTGGTACTACAGCAAATGCATGATTCAGACAATCTATCAATTTAATCATGCATTGTTTTTCATGATAAAGTATGTCTTAGAACTATAGAAAGTAAATTTGCGCCCAAACAGTTTAGATCCAGATCAGCCTGCACATCTGTGCCATCTGATCAGGATCTAAACTGTTCTCTTTTTGATTCATTAGGTTATTTCTGACCAAAATGCAACCATTGCAGATCCTGATCAGACGGCACAGATGTGGATCTACACTGGTCTCACATGCATAAAAATGCGTATTTATGGAGGAAAGGGTTAATATTTAATTTGCGATTATTGTAGACCAGGATCAAGTTGCAGACTTACATGGTTTGAAAAGGATCTAAACTTTTAGAATAAAGAATACGCTTCTGACTGAATGGTGAACAGTGTAGACCCTGATCAGACTGAGTGGATGCATAGGCTGATCTCTGTCATCACTTGTTCAGTTTTACTGCATAGGCCATATTAAGCCCTATTTTGTCAGGTCGCATATAATATTCATCTTTACAAGTATGTTATTTCCTTTACCTTTTGACATTGTTTTGATTCATCATCATAGTTTCCTAGCTCCTCTGTTTCAAATGTCTTGCAAAAATCCATGCAGTGTCTTTTCAGTTCTGAAGCCCCAAAGGTTTCCGACAGCCTTGTAAAAGAAAAACAAGCTGAGCTACATTTTATCTTAAATTATAAGTGTTTTTACTTCTATTTAGTGTATGACTGTCACCAATCATGAGTGGTTGAGATACTGTACAGATCTTAACAAAATTTCTCATTAATATTTTTTTTCCCTTGCAAATGTTTGGTATCTTATATTTTGTACGCTCTTAAAAGAAATTAACCCTTTACACCATAATTATAAGCATTTTAAGCATATGCGACCAGTGTAGATCCAGATCAGATATCACATCCCTGCCATCTGATCTGGATCTGCATTGATTGCATCTTGGTCAGAAATAACCTAATAAATAAAAAGTGAACAATACAGATTCTGATCAGACAGCACAGATGTGGCCGCTGATCTGGATCTACTCTGTTTACCAACTGCATTTAGGTGTATATATAATTTATCATACTGACTCACACACAAGGTCTACCTGTGACCAAGGTTATAAAACTGAGCATGGAAACCAGTCTCAAATCTCAAGCATCTGATTGGCTGAAATGGTGATTGGTCACCATTTCAGCCAATCAGATGCTTGAGATTTGAGACTGGTTCATCATTTCAGCCAATCAGATGCTTGAGATTTGAGACTGGTTTCCAAACTCAGTTTTATAACCTTCAACCCAGACTGTGTAACTACAAACCTGTAAATCTGCTGCACATTGTCTCGGTTCAGTTTGATCACACCATGATAGATATAGAACAGAAACATCAGTGTGTTCTCCTCAGAGACCTCATTAGGCAGTATCATCTGCAAGTCCTGCTGCGTCTCCATTGCCTTCGCCATTTCAGGGCTCAAACCCGCCAGAACTACCTTGTGACACTGCAGAACAAAATGAATTTAACACTTTAATCCAGTCCCCAAGATTATTATATCAACATCTTGCTCTAAAAGTCATTATAATTATTTCTGACCACAAAGTGAACTGTAGTGATCTTGATAAAAGACTTGATTGGAGTGCACTGGTTGCCTAAAGGCATACTATAAAGGATTTTTTTCTTTGCTCCATGGATACGCATTTCATTACATGAGTTACAAGTGAAGATACAAATGTATCATCTGGATCTTCGTTGTTTGCTTCATGATAAAAAACCTAAGAATGATTAGTGCTGATACTTTTCAGACTGCACTGAATCTATACTGATGTGGTAAGAGCCGTATCCCTTGGATTAAAGTTAACCATTTACTTTATATATACACCTTTTAACATGTGTGCGACCAGTGTAGGTCCAGATCATCCAGCAACTGTGCCATTTTATCCAGATCTACACTGGTCACATCTCAGTCACAAATAATCTAATCAATCTAAAAGCATGCTGTCTGATCAGCATCTAAACTGTCTGCCTAGGCAATAGAGATGTACCTAAGGCGTAAAGGTTTAAATGATACCACAGTGAATATAATGTATCTTGAAGCAGTTACCTACCCTGAACTCCTTGGTTTCAGTGTAAAGAGCAGCGTCACAAAGGGCGTCTTCCTCTCTTAGGTCCCACAATCTTTTAAGAATGTTCTTTGCTAGGAAACTGTCTTCGTACATTCGGTCTGTGATGAATTCCTGTACTTGTTCATTGCCATGGAAACCACTTCCTGCTTGCACTGTTGCATAGGAACTGTTTGCATTCTGACTATTTGCTTCATCTAGATCAATATTGCTAGCTTGAGGGGCATGACCAAGACTAAATACGTCCATGATTTTTGGATTTGCTTGAAAATAATCGGGGTCTGGGATCAAAGAATATTGTGCTGTTGGATCCATCTGAACTAGTCCCAGGTCTGAACCATGGAGATCATAGTGTTGTTGCATGAAATGAGAATCTCTTTCTGAAGTTGGGGTTTTGTAGTAATCAGCCATTTGCATCCCTTTTGCCTCAGGTCTTACGAAATTTTGAAGGTCCCTGGATAAATAATTTTGAAACATTTCTTGTGGAATGGGTCGGTTAGTGTGGTCTTCCTTGTTGTAATAACAATCAGACATCGCCCCCATGTCGTGAGATTGTCCCCTAAATTCAGAGCTATTTTTACTTTGGGATTCCACATATGTCTGTGAGGTACTACTCAATGGAGCAGGTGTTTCATTGCTGGATGATAATACACCAGTTTTTTCAACTTTTCTGGCTGAATTCTGAATTAACAAGTTCTGCGCCATTGCTTTCTCTAGTTTTGATTTGTAAACTGGACTTGCGAGGGATTTAGTAGCAGGCATTGTTGTACCAGAAAATAGCTGATTGTTTGTTTTTAAATTTGAATTGTCCGCTGATGTAACACTGTGGTGGTGCAGTGGAATGGATTGTCTACTTAAACCAGACAAACTCTCCTGGACAAGAACACTGTCTGTCGTATGTTTTGGTGGAGCTGCGAGCAGCTTGGTTAATGTTGAATTTTGCTTGGATATGGAGCTATGTGGCTCAGCTGAACTATTTGACGCTATCCAAGTATTGTTCTGATGCATATCTTGAACTACCCCTGTCTGGGGGAGTTCATTTTTCTGATGCACACCTTGAACTTCCTCTGTCTGGGAGAGTTCATTTTTCTGATGCAAACCTTGAACTTCCCTGATCTGGTAGAGTTCATTTTTTTGTTGACTGCTCTGGACTCCTGGCACCGGGGAGAATTCGTTTTTTAGTTTCTCATTCTGGCTGCTCTGTATTTGAACAAGGGAATTTGTTTGCTTTACAGCCTGGTTACCCTGCAACTGGAAGAGTTGATTTCCTGACAGAATGACCGGAATAAGAGCAGTCGTCCCACCAGACACTGCTGTGTTAGCTGGAACCAGCTGTAAACGCCCTTGTATGTTTTCAAGTCGAAACGGCAAGCTGATAAGCTGGTTCCCAGTTTCACTCACAGATTTTACAGCAGCTGGTTCCCCTTTAACTGTGGAAATAGACTGAGGTTTAGGCTGTGTGTTGCCAGGCAAATGCAACTTGGCCTGCACACTGTCCTGTAACAGTTTACTCATGATAGGTCTCCTGGCTATTGCTGCTGATGTAGTCAACATTCTCCCTGAATTTGGTCTTGAATTGACAGGCTGTTGTTGGTACTGGTAAACCTGGGTTGTTGATACTGGACAGACTAACCCAGCGCCTCCACTGCTGCTATCTGCAATGGTACTGCTCTTGTCTCCTTGGCTCAGCATAGAGCCTGTGTGTGAATGCATTATTCTGAAAGAAAAGGTGAATATACCGCTAATAAAACAAAAACAACAAGAAATCAGTGGGCCCCATTGATACCCCTGGATGTACACTGGAATATTGGAATGGTGCTATAATATGTAGCTAAATCAATTGGCCATCCCTGCTTGAATACTAGATGTAAACCTTGAGTAGTGTAACCAAAAAATAATTGACAAGTCTAGAAGTTTATAAGTGTTTTGCATAAAAAATGAACATGTTTCTTATAAAGTATCACATATATTTATTCTATCTGGATTTAGCTTTTCTGTATATTTTTTAAGATACATAGGATTTAAAAAGGTATTTGAAGCAGTCAATGAAGGTGACACGGATTCTTGCCTCTAGCATAATTAATATAGACATAGAAGAAAAAATCTCAGCATTTTTATGTGGTAAGGGGGTTGTGCACAAACAGTGAACATCATATGCAGATACACTTGTTGAACACAATTAGTTGGGCAATATATCTAAGAACCTAACTTCTAGCCTGTCTTTCGACGCTACTGCCAGGTTCTACGATATCCGGGATACTAGCCACTAACGTTTTCTAAATACACCGGAATGACGGCACTCGACGATAATTTACAGTAGTAACTGAGTGTGAGGATTAAGATTTGGTGAACTACAGTTTGTCAACCAGTTCCGGTTATGAACCAGTTCCGGTTAACTTTTATATTTCCTACCCCGTGTTAGAAATATTTCTGAAGAACGAGTGAAAATACTCGTTTAGTAGTAATAAATAGCATTTCAACTGAACATTTACGAACTTAAACCTTTGATTTATTGTTTACTTTCGGCCAAGAGCTGCATCAACAAAGACTATTGCAGACACTCGCCTTCAAAAGTTTTTAACGCGGATGATGTTAAGCGTGACATCCATCGCAACAAAAAAATTTATTGGCCCAACAACGAAAAAAGGTGATTTGCAATAGTGTATTATATCAATGCTCTATCATCACAAGCAAGATCGTATGCATAAATATTTTCATTCTGTTTTTGTGATGGGTTTTGAGAAGCTTGCGTTTGAACCAGTTCCGGATCAGCGATTTAGAGTTAGTAAGTAGTGTAAATTCCACTTTTAGAATTCATTTTTAAAGGATAAACTGGGAACGGCTATCAAGGAAAAGAGACACTTCAAGCTAGAGGATGCAGCTGGTTTATATATTGGTAATGTCTTAAGGTCTTTTTCACCCTACATCAAAGATATCCTAAACAATGTGTTAGCAGAAGTTAATTGGTCACCAGTACCTAGCTACCCACGATGGCTAACTCCGCATGAAGAGGGGGTACGTGGTGTTGTGACACCACGTGATTATAAGATTTCTGTCCAATGAAATGATTGCTGTAATGTTAATCAGATAAACGATGTGCAATACATGAAGACTGTGGAATGGACCTTGTGATGTCATTAGTGCTTAATTGCTTTTGTTAATACTGTAATAAAAAGAAAAAAGATTATAGCATAAGACTTGGTGTGTTATTATATTTATTTCACACTAGTTTCAGAATTATTTTTCACCCTTAGACAGAAAACGTGTATAAATGACTAAGGTGTATCAAAACTAGTTTACAGCTATCAAATTAGACAGTCAAAATTCACTCTAAGACATGACTACGTTTTAACCGGAATAGATTCAATTAACCGGAACTGGTTTAAACTAGTATTTAAGTAAATATTACATATGTAAAAGTAAATAAATATGGAAACTTAAATAAATGCAGCATCTTTTAGTTAAGACATTTTGCTTATAATCAAACAACAAAGAAAGTTCTGATTAATGTTTTAGTATATTTTTTACAACGAATATATGAATTAACCGGAACTGGTTGACGAACTGTATATCCTGCATAATCTAACATTGGACCCAATAGAGCAACTACACTTATCTCTTAATGAGCACCTTGGACACCAACTTAACAAAGTCTTTAGTTTATTCTGTTTTCGTTTTGAGATCATACACAAATACAATATCATTAAAAGACAGAGTTTCATTATCTTTATACTTTAAGCATCATCGTATAGTTTACAGTTACACACATGACATGTTTCCTAACCTTTCAACTTAGTTTAATACCTTGTTTACTTTCTTTTTAGAAACAAACTATGATATTGTTTGCTTCAAAAATGTCGTCCATTTTCCCAATTATCATAGGTCAAGGTCATGTCATCTTGATTATTTCCCTTTGATAAGCGTATTAGTCTGACTGGATTGTTTCCCTTTGATTAGTGCACAATATATAGATCGTCTGCACTTTAGCGCTGCACTGGTTTGACAACATTTCCACTTATGTGACAGCCTGCAAAATTTTCTACAATAAATATTAAATTCAAAGCTCTTGCTGGAAAGTGTCTCCCACCAAAACTAGTTTTTGTTTAAGAATTTATATGCGTCAAATTCTTTTATATTAATATCACACTGAACATTCAATAGGGAAGACCGGGGCTAGTACGGCCCCATTAAAAAAAAACAACATGCAATTTATTAATGAATTCATAATGTAATTCTCTACAATTTTTATAAATAGTTAAGAAATTATATAGGCTTTATTACCCCTGAACTTTAAATGACGTTTTTCTTTCAAAGAAATGGTAATTTGTTTTCGAAGTAATAAGATCAAACTGGCCAAACTTGCCCCGATGCGGGGCAAGTTTGGCTACCCCCTGGTGCATCTTCGGCATTTGGACAGATTTTTAAAAATTATTTTCCTGTAGACTGAAAAATATAAGAGACATCATGTACAAAAGGTAGGTTTAATAATCAACTTTTAGTAATAATGTTTTTAAACATGTTTTATTTTTTAAATATGATCATTGAGTACCCGCCCTTTGGCTTTGCAATGCATTAGCTTCTGATGTTTTATATGTGTGCTTTTGCATGCAACATTGTTGAGCCGATAAGTGGGTTGGAGTTGTTTCACCAAGACAACTTGTATTTGTTTTGTGATATGAGAACCTGTTGGGGCAAGTGTGAGGTTGGTGCACCCTAGAACCTGGTTTAAACCCCCGGTGGCAATTTGATTTGCCACTGACCGTTCCAAGGCGGTAACCCCTCGGGTTCTCATTTTTGTTAATTGTTAGTGGTGTCTCTTTTAAAACTGATCATTTTAAACACCATGCTCTCTTCCTTTTTTTTCTTCTTGACTGTGTGGGGAGGCTGTTTTTTCTGAATGTGGCGATTCCTCATATGCATATTTCACCTTTATATATAAATTGTTGTGTAATGTACATATATAAATCAATGTGGGTCCATGTGCATATAGTGTGTACGAGAACAGGAACCAACATTTTCATCAGAAAACATCAAGACACCACATATACGACGTTTCACCCTATATGCCTATTTTTTTAGACAGGCATATATGGTAAAATGTCATATATTTGATATCCGGATGTTTTCTGTTGGAAATTTAAGGTTTCTGTGATGTGGTGCGTTAACGTATGTATGTTCGTGTTTGTTGTTGTAATGTTCTAACTCCTTTCAATAGACGTCTGCTGTCTCGAAATAGCACCTTTTTTCTTTTGTAAGTCCACACCATGGTTATGTATGTTCCAAAAATATATATAATCAATCGTGATTTTATAAAAAAAAATACATGGAATGTGTCTGTAGATCTCAGACTATGAATCTTACATATCATAATATGATCAGCTAAAACATATTTAAAACATGCAATTTTCTGCATAGGCATACAATGGTATATCTAAAATAAGACGTTTCTCCAACCAAAATCGGTTCTAACTAAGCTGTGATAGTTAATACACTTCTGTTTGTTTATTTATTACGTGTAGTTCTAATCAAAGAAAAAATAAATCTATGCTGGAGCAAAGGGGTTATGCGGCTATTAGACGAACATGCCCCTGCCCCTATGGCCGAACTAGCCACTTGCTAACATTTTATAAACATCACGTGCCGCCTGCATGTATAGTTTAGAAGATGAAAAGAACAAGCCTTGATATAACTAAGGTTTTTTTTTAACATGTTGCATAGGTAAAATTAATATTCTAATTATAAAGCATCTCATGGCAAATAAAAACTCAAATATTTGTGAAAATATTGCTCAAATTTCAACAGTCAAAAAAATCATTTTCCTTCACAAAATCGAAAATTGTGTTAATATAATCGCCATTGTTTTCCTACAAAACTAGTTTCTTTACAAATGACGCTACATTATCGACGCTTGCTTTGAATCTTGATTTTTGCACTTAAAATGATGATATGCCGAACATACCCCGGGGCCGGACTAACCCCGGTCTCCCCTAGCGCCTAAGACTGGCATTTTTTCGCATATGTAAGAAGGCTTTTAATGGCGGAGAACTAGAAGAACGAGCCCCACCATAGTAAGTTTACACTTAATACTTCTTTAGATGATGATACTATGATGATGATGGTACTTGAACCTTTAAAAAAGTTATTTATTTTATCATATTTGCATTGGTTTGCTTTTATAATATAGATCTATGTGCTTTCATATGTTCGTTCATGTAATGTAATGTATGCAATGCAATGTAATGTACTGTAATTGCTCCATGTAATGTGTAATGTAATGTAATTTTAATGTAATATAATTGTTTTTTTTTGTAGTGTGTTTTTTGAATTGTTATTATATTGTTATTAATTTCGGTCAAAAGCTTTATAGCTCATGTTATTATATGTTGACGAATACCGACAGTAAATAAATTTGTAATGTAATATATTGTATATGTACAATGGCAAAGCACTGATCGCAAAGTACCCACCATTGAAGGTTTTGTAGAAAATGCACAAACTTTGCAAATTCCTACCAGAAAAGTCTATCTGAACGCGTAAAGAACGTTTTCGTCTGAACGCATCTAAGACGAATTACTTATTGTGCCACTTAAATTTTTAGGTTTTGCAGAATAGCATGTTGCTTTAAAAATTTTAAAGCAAACGCTCTTGTAGATTTTATGTAAACCGACATAAAACTTACTGTCTGAGACAAGTTAGAGACTATTACTTCTCTTTATTAGTTTGTCAGCTACGCCTCTTGTAAAGCTTTACTAGATGCTTTCTGATGCAGACAAGAATTATTTTTTTAATTTTCTCAGTGGATTCAGTGAAATGCACACAGGGTCTAGGTTTGGTATTGTGTTACAGGATCTATGTTTGTCATTGTATTACACAGGGTCTATGCTTTCCACCGCCGAGATCCGATCAGGGTCTAAGTTTGCCATTGTACACACGGGGTATGTGCTTTCTCAGGTTATGTTTCACACAGGGTCTACGCAAGTTTGTGATATACATCAGTCGGGGATCTTTCCCGATCGGAAAAGTTGGGGATTCCCCTTTTCACTTTCCTGATCGGGAAATATTGATTGAAAAATTTCCCGATCCGGGGAAAGAAAATTGACATTTTTTATATACCTTGGGATTTGAACTTCGGGCATCACAGAATACGTTGGAGCTACATATTAATTGCATGTATCCGTTCTTAAAACAATTATCTAAAATTCTACCGAGGCCGAATATTTTAAGTTCAAAGTTGAATGATATTCAAGAAAACCAACCATTTTCAGCACTTTCCCGTTTTGGACATATACTTTCCCGAACTGGTAACTATATCGGCATTTTCTTTAATAAACTGACATCTAACAACTTTCCTGATCCGGAAAGCGATTTTCAAATCGGTAAAGTTTCATTTCAATTCTTGAATGCCAGCAGTAACATGCTTTATACTGCCAAAATGTCGAAAAATCTTCAAATTGTGGGACCAAGTGATAATACAGTAAGTTGATCTGATAAAATAGTGCCCATAACTGCATTTAGATTACTTAATAAGCATGTCTTAAAGATGAAAGCTTCAGAAATTTTCTAAGGCTGTCATTATCTATAAAAATCGAAGCAAATTCGTTCCGTCTGTTTTATCTAAAACATCGCGCTTCAAGCTGAGGATCCACTTCGACCTAGTGGAGCTGATTTATGGCCTACAAAGTGATTGGAAACAGTGGTTCGAGCCAAACCGTAGCCTGTTTGTGTTATTCGTATGTAACTTAACACGTATTCTTTGTATATAGCGTAGGCAGTAAAGTTTCATTTTGACGGTTTTATCTAAAAATAAATAAGCTGTTACGCTGGTAATGTCTACCCCGACATTGCCGAAACAATATCCGGCTTGGCTGAACCCAATGGTTCGAGCCCAATACAGAACAATCTATTCGCATTTATTTGTTCAAAACAACAACACAAAATTCACTTTTTAAACCAGGGCCAAGTAACTAAATCCCATGTATCGAACAAACAGCTTAGTCGGCTGACTCGGATCGGAGGTGAGCCAGATGACCTGTTAGTTCGAGCTATTACAATTCAGTGAAACACAACATTGTAAATCTTAGTTAAAGTGAGGTATATACAACTAAAGAGAATAGTAGATATGCAACGTCTATAAACATCATTTCTTCATATGTAACCTGAGGTAGTTAATCTGTAAAATTAGAACTTGAACCAAACTTTAGAACCAAAGCTCAAAAAGGAGTTTGGTGATAAAATGGTGTTCTGTGATTTTAAGCCACTTATTTACAGTATTCAATGAATGCATTACTTTTATAATGTTGTTTGAGATATTAGCATCATTTTTTCACATATTTGGTTGTCAATTCTCCTATACAGTAACGCAAATAATGACAACTTAGTAGATATTTTGGAAAGTACCAGGTTATGCAATTTTTATAAGCATATGCATGTTGGAAAATTATAGATTACCCAAAAGATGACACAATATTCAGAAAATGCATCAGTATCGCAACCTGAAATACAGTTTTTATCATGAGCATTAAACGCGTTAGAGCATTTAAAGAACCTTGATTGCTAACCAGCATTTTTTTTTCGTCAGGGTTCTCCAGGTTCTAGATCTTTTAATTGTCAACATTTTAACAACATGTAAGTGACAAAATCCCTGACTGGATCACCTTAATTTTTTATTAGATTGGTATATTATGTGGTAAAATAAATTTATATTACATTGGAAACACAAACATTTTCTGCTGCCAATGCATAATTTTCGACTGAAAAAAATCACATTAAAAGTGATCGAACTGTCAAATGATGAAATATTGTTTTAATGTTGCCATTGGTAATATAATCCAAATATGGGCCGATTTATACCCTCACACTTCAATTCAAACAAACAGGTTTCTTCTATTGTTACATTTTCCTGTTTACAAAGCATCTATATTTTTAAATATATCATGTTCGTTTTTTAAGTAATGCATCAACGTCCACTATCAGGAATGATAAACAAGAGGGTCCATAGGACCCTGGGTCGCTCACCTGTCAAGAACTGCTCAATGGTTGCAAGAGTTGTGTGCAAGTTTGGTAAAATCAAGTCAAAAATTTAAAAAAAAATTAAGCTGCTATTGTGGAGAAAATGTAACAAGATGATGCTCTATACCAAATATCTAAGCTCTAGGCCTTATGGTTTCAGAGAAGAAGATTTTTAAAGATTTTCTATATAACACTAAGTAATAAAACTAGTGACCCCCGGGGCGGAGCCATTTTCGACCCCAGGAGAGTAATTTGAACAACTTTTGTAGAGGACCACTACATGATGACACATACCAAATACCAAGGTTCTAGGCCTTGTGGTTTTAGAGAAGAAGATTTTTTAAAGTTTTCCCTATATAAGTCTATGTAAAACAAGTGACCCCTGGGGCGGGGCCATTTTTGACCCCAGGGAGATAGTTTGAACAATTTTGGTAGAGGACCACTAGATGATGCTGTATATCAAATATTAAGGCTCTAGGCCTTGTGGTTTTAAAGAAGAAGATTTTCATGTTTTTCCTATATAACTATATGTAAACCAAGAAGACCCTAGGGCATGGCCGATTTTGGCCCAGGGGACATAATTTGAACAAATTTAGTAGACATCCATTAGACAATCCTACTTACCAAATATCTAAGCTGTACGCATTGTGGTTTGTGAGAAGAAGATTTTTAAAGATTTCCTATATAAGTCTATGTAAAATGAAGTGACCCCTGGGGCAGGGCCAATTTTGACCCCAGTGAAATAATTTGAACAATCTTTGTAGAGTTCCACTAGAGGGTGCTAAATGCCAAATATCTAAGCTCTAGGCCTTGTGGTTTCAGAGAAGAAGATTTTTAAAGTTTTTCCTTTAGGTTGCCATGGCAACCACAGTTCTGCATGGAATTGATTTCTTTGAACAAATTTGGAAGAGCTTCATGCAAGGAACATCCGTGGCAAATATCATCAACTTTGGCCCAGGGGTTTAAGAGGAGATGTCGTTTAAAGTAAAAGTTTACGGACGGACGACGGACGGACAATGGACAGACGGACGCCGGACCAAATGCGATCACAAAAGCTCACCTTGTCACTACGTGACAGTTGAGCTAATACGTGACAGTTGAGCTAAAAAGCCGCAGGTGTGTTAATTTTAAATACATAAAATTTGATAATTCTATAAAATATTTATGCCTTTATAATTGTTTTTATCTTATTTAATACCATCAGCAGTGAGGTTTAAAAATGGTTACGGTAGGAAAGTAGTTTTTTGGCGACATCCCTTAAAACCAGTGTCATTGTTTGAAATGGCATCCAATTGCAACAGAACTTTCTAATATCTTATTTTCACGTGCCTTAAACATTAAAAACAGCAAACTTCTTAATTGCCATTCATCATATTTCAACAATTTTACTGTAAAAATTGATGTTTTGCCTGGCGACATGCACAAAAGCGATGTTACTAGACATTTAGCATGCTATAAAACTTAAAAGAAGTAACATAAATGGCTATCTCAGTGATGTTTGTTCTAAGCAAGCATCAGATCTCTCACCAAAATAGCAATATTTCATTTTAGAGTTTTAACCTTGAAGATTTGGTTGTCAAAAGGCTGGCAACATGTTTTCTCAAAATTGAGTCAATTTTTTGAATCTGGCTATATCATGGCGGGTGCATAAAAAAAGAAAAAAATATAAATTTCAAACTGTGTAAACAATTGTGGTGTTTACTTTAGTGAAATTATTTGTAGGATGTAAGAGATTTTAAGAATTTATAAACCATGACTGTGACGCCATTCCCAAATAATAATTCAATAGTTTGCGGAGGTTTATTATAGTCTGGATTACCTGCCCCTAACACTACGTTATCAGTACGACGGGTACCAGACTAAGGTTTATTACTGTTTAAACGACAATTACTTGAACGACAATTGTACTTGAAAAGTAAAACTAAACTACAGTATTTGTGCACAGTTGCAAAACATATGAAGTGGTTTTATTGCATCAGATATCGTGGGAGAACATGCAAGGATTTTTCTTATACAGCAGAAATTTTTTATTGAAGGAAGGTGGAAAATCCTTTAGTAGTGTAACTGCAAAAATTCAATACCATAAACATGTCAGGTTTAAATGAATAAGTAAAAAATATTTTTTTCATCAAGTTGCAGCTTTAGATTACTGCTGTCTGTTTGGGGTTCTCTAACGTTCAATTAAATTGATACAATTTAAAACAGAGCGATAAGGTATTTTCCAGGTGTTCACAGTTCACAAAATATATTACGAGTATTTTATGTTATGTTTAAGTTATGGTATAAGTATGTTGTGTTGTGTTATGTGTAAGTTATGGCATGAGTATGGTGTGTTAAAAGTATGCTATATTTTGTGTAAGTTATGGTATGGGTAAAATCCGTTATGTGTACATTATGTTACGTGTAAGTTATGGTATAAGTATGTTGTGTTAAAAAGTATGTTATGTCTGTGTGTTGTTATGTGTGTATTATGCATTATGTGATGTTATGTGCATGTTATTTTATGTGTAGGTTATGTTTATGTTACCATGTTTGTTAAGCTCCCAAGGCACTATGAAATATTTATGTTACCAAAGTGTTTAGCTCCATGCACTAGTTCTCTCAGCCAGGCACTCAGGTCCTCAGGTGTTGCAGAACTTGTCTCTCTTATCTTGTCTGTTAACTTTTGCCAGCCAGATCCTGCAAACAATTCAAACACTCTCCTGAATTCAAACAAGAACTGTCATTGCTGCTACAAATGCCCAAAGCAGGCTTTGATACAAAAGCCTGAATGAATTAGAGAAGTAATCTGGGTCATCTATAGACCATGAACTATCTGTACTAACTGTTAAATGGCCATATGTCAAAACTTTCTTGAATAGTATGAATACATATCTGAGCAAAACCAATATTCCATCAAACATCACAGTCACACTGACCTTCGATCAAAAAATCAATAGCATTCTAGCAGTCATTAACTGACCAAGATCAATTTACACTGACAAGATTCAAAAACTGCATAGGCAGGGCTCTCACTAGACTTGCCAATCAGGGAGAAGTTTTATTATAATTTTACAGAACTATGGAGAAGTTTTAAGTCAAAAGCATTCTTTCCCTATTATAGTCTATACAAAATGACTTCTCCCATAGCTCGAAGAAGGGAGAAGTCTGGTCACTTTTGGAAGACTACTTCTCCCAAGTCTCCCTCTAGTGAGAGCCCTGCATAGTATACATATATGCATTCCATTATACTTAATTTGACATATGCCTGTCAAAACACTAGAAAACAGGTTTTTACGATTGTCATAAATGTAAGATCATTTGATGTCAAAATGATTTTACCATGAATTTCTCATTTTATGCAAATAACAAGAGCCAGTCGGAAACGACTGCACGCTCGACTATTCGAAGTCAGACATATTTAAGCACATTTTAAACTGGGCTTCATTTAAACAGAGGAGTGATTCAGGAGTTTATGACACCCAACGCACACATGAACAAAAGTTTCTTAATCCAAGTTAGGAAATCAATAAATTACACTTAATTTATTTTTGTTTTTTTTAGAGGGTTTACACAACCCAGCCCATACACCCCTGATCCGACACCCATCAACCCACTATCCCTGCCCACCTATAGTGATGTGGTGTGGTGTAGTGTAGTGTAGTATAGTATGGTATGGTATCCTGGTTGCTGTTGTTGGTGGTATTGGTATTGTTGTTAGTGTTGGTAGTGATGGTGTTGTTGTTGTTGGTGGTGGTGGTGTTGCTGTTGGTGGTGGTGGTGTTGCTGTTGGTGGTGGTGGTGTTGTCAGTGTTGTTGTTGGTGTTGTTGGTTGTTGGTGTTGTTGTTGATGCTATTGTTGGTGATGTTGTTGTTGGTGGTGTTGTTGGTGGTGTTTGTGTTGTTGGTGGTGGTGTTGGTGGTGATGGTGTTGTTGTTGGTGGTGTTGTTGTCAGTGTTGTTGGTGGTGTGTGTTGTTGGTGGTGTTGTTGTTATTTGTGTTTTTGTTGGTTGTGTTGTTGATGTTGTTGTTGTTGGTGGTGGTGATGGTGTTTTTGTTGTTGTTGATGGTGGTGTTGTTGTTGGTGGTGGTGTTGTTGTTGTTGGTGGTGGTGTTGTTGTTGGTGTTGTTGTCAGTGTTGTTGTTGGTGTTGTTGGTTGTTGGTGTTGTTGATGCTATTGTTGGTGTTAATGTTGTTGTTGGTGGTGTTGTTGACGGTGTTGTTGTTGTTGTTGTTGTTATTTGTGTTATTGTCGGTTGTGTTGTTGGTGTTGTTTTTGGTGTTGTTGCTGTTGTTTTTGGTGGTGTTGTTGGTAGTGGTGTTGTTATTGGTGATGATGATGTTGTTGTTGGTGGTGGTGGCGTTGTTGTCGTTGGTGGTGGTGGTGGTATGTGGTGGTGGTGGGGGGTGGTGGTGGTGTGGTGTGGTGGGGTGGTGGTGTTGTTGGTGGTGGTGGTAGTGGTATGTGATGGTGGTGGGGGGTGGTGGTGGTGTGGTGGGGGCGGTGGTGTTGTTGTTGTTTTTGTTTTTGTTGGTGGTGGTGGTTATGGTGGTGGTGGTGGTGGTGTGGTGTGGTGGGGTGGTGTTGTTGTTGGTGGTGGTGGTAGTGGTATGAAGTGGTGGTGGGGGGTGGTGTTGGTGTTGTTGTTGTTGGTGTTGGTGTGGTGTGGTGTGGTGTGGTGTGGTGTGGTGTGGTGTGGTGTGGTGTGGTGTAACCACTCAACACTTTCAACCAAAGTATGTTAAGTACATCTGTTTTAAACCTTTTCTATAGCATTACCTATGAAAACACTAACATTGAAACTTTAACCATAATTTCTAAGTCTGAATTCTAATTTCTAAGCGAAAAAGGGCAAAAATTAAATAAACAAGAGGGCCATGATGGCCCTATATCGCTCACCTGAGTACAAAAGTACTCTCTGCTTGTGGTTTCAGACAAGAAGATTTTTAAAGTTTTGCCTATACAAGTCTATGTAAAATGAAGTGACCCCTGGGGCGAGGCAAATTTTGACCCCAGGAAAATAATTTGAACAATCTTTGTAGAGTTCCAATAGAGGATGATAAATGCCAAATATCTAAGCTCTAGGCCTTGTGGTTTCCGACAAGAAGATTTTTAAAGTTTTGCCTATACAAGTCTATATAAAATGAAGTGACCCCTGGGGCGGGGCCAATTTTGACCCCAGGGAAATCATTTGAACAATCTTTGTAGAGTTCCACTAGAGAGTGCTAAATGCCAAATATCTAAGCTCTAGGCCTTGTGGTTTCAGACAAGAAGATTTTTAAAGTTTTTCCTATATAAGTCTATGTAAAATGAAGTGACCCCTGGGGTGGGGCTAATTTTGACCCCAGGGAAATAATTTGAACAATCTTTGTAGAGTTCCACTAGAGGATGCTAAATGCCAAATATCTAAGCCGTAGGCCTTGTGGTTTCAGACAAGAAGATTTTTAAAGTTTTTCCTATACAAGTCTTTATAAAATGAAGTGACCCCTGGGGCGGGGCCAATTTAGACCCCTGGGAAATAATTTGAACAATCTTTGTAGAGTTCCACTAGAGGATGCTAAATGCCAAATATCTAAGCTCTAAGCCTTGTGGTTTCAGACAAGAAGATTTTTAAAGTTTTACCTATATAAGTCTATGTTAAATGAAGTGACCCCTGGGGCGGGGACAATTTTGACCCCAGGGAAATTATTTGAACAATCATTGTAGAGTTCCACTAGAGGGTGCTAAATGCCAAATATCTAAACTCTAGGCCTTGTGGTTTCAGACAAGAAGATTTTTAAAGTTTTTCCTATACAAGTCTTTATAAAATGAAGTGACCCCTGGGGCGGGGCAAATTTAGACCCCTGGGGAATAATTTGAACAATCTTTGTAGAGTTCCACTAGAGGATGCTAAATGCCAAATATCTAAGCTCTAGGCCTTGTGGTTTCCGACAAGAAGATTTTTAAAGTTTTTCCTATATAAGTCTATGCAAAATGAAGTGACCCCTGGGGCGGGGCCAATTTTGACCCCAGTTTGTTTGTTTGTTTGTTTGTTTGGGGTTTAACGCCTGGTTTCAACACCTTTTTGGTTATATCCCGGCGGTCAGTCCACCTAACCGGTGTTCCTGGGTCTCTAACCAGTACTAACCAATTTCTCCGCAAGCGACTGACTGCTTCCTCACTTGAATCAGAGGTGAGGGACAAATGACTCTCAGACGCAATGTCCGAGTTCAATTGTCACGGATAAATTTTTCCCGCCTCGGCTGGGGATCGAACTCACGACCCCTGGATTGACAGTCCGATGCTCTATCCACTGAGCTAGCCGGGCGGGCTTTGACCCCAGGGAAATCATTTGAACAATCTTTGTAGAGTTCCACTAGAGGTTTCAAAATGCCAAATATCTAAGCTCTAGGCCTTGTGGTTTCAGACAAGAAGATTTTTAAAGTTTTTCCTATATAAGTCTATGCAAAATGAAGTGACCCCTGGGGCGGGGCCAATTTTGACCCCAGGGGAATAATTTGAACAATCTTTGTAGAGTTCCACTAGAGGATGCTAAATGCCAAATATCTAAGCTCTAGGCCTTGTGGTTTCAGACAAGAAGATTTTTAAAGTTTTGCCTATATAAGTCTATGTAAAATGAAGTGAGCGCTGTGGCGGGGCAAATTTTGACCCCAGGGAAATATTTTGAACAAACTTTGTAGAGTTCCACTAGAGGATGCTAAATGCCAAATATCTAAGCTCTAGGCCTTGTGGTTTCAGACAAGAAGATTTTTAAAGTTTTTCCTATATAAGTCTATGTAAAATGAAGTGACACCTGGGGCGGGGCCAATTTTGACCCCAGGGAAATAATTTGAACAAACTTTGTAGAGTTCCACTAGAGGATGCTAAATGCCAAATATCTAAGCTCTAGCTCTTGTGGTTTCAGACAAGAAGATTTTTAAAGTTTTTCCTTTCGGTTGCCATGGCAACCAGAATTCTGCATGGAATTGATTTCTTTGAACAACTTTGGAAGAGCTTCATGCAAGGAACATCCGTGGCAAGTTTCGTCAAAATTGGCCAAGCCGTTTCAGAGAAGAAGTCGTTTGAAGAAAAAGTTGACGACGGACGGACGGACGGACGCACGGACGACGGACGACGGACATCAGGCGATCACAAAAGCTCACCATGAGCACTTCGTGCTCAGGTGAGCTAAAAAGAGAAATAAGTTCATCACCAATTAACTCACCTACCATTAAAATGCTAACAAACACAAATCAAATTTAATGATAAACAAGAAAAAAGGCAGTACCGGTATGTATGCTCTGTTCATATGAGAAAATCTGAATTTGGGGAAACGCACTTTCCAATCTGAACATCTCTCATGAAAGTGAAATACATTTCAAATATTTATTAGATTAAATAAAGTATCTTTTTATTATTTTGTCTTCGAAATACCATTGCACGATATATATTTTTCGATACCATTACCTGTTTCTTTCAATGCTTTATTCACTGAAAACCTGACAAGTTCATTTGATAATACATGATCATGAAATTAGCATAGAATCTAAATTCAGGGTCAAACGTCTCCATAAAATTTCCTGCCATGTTAACTTTGTATCACTGAAATTGCTTTCCAAATCAGGAAAGTTGTAACATGTCAGCCTGTAATAGAATAAGATGAAAAAGGCAATTTAACAGCCCCCGAACACGACGAATATGAAAGATATTGCAGGCTCGGTTTGATTGAGCATGTTCATGGACAGTTATGGAAATCAAGTCAAGTCAAGTCAAGTCAAAATTTATTTATTGTCGGAAGTGTTGTACAACCATAAAACATTAGCTATGAGTAGCTATTTACCGACATTACATAACAAGTTAACAAAGTACATAGTATTTAAACGATTTAAAATTTAAAATCAATATACAGTAAAATGATAACTTTATTTGCAACACGAGGCACAGGCACATTTCTCTCCATCCCAAGAACTTAAAAGGTTTTTAAAATGACTAAAATTTGAACTGTCTCTAAAATGTTGTGGGAGTGAGTTCCATAGTGATGGTGCACTATACCGGAAGGAGTTGAGCCCGTACCTAGTGGTTCTCACTTTTGGAACATACGCCAGTTTGGTATACCTAAAAGAATAAGAAGAGTCCGGTTTAAAATTAACAAGATCATGTAGATACAGTGGACCCTCCTTATGTAGACATTTAAAAGTTTCTAGAGCCATAGTACGAAGTCTTCTTAGTCTTAGTGATGGCATTTGAGTTCTATCTAAAAGTTCAAAATTATCTGATAGGTAATCATTATAGACAAAGCGAAGTGCCCTTTCTTGTATTTTCTCGAGCTTTTTAGTTAAAGCTTCTCCACAAAAATGCCATGTAAGAGGGCAATAACTAAAGTTAGACAAAATAAACGAGTGGTATACAGTCAGTCTGCCTAGTTTACATAAGTGTTTCCCTATGCGCTTCAATACATTTAACTGTTTAGAAGCTTTTTTACATAATTCAGAGACTTGTTTGTTAAAATTAAGTTTAAAATCTAGTGTAACACCTAAAAGTTTGACATCCTCATCACATGAAATAATATTATCATCTAGATTAAAAGACAGATTAAGCTTCTTAGTTTTATCTCCGATACTTATGGCTTGGAACTTGTCAGGGTTTGCTTTCATCTTGTTGTCAGAAAACCATTTAATAAGTTGTATGCTGTCATTTTCCAGGTTTTGCTTTAAATCTGTAACGCTTGAGCTTATACATGACAAAGTATTATCATCAGCATAGTTGTACAGTTTGCTACCTTGAACAAAGTAAAACATATCATTTATAAAAATGTTAAATAAAATAGGGCCAAGTATAGAGCCTTGTGGAACCCCTTTTTGAATATCATTCATTGAACTTAAAATTCCGCCCAATTTAGTACACTGTTTCCTATTAGTGAGATAACTTGTGAGTAAGTTCAAGGCAGAATCTGTAACACCATACTGCTTTAGTTTCAGAAGGAGTAAGTCGTGGGGCAAACAGTCAAACGCCTTGGACAGATCCATCAAAATAGCTGCAACATATTTATTATCATCTAGACCTTTTTTCCAGTCTTCAACAAGCTTTAATAAAGTACTTTGGCAACCATATCCTGATCTGAAAGCCGATAAATACACATTAAAACGACTATTAAAAAAGGTTGTCAGCTGTTGATTGATAGCTTTTTCAAACAGTTTAGACATGACAGGAAGAATACTGACAGGTCTGTAGTTTCCCTTGTCTAATGTGCTATTCTTCTTATGAATTGGAACGACTTGAGCTATTTTTAAGGTTTCTGGGAATACAGCTGTAGTTAGAGATTTGTTTATAATAGAAGTTACATGTTTTACTATTGAAGGTTTAGCATTTTTTAACAGTTTTGCAGAAATTCCGTCATGTCCAGTTGCCTTACGAATATCCAAGGCGTTTAACTGTTTGCTCACATACTTCTCTCCTACAGGTTCAAAAACAAGTCTGACATCATCAGAAATATTTTCCTTAATTTTCATAATACTAGGGTGATATTCGTCAACAACAGTGGAATCGTTACCTATATCTTTGGCTACATTAGCAAAAAAGTCATTAAAAATCTGACAGACATCGTTCTGGTTATTGATAAGAGCATTATTTTCCAATAGAACTGTGTTTTTGTTTACATTGTTACCTTTACTGGATAAAAATGGTTTCACAGTTGGCCAGAAGTCTTTAGATTTAGAACCACCTATACATCTATCAATAAAGTATTTGTTGATTGATATCCTTTTTAATTTAGTTACTAGGTTTCTTTGTTTTCTGAAATTTTCCCATGCCTTAGAAGTTTTAAGTTTTTCAAATTTATTGGCGAGCATTTTCTTTTTATAGATAGCCTGTTTAAGAGTCTTATTCATGTAAGGTAATGGAGATGGTATAACTTTCTTCTTCTTTATAGGGGCATGAACATCGGCCACTTTCAAAAATCTTGAGTTAAAATCTTGGTACAATTCATTTATCTCAATATCATCACAGGTAAAATTTAAAAATTCAGATTCCAGATCATCATTAAAAGCAATAGGGTCAAACCTTTTAAAACTTCTATATGACATCCACTTGTGTTTAAAAATTGGGACCTGACATTTAAGTTGAAAAGCAATTAAGTTATGTACATCAGATAAGCTACAGTTAAAATTTAGAGTTTTGTTTATCACAGACACATTATTTGTTAAGACAACATCTAAAAGTGTAGGTTTTTGTACAGATGAAAAGCAGGTAGGTTTATTCACAGTGTTGTTAAGATCAAATATATCACAAATATGTCTGATTGGTTGGGATTTTTTTACATCAATCATATCACAGTTCAAATCACCTGTTAAAATGTAGTTGTTGTATTTGGCACTCACTTTATCTAGCAAAATTTCACTGTCATTTTGGAAGAGATCATCTTTCATACACGGAGGTTTGTATGCCCCAATAAACAACCATTTATTTTTATCAATGATTACCTCAATAGATATAGATTCTACATATTGAAATTCAAAATTTTTCTTTCTGTCTCCAGCAATGTCAGATCTAAGATAGGCAGCAACACCTCCTCCTCTGTCTGTTCTATCCGCCCTCCAAAAGTGATAATTGTCAACCTGGAACTGAGTATCAACAAATGATGTGTCTAATTTAGTTTCTGATATAAATAAAATGTCTACAATATTTTGTGAGAAGTTCTTTTAGTTGGTCAAATTTGTTTCTAAGACTGTTTATATTGAGGTAGGCACAAATAAATTTATGGGGATCGTTCTTTCTGCATTGTATAAGTTCTTGAAAAATGCTGTTTTCGGTAGAATCAAGGCTTGAAGTTGAGTCATCAAAGATATTTTGTTGATCTAAAATGTCACTGAAGAATGAGTCTGTGAAGTGGAGGTTATCACATTGTTTACAGGTCCATTTTTTAATGTTCAGTTGTTGGAATTCGTAAGGAGATACATCTGCACACTTGATATGCCACCATAGAAAGCATCCTTCACAGTAAAGTTTTCTATGTGTTTTTGCAACAGCCTTACCGCATAAACCACAAGGGACTCTGACTGGCCCTGGATTAGAGGCTACATCTCCTGACAAAATGATTAAGAAGAGCCTCAAGCTTGAACGCAGGCATACAGGTGCTGTTTTAACACGTCTGCTATGAAAGAGATGATAATACCAGACATCTATGGTGTGTAAGTCGTGACAGTTATCTGAAAAAAGTATCTGAAAATGTTCATGAGAGCACAGTTCTTTTGTCAAATTGTAGTTGTCTATTCTTGTTGAATTGGATGATACACTTTCCGAGTTATTATTAACTGTTTGAGAATTTTTCACTTGCCATTGACTTAAGAGGATGCTGACTATAACTGTATATACAACAGGGTTCATCTTTCGTATTTATTGGTCTCGAATTGATTTGACCGTCAATTTCACAAAAATCTTAAATCACTTTGCTTTTCAAATACTTTAATAATATACATTCAACCGTGTCTGGTGTATTGTCCGTTCTTGTACAGGTGAACTTTTAACGGTAATCCATACAAGTCCAGTCATGCGTGACGAATTAGAGATTGTAGGGGTGGTGAGCATATATCGCTTTTCCACTTGCATATTACTTTCCACGCCTAGGCACAGGTTGAGCGCAACTCGATATTAACACAAGTTTACAGAACAATGTAGATACATCCTCAACTCTATATGGTATGCATATAGAAAATGCCGATATAGTTACCAGTTCGGGAAAGTATTTGTTCAAAACGGGAAAGTGCTGAAAATGGTTGGTTTTCTTGAATATCATTCAACTCTGAGCTTGAATATCTCAAAATCGATTATGTTTTAAATTTTCGGCCTCGGTAGAACTTTTGATAATTGTTTTAAAAACGGATACATGCAATTAATATGTAGCTCCAATGTATTCTGTGATGCTCGAAGCTCAAACCCCAAGGTATATAAAAAATGTCAATTTTCTTTCCCGATCGGGAAATTTTTCAATCAATATTTCCCGATCAGGAAATTGAAAAGGGGAATCCCCAACTTTCCCGATCGGGAAAGATCCCCGACTGTACATAGGCTCTTTAGTTGTTACAATATTCGCTTTCTATACTTCCTGTGTTTTCTATGTGTCAAATGAAACGCAGTCAAAATTGAATTTTGGAAATAGAAGAAGTAGAAAATCGTATCATTTGGAAGAGTAACCTCTTCCGTTTTTACCAAAACTCTTCCAAGAACACACACAATAAAGCGGTCAAAACTTGATCCACTGGCGAGACAGACTGTTCATATATTGCGGATAAACAAACTGAGAATCGGAGACCAGTCTAAAGCCCGGGAACCAGAAAGCCATTGCCGGATGGAAAGTCTAATAAATAGTCATATTGGTGATCAGTTGATTTATTTAACATTTGATCAACCTAAATATCACCTTCCTTTCCTCTCCCCCAATCTCCCCCCACCCCACCCAACTCACGAACACCCACTCAACCACCCACCTACTCTCTGATTCGCACTCACTCACCGTTCATGCCGGCGGATTATTCTCCTGACTTGTAACTGATTCAGGGAAAAAGTAATCTTTTCAATGAAGAATGTTAAATATTTCATTGAGGTGCTTTTTGTAATGATTTGTGCATGGCGTTATCGCTGTCACTTCAAAACCCTGTAGGTTGGATTAGTGCTCTTAAGCAAATCTGCGATAAACAACGAACAATCAATGGTGCGTGTTCGTTTAAGTAATACTTTTCGCGATCAGAAGAATTCGTTTAGATAGTGGTCGGCGTCATCCAGGGTACCCCGAAAAAAAACAACACGGATTTTCAAGCTAATGGTGTGGTCCTTCTCCGCCGGGTACATGCCACTACTAGGGGCATGTACTAGGGTATACTTGGTAGAATGAGTTCCAGTACGAGAAGTAATTAATAACAGAAATTAATTATACAGAGTCACGGCATTGTAAAAATAACAAGACTCTTTCATATGTGGTATTGTACAGTAAGCTATGGAGAGAGAGAGAGAGAGAGAGAGAGAGAGAGAGAGAGAGAGAGAGAGAGAGAGAGAGAGAGAGAGAGAGAGAGAGAGAGAGAGAGAGAGACCGGCAATCTCCGGTAAGCTTCGGTATGCGGGTGCTGTTCGGCTGATTTGCGCCCTGGCAATTCATAGATCAAAAGTCCAACACAGCTGCTTATGGTACCATTTAAGATTGTCTTGCGCCTAGTACGCAAAAAAAATTGATATGCGAATAGAAGTTATAATACAGTATCTTTTTTTGAAGGTTATCAAGTGCCCTTTATCTTTGGATAAATAATGCAACGTCTCAAACTGATAACGAACGAACGTAAATAAATTGCAATGAATATAGGGCGATAGGTGACTTTAGGACATGTAAACAATTAACGAATTTAGTCACAGTTTATTGATAAATAATAAACTGATCAAATGCATAAGCCCTGAGAAAATAAATTGTTAGATTCTCATCCGGATTTTGGGGAAAAAAGGGGCGGGTGGACACTTTTTATTTTCTATTTTTTTATTTACGAAATACCTGAAAACTAACAAAAGTAGCAGGTTGGTGCCTATCCTTGCTTGAAAAGCCAAACCAGTCTTTAATAATGACACCATCGCCTTGGGTAAGCTTTGAAATGATGAACATTTAAATGCCATCCATATGTTTTTTTTTTACTTTATAATCTTAGGCCTGCCAAAACTAAGTTTATTGAAAATCCGGAGATTTTGTCTGAATATGTCAATGATGATGACGACGACGATGGTGATGATGTTGTTATTGTTTTAATATCTTATTGCTGCTGTTCACTGTGACTCTACAAAAATGATGATGATGGTGATGATGATGATGATGATATTTTTCTCATATTCTTCTTTATAATTATATTCTTCAAAGATTTTATAAATGAAGTTGCCGATTTTGTTAGAAAAGGTCAAAGAACGTGACTTCAGTCTGTTTTTATCATTCATTTTTAACTCTCTGTTAAACCCTGTTAAGACCTGTTTTTGACAATATTAGAATGAACATGCAATGAAAATATATAAAGGCAGGTGTAACATCGAGGACCTTGTTTAGTTTATGACACGCGGTTATTGTATAGTTGTGCCAGAGGCACTGAGGCAGCATGTCACTGACCACGTCCTCGTTATCTCGTAATAAACAGAAAATGTGCGGCTGCAGTAGAATAACTCTTACCTTCATTGCACAACTTTTAAATTAGGTTTAATTAATCTATATTTTTTTGCAATTTCATAGAAATCCGGAGGCGTGGTTGGAATATCACACAGCCAGGTATGGTCTCCTCGGAGGCGGGGTTGAAAAATCACACAGACAGGTAAGATAGCTAGGAGGCATGGTTGGAATCTCAAACAAAGACAAGTATGGTTAATAGGAGGCGGGTTGGAATCTCACAGAGGCAGGTATGGTGCATCGAAGTCGGGTTGGAATATCACAGAGGCAAGTATGGTGGATCGAAGGCGGATTAGAATCTCACATAGCCAGGTATGGTTTCGTCGGAGGCGGGATTAGAATATCACACAGCTAGGTATGGTATCCTCGGAGGCCGGGTTGAAATATCACACAGCCAGGGATGGTCTCCTCGGAGGCGGGTTTGGAATATCTCAGACAGGTATTGTCTCCTCGGAGGCGGGGTTAGAATAGTACAGACAGGTATTGTCTCCTCGGAGGCAGGGTTGGAATATCTCACAACCAGGCATGGTTTTTTTTGGAGGCGGGTTTGAAATATCACACAGATAGGTATTGTCTCCTCGGAGGCGGGGTTGGAATATCACACAGACATGTTTTGTCTCCTCGGAGGCGGGATTGGAAAATTGCACAGGCAGGTATGGTTTCGTCGGAGGCGGGATTGAAATATCACACAGCCGGGTATGGTTTCCTCGGAGGCGAGGTTGGAAAATCGCACAGACAGGTATGGTGAATCGGAGGCAGGGTTGGAATATCTCACAGACAGGTATTGTCTCCTCGGAGGCGGGGTTGGAATATCACACAGACAGATATTGTCTCCTCGGAGGCGGGGTTGAAATATCTCACAGCCAGGCATGGTCTCCTCGGAGGCGGGGTTGGAATATCACACAGACAGGTATTGTGTCCTATGAGGCGGGTTTGGAATATCATACAGACAGGTATTGTCTCCTCGGAGGCGGGGTTGGAATATCATACAGACAGGTATTGTCTCCTCGGAGGCGGAGTTGGAATATCACACAGACAGGTATTGTCTCCTCGGAGGCGGGGTTGGAATATCACACAGACAGGTATTGTCTCCTCGGAGGCGGGTTTGGAATATCATACAGACAGGTATTGTCTCCTCGGAGGCGGGGTTGGAATATCACACAGACAGGTATTGTCTTCTCGGAGGCGGGGTTGGAATATCACACAGACAGGTATTGTCTCCTATGAGGCGGGTTTGGAATATCACACAGACAGGTATTGTCTCCTCGGAGGAGGGGTTGGAATATCACACAGACAGGTATTGTCTCCTCGGAGGCGGGGTTGGAATATCACACAGACAGGTATTGTCTCCTCGGAGGCGGGGTTGGAATATCACACAGACAGGTATTGTCTCCTCGGAGGCGGGTTTGGAATATCATACAGACAGGTATTGTCTCCTCGGAGGCGGGGTTGGAATATCACACAGACAGGTATTGTCTCCTCGGAGGCGGGGTTGGAATATCACACAGACAGGTATTGTCTCCTATGAGGCGGGTTTGGAATATCACACAGACAGGTATTGTCTCCTCGGAGGCGGGGTTGGAATATCACACAGACAGGTATTGTCTCCTATGAGGCGGGGTTGGAATATCACATAGACAGGTATTGTCTCCTCGGAGGCGGGGTTGGAATATCACATAGACAGGTATTGTCTCCTCGGAGGCGGGGTTGGAATATCACACAGACAGGTATTGTCTCCTATGAGGCGGGTTTGGAATATCACACAGACAGGTATTGTCTCCTCGGAGGCGGGGTTGGAATATCACACAGACAGGTATTGTCTCCTCGGAGGCGGGGTTGGAATATCACACAGACAGGTATTGTCTCCTCGGAGGCGGGTTTGGAATATCACACAGACAGGTACAGTCTGCTCGGAGGCGGGATTGGAATATCTCACAGACAGGTATTGTCTCATCGGAGGCGGGTTTGGAACATCTCATAGACAGGACTGGTTTTGTCTCCTCGGAGGCGGGGTTAGAATCTCACACAGACAGGTAAGGTGGCTCGGAGGCGGGCATAGAATATTACAAAGCCATTCATGGTCTCCTCGGGGGCTGAATCGGAATATCTCACATCCAGGTATGGTTTACTTGCAGGCAGGCTTAGTTATCCTCGAAGGCCGGGTAGAAATATCACACAGCAAGGTATGGTTTATTAGCAGACATTCTTAGTTATCCTCGGAGGCGGGATCGAAATATCACACAGCAAGGTATAGTCTCCTCGGAAGCGGGATTAAAATCTCGCATAGCCAGGTGTCCTCAGTAGTAAAGTTAATACAATATGCCCTTTAGCAAGTTGCCTTAGTTTATCAAGGATAGACGAGACCAGGCCATATGGAATGTAAACACAGTCCGCTTCCTCGTTCATAGAACGATCTGGGGCAACTTATCTCCAGGAACAGTCTAACAACTTTGACCGAGTCTTTACCTATCTCAAGGTCATCAATCCAATCCCTTTACGAAAGTGGCCAAGTTTGTATATATTCTCACGCCTACAACCATAATGTCGGTCACCTTGAACAACAGTAATGTTAGTTCCACATGGAGCCCTCTATTAAAGATGTCTGTGATTCCTAGATAAGTTAACAGCGATTGAAGCTCAGTCTCAGAATTCTGGCTGTTGGCTGGTCAATTTTGAGACTGGTAATAATTTGAACAAATCAGATTCTTGTGATTTTAGACTGGTCTCCAGTCTCTGATGTATTTTTAAAATGATTATTGAGCACATGCACACGTGGAGTCACGCTGGACCGATTCATTGCCTTCCCTGGTGACGATTTTACTGCTTTCAATCCTGTTCCGGTTTGGATTTATTATTTTATTTATATGTGGTTTTACACCATTTTTACTGGTGGGGCAAAACTTAAAGTGCCTCGGGCATTCTTTTTGCGGATAGCCATATGTATAGAACAACTGGCCTTGCAGGCTTTCTAGGTTGATAGCATGAAAGATTGCGAGCAGAAGTGTTAAACCTTAACTCCATGAGACATGGCTAATATCACATCAGAGACCTTGGCTGGCAAGTCTGTGCTAGGGAACTCGGCTCTGTCAAGCTTTATGCATATTAACGCCGTATTGGGAACTAACAATGTGAGGGCTCTCCTTAGTGTTATATGGACCCTTAGTACTGCTATCAGTAAATAATTGGTTACAGATCTTAATGATGATGACGTTTATCAGGGTTAATCGCACAAAAGTTTTTTTGATGGCTAGCTAAATCGGTAGTGCGTTTATCATTGTATGAATAGGCGATGTCGCCGTACTGTACGGATTTGATTCATTAACAATTCATAGTAGCGCTGTTTGTGCAGTATAGCGGCCTTAGAAAGTATCCCCGTACATAAAGTCAGGACTGTTACCAGTAAATAATGTCATGCAATAATGATCACCTTCATCAGCGTTAGACGGGGATGTCACGATTAGTTCAATCGGTATCGCGTTCGGTTTTGCATGGAGAGGCGCCGTTGCCGTGGTTACGGGTCCGATTTCCAGTATGGGCGATATCATTGTTAATCATGTGTACCAGGCTCTGTAAATTATAACAAGGATCGTATAGTGGTTTTTTTGATATAAATAATATTTACGGACAAACTAGACCACTGGACTGACGGACACTATGTTTTACCTAAATGAACGGACGGACAAACAGCATTTCATGGAGTGACAACAAATAGGAGAATAAGACAAAGAATAATTTCACAGTGCTACTCTTTTAATCAATGTTATACTGAAAATCAGTTATTTAATATTCACAGTACTAGTGTGTCACAATATAATACTTGAAATTAAATCAATTATCAAATTCGGACCCTAATAGATTTTGTAGCTAGAACATCGCGACAATGCGAAAAATAACCCAAAAATAAGGGAGAATAATTCCCACAGAAATAGGACCAACAATTAAAGTGAAGCACTAAGGCTTCGAAGACCACCGACCTGATGGACGGTGAAATCCTACTCAAGAAAAACAGGCTGTGCAACGGATTTTATACCGTGCACAGTCATGTGACAATATAATCATGGTTACTTACAAAACAAGTTTAAACAACCAATAAGAATAAACCAATCAAAAGTTGTTTAACAAAATCAAGTAACCAATAGAATTTAATTTAACAGAAACACTTCGTATTGGAACTGAAAGTAGATGAAAAACAGGTAATATACAATAATACAATAAAGGTAGCCTGTTACACATGTTTAAATCCCGTTTTTCGGTACGGATCGTATTTCGATCAGATAGTTACCGATAATGATAATGATAAATGAATTAAGTTATTAGGGAAACTTGTCAAATTAAACATCATACGATCAATTTGCTATAAAGTTCTCTTCATCATGCCACATTTTCTAAGTCATGCTCACATATATTAAAAAAACATTAATTTTCCTTAATTTGTTTTGAAGTAAATCGCGTGCACTGTAAGAAATTTGTTGAAGGTCGAGATTGAAGTACATTATCAATGGGTTGGTAATTCAAATTAGAAGTAAGTCGCGTGTACCCGAAGGCCGGGTCTAATCAACAGGAAAACAACAAATATGTATTGCTTGATAAAAATTCGAAAACTAAAATTTAATTGTTGTCATTGAGATAAGAGCAGCAAAGTGTGCGAGATAAGAAACTTAACGTGGATGGTCCGTACGTTTTGATAGTGGATTGTAAGAGACCAACCTCCGATTGATCGATTGGTTTCCTGAACTTAGAAAGTACAATAGGAATTGATATCATCAATAACTTGACTTTAGATTGGTGTTCGAGTGCGTTCTAATTGATGTTTTAAACATGACGATATCTACAAAAAAAACAATCAAAATCATTGAGAAAAAATGCTAATTTCACAATAATGTATAATGCATAAACGTTCTTTTATTTTTTTTCTCTTCATATGTTAGGGGGTTTATTTATAATAAATAAATGCATCCTCTAAAATAAAACTCAACAAGGGCCGAAGATAATAAAACTGTGACTAGAGACCAGTCTCAATTTGTCAAGTTCTCATTTCAACCATTCAGATGTTTAAGATTTGAGACAGGTCTCTTTTTCAGCCAATCAGATGCTTGAGATTTGAGACTGGACTCCATTTCCAGTTTTAAAATCTTGTAACAAGGTTGGTAATGTTAGTTTCAGGCTACTCCGACTCCAAACGATCAATATTTCTTTAAGATTTGAGACAGGTCTCTTTTTCAGCCAATCAGATGCTTGAGATTTGAGACTGGACTCCATTTTCAGTTTTATAATATTGTAACAAGGTTGGTAATGTTAGTTTCAGGCTACTCCGAATCCAAACGATCAATATTTCTATATATATTAGTGTGTGGATTTCGTCTGCCATTATTTTCGTGCACTAGGGAGAACCTGGTTGTCACCACTACATACGCACTTTTCTACATGTTACTGAACTTAATGTCCTTAATGTAGAACGTGAAAGCGTTTCCTATGATGTATGTTTACCATCATACCAGTAACTAAATTATAATAATAATAATAATAATAATAATAATAATAATAATGATGATAATAATAATAATAATAATAAAAATAATAAAAATAATAATAATAATAATAATAACAAAAATAATAAAAAAAAAAAAATAATAATAATAATAATAATAATAATAATAATAATAAAATAATAATAATAATAATAATAATAATAATGAATTGTAGTAACATATTAATAATAAATAATAATAATAACATTTGTTAGACTTGTAATGCGGACGAACCACCTGTGTACGAACAGCCTACAGCCTACAGTACGAAGTCGTTTTTCGCGATGCCGATTTACGTGCGACGTTGACGTAGCAGGACAAGGAGTTTCGTTTGAATTAGATGTAATTGATACACTCGTGAAACGTATTAAGTGCCAAAGATTTGTTTTCAAGTGCTTCCAGGTATCATTAGTTGTTAAGTGTTTTTAAATATATATGACGACAATACGAAGTCCACTTTCAGTTAAAAGTACAAAATAATTATATGGTTCACGATGAACTTGTTCGTAAATGTACTTCTACTTACACTTTGCGCTAGTTCCAAGTGTGAACTTACTTAATTAACAGATCAAACAATCCAAAGAAATTTATACTTCTGAAAAGTCCAAAGTTTACATTTTGCTAAAATTAAATATGTTTTAGTTATAATCACCAAATAATGCTTTCGAATGTGAATTTGATGGGTTTTAGCATTTTCAAATTTACTATTCCTTAACAAAGCGTTAAACTTAGCAGATTTTTCACAATTAACAACTTGGCTGCACACGAAACTTTTTGCGAAAGACAATTACGTCGGATATGCTTTTATTTTATATGCTTGCGTATCAGATCGGGTTTACCACCCTTTGGAAATGGTTACCAATGAAATAATCATGTTCATCAAGTCTTCCGAGCGATCCTTCATTACAAACCTTATATTTTCTTAATAATTTTCAATTGCAAACGCACATTTGTTTGTTTCTTGTTGTTTTTTTTTCAGATTTATTTTTCACTGCCTGCTAAATATGGTGGTTATAAAGAGCAATATCTTTCTTTCTTCAAAACTACATTTTTAGCTTATCTGTCAACTATGGTAGACTCAAACTTGCAAGCACAAACCAAGATGCATTGTATACAAGTATCTACTCTCCTTCCACCCCGCGGTTGTCGTTCCTGTTTATAAACGGATAACCTTCTGTATCGGCATGCATAACACTGAAACGACCGGTGGGTGCTTTTTGAAAGAATTAATTGCAAACGATTTATTAAATTTGCCTACGAACAATTCCTTGACGGCTTCCGTAAAACATTCTGTCGGTTCTTAGCGGTTTTTAAGTTTATTCGTTTCCATACGTACGCAAACATATGCGTCTCCATACGTTGGCATTTCCTTAATCAACGTGATTTAACAGAATAAAGACTGTAACATTACATATCATACAGCTGGACAAACATGTTGTAATGTGATGTGTAGTTTTCCGGCTAATAATACATACTAATTTCACTGAACCAGCGTGTGTATCCTTAAAAACACAACAACCAAAATTTTGACTGCTTGGCTGCGAACTTCACGAGCATGCCACAATTGGGTATTTTCAAGTATTTGTAAATCTCACATGGGCATGAGCAACATGGCAGATTTGAATAATTCTGTCTCGTTTCCAAAAATATTACGAAGGGTGATATATTAACATTACCAATGCCAGAAACTGAAGGATTGAATGCTTCTTGTTGGTTTTGCCGAATGATAGCGAACCTGATGAGGAATTGATTCTAAACAACCTATGCGCCTACAAGCTCATTAAACTGCCTCTCCTAATGGCAAGGTTTTATGTTGCAATTACCTGCGGAACTATCTTAACAGAGTAGAAAGCTTACCCGTTGTGTCTGAAATAATGCCATATATTTATGTATGAAACTTCACCGGAATTCAAGGGAATTAGGGTACATATAACCGAAAAGTCAGACAATGAGATTTTGCGATTTCTTAAAGGTCATAAATATAGGGTATGCCGCATCACAATCAAATACTAAATATTTTCTTTGTTTCATTTATATTTCCTGCAAAATTACTCCACACTCTAGTAATATTAGTGCTTGTTAAAGGTTGCATCATATGGTAATATAGAGGGTGATTCCCGATCCCAGGACTATAAGATGACCACTATTGTATTTTTATTTTTCATTTAATTTTTAAGTTATTATTTCAAATACAAGTAATGATTTTCGATTTGTTAAAGTTTGGGGAAATATTTTAAAGGATATTTACACCATTGCATCATTGCTTCTAAGATGTAAGTAAAGTGAAACTGAAAACAGTAAAACATATTTGAATATTTAAACTGTTTTTCTTAGAAACTTAAAATAGCTTATTAACAACACAGTTACTAACAGTCACGAGGTGATTAATAGAAGCCAGGGGAAATACATATAACAGTCGTCACAGTGTCTTAAAATGGCGGCAATTAAAGTTCGGAAAAGGAAACGATTTAGATGAATCGTACACGCGTACTATCTTGGTTTAAGCTTTTGCTATACAATTGACAATCATTGATGAACAAGTGTCTCAAAGTAAACATATCGAGAAACACTCGTGCTCCGTGACGTCATATCCAAAGTGTTCTCCTTCATTAATACTTCAACTTCACTATCACAAGATCACAATAGCTTGATAAACACACTTTCTGATATGGAACTTGTTTGTGAATTTATTTCCTATCTATTAAAGTATTATATGTACAGATGGAGAGTACATGACCAGCTAGCGGAGAAAAGGGGGATTGGGGTGGGGGCGGTGGGATTGCTACCAACCCGGCTGAAGGCCGCAGGCAAATGTCCTACACAGCAGAAGCCAGCTAGTTTTGGTGGTCGGAGTCAAAGGGGTTTAAGAAGGTGCTACCAATCCAGCTAAAGAACAGAAGCCAACTAGCTTTGGTTGGCGGAGATAAAGGGGTGTGGAGGTGCTACCAACTTGGCTGAAGGCCGTGGGCTAATGACCTACCCAGCAGAAGCCAGCTAGCTTTGGTGGTCGAAGGCAAAAGGGTGGGAAGGTGCTACCAGCCCGGCTAAAGACTGCGGGATGACGTTCTACCAGGAGCAACAGATCTCCACTTTTCACTTAGTTTTCAATATAAATAACTTTATTTTTCTGTTTACTTCGTCCGCAGGCAATTTCGCGAACTAAAGACTTAATCAGAATAGATTGTTTTCCTATTCAGCAAACGATACTGTATTTACTGTTATTAATTATATTAAAATTTGCTGAGAATTTTATTTAAAAATCTTAAGAGGTCTTTTTGTTCCTGGACGATTTAGGAATCTTGGGGTACCCGGTGTGGAAAATAATAATATGTATAGGTAAACTCTATCAGATCAGTGCCCAAGGTTATAAAACTGAGCATGGAAACCAGTCTCAAATCTCAAGCATTCAGCCAATCAGATGCTTGAGATTTGAGACTGGTTTCCAATCTCAGCTTTATAACCTTCAGCCCTGATGCAATCAATGATGCCACAGGCCCACTTAACAAGTCTTTCGAAACTGTATCATTAACAAACCAACAAGAATTACAATATTCTAGACATACACCTGTAAGGAAAATCAAACATTTTATTGTTTTGTTGTTGTTTAACAGTTTGAAAACAGCTTAATGCATTATATTTTATATTTAGGGTTTATTATCAGTATCAGTACCAGTTTATTCCAGCATAAAACATAATACAATGTTTATAGCCATAGTACAATAAACAGAAAATCACTGATTGCCCGTTGATAGTTTGAATTTTTAAATTTTTCATTTGAGTTATCTAATTAAACAAAATCTTCATAATATTAATAATTAAACTACGAATTATAACTGATGTAATTGTTTTAAGGAATATGTTAAGATGTTGTAATTTGCTCAGATTTTTGCTCAGACGAAATACGCACTTTCGGCTTTTGTGAAAATTGGTTTTGGTTCCCATGGTTACTATGGGTAGTCATGCGCATGCTAGAGGGCTCGGACAACGGGAGGAAGCACTCAGCTCTGTACAAGAGTAGATGGCATCTTGGCAAGGCTGTCACTGACGCAACGATGTGTACTTCTCAAACATGGTTTGTCGGAAAACGTGTAGGAATCGAATCGTCTAAAACGACATGTCAAGTTGGGGTCAAGCCCAGGTACACGTTTCCTTTCCCAGAGGACGGTTGTATGTGTTGTCGAACTATGAAGAATAGTGTGTCATTACTGTCAATAATGTTGTCTGAGAGAAACGTAAGTTTCTGAGAGAAGCATAAAGCCCTGTACACGGTAATTTCCGTTTCGTAGTAGGTCAAAGCAAATAACTAGACTGCTACATTATCCAAATCGTTTTCGTGTCAAAAAGAGAGAAATATTTACTTCGAAGTTTTTTGTTTCATTTGTTCACATCACAATCGGATCAGCAGCTGGGCTTTTACTAGCTGACGTCTTGCTCGACAATAAACGTTAGATAACGTGATTTTCGATTGAGAGAAATTGCATTTTCTTTAGAGAAACTAACACCTGTATACCGTAATGTCCGAAATAAGTTTGTTCAGACCGCTCAATAGTCTCCATAATCTGTAACATGACATATTTCAAAATGCTGGCAATAGATAAGGTGGGAATTTACACCGTTTTAAAGCAAAATGATAATACTATCTTTGCACAGCAATGTAACGCCGCATAGGAGCATCGCCGCATAAACAAACTTCTTTTTTCGTTTATGCGGTAATTTTCAACGCATTAACATGGCGAACGTCTTTATGCGGCGACGCTCAACGCATATAGCAGAAATTTCTTATAACTGTGTCTGTTTGCAACATAAATAGGATTAATTAAAACATTTATAATAAGGCATAAAAACGGAGTTCTAATAGTTGAAGAAAATATCTCTTCATCTGGGGGCGTCTTAACCCTTAGAAATCGGTCTGTTTCTGGCTTGTTTGTAGGTATAACTTGTCAGGAAAAGAAACGAAATGAATTTCATGCCTATATCTTGTTTGATAGAGGCGGACTAGTGCCAGAACAGCGGATTAATATTTGTGGCACCGCGTTTAAAATAGGGTCGATTCGGGTTCAGTAATTTTCTGACAAGTAATCATAGAAATCATGTTTATTGTACATTGAAAATTGGGATTGAAAATTGAGCCCTACGGGAAATGGATTCACGTTGGTTCAACGTTGTTATTACCATTAAAAGTTGTGTCATACACTCCTGCAGGATTAAACATAAAGGATCCCTAGGATGAATGTCAGGGGCAGATTAAGCAGCCAAGCTAACCTGTATTAATTCTCCGAAGGAGAACAATTTCAGTGCAAATGGTGCAAACCGTGTGGTGAATACAAAAATGCTCTATGTGAAATTACATAAATATGCAGATAGAAGCCTTTCGCGTCCACCCCATGAAAAGTACACATTGATAACACATTTCACGGAAAAACTGATAAGCGTTCAGAAACAAAAAAAGCATACTGATTACCGTTGAACGAGTCATATGATGTTGACTAATTTGTAATTTTAAAAGAAATATGTCATTTAATTCAAATATTGCGTAAAGCATACTATTTCAAACGTTCAGTATACATGTTTACTGAAATGAGATTTAAAGTACCGCTTTTATCAAATGATATTCATAACAGAGCTCCGTCCTGTTAAAGACGTAGTCCGGAATGTATGATTGAGTTTTAATTGCAGACATATTATTATTGAAACTGAGCACAGAAATTAAGATTCTTAAAATCGGTCCACTGGTTGCTGAGATATTGTCAGTTAAAGATTTATCCCACTGTTTTTTGCAGCTATTTTAGGTGACCAGTGACATCATCAATTAATTATCAATATTTCTTAAAATATTTTGTATAGGTAAATAATTTCTAATATAAAAATAACAGAAAATATTTAAAATATAACATTTATAATGAGCTTCCAGGACAAACCCATTCTGTTATCTGGGGATCTTGCGCCACTGAAGATTGAATGGAATTTATCTGAAAATACCGCATTAAAGGTCCCATGTTCATCGCCATATGCATACCATCGTTTGCGACGGATCAAAATTGTACTGTTTATTGGTGTAAATATTTAGATGCACTCATCCGGGTTATGTGGCGTGGGCAGTAATATGCAAATTCCATTACTGCCCACGAACAGGCTCAATTAAACCGAGCCTGCAATATTTTTATATTTTTCGATGGCTTTCAAACTTACATTTTCATCGATTCCAATATCATCACATGACAAACTTAATATGATGTTCAGAGTTTCCTTATTTACTAGAGGTATTTACATTTGTGCACAAGAATTCATCCTGTCCCTGGACACCATTCAAAATGGCTGCCTCAAATAGCATTACATCAGACAGCCATAGTTTAGCTATTTATGGTCAGATTTCCAAAATTCCTTTCACTGATGTGAATATAAATTGAAGAATTTTGCAATCACATATGCTTCAAATTTTACGGATTTCCCCTTCAAATCAGCTGTGTGCTTACATGGTTTTAAGCGCTCCACATTGCTGTGAAAGAAATCGATTGTAATGAAATGAATGCAAAAGTTGTTATAACAGCAGGGTCGGGTACAAGATTTTCCTTAAAGAAAATCGTTTCGTTATGCGTAGTTTTAGCGTATTTCCACGATAATTTCTAATATAATAATTTCTGGCCAAAATCTCCATGACAATCAAATACTGAAGCCCAAAAAGTCGGTTCGAGCAACCCTCCTGAACCCCCTTCTGGATCCGCTCCTTAACAGGGCACACATTATAAAACTGAGACTGTAGACCTGTATCAAATCTCAATCACGTGATTGGTTAGGTTGAGATGGGTCTTACTTGAAAAACAATGTTTACATTTTCGCACAGATGCTTAGTATGACATTTTCACGCAGACATGAATTCTTGAGATCGGACCGTCAAAAGCTCAAGTTTGGAGAATGGTATCTTATCTCACTTTATGGTACTGCATACAGCCTGCATTTTAGAAGGACATATTAAGTGAATTGGTTTGACAACGAAACTACTGATGACTGATTTTATTTCCTAAGTAGCTTATTGTTGTGAATGTCTTTCGTTTCTAAGTGAATATTATTGTGACCTGTTTTTAAGAGCTTTTTCTAAAACAAGTGGAACATAGTTCCGTAGTGCAGGGCCCATGATAATAAAACTAAGTTTGGAGACCAGTCTCAAATCTCAAGCATCTGAAAGAAGCGATCTGTCGCCATTTCAGCCAATCAGATGCTTGATATTTGAGGCTGGTCTCCTGATTTAGTTTAATGATCTTGGGCCCAGCTTTGAACTGTGAGGTTTCACAATGACAAGAACCAACTTATTGATGATTGTTCTTGTTCACATGAAGTTTCGTGGTTTACGTTAACAACTCCTACACTATGCCAACTTTATTTATGATCTAACAGTATTTGATGTATGCAACAAAGTAATATATAAATCATGGCATGTTGTGACTGGATTTTGGCACCAACTGCACAAAAACAAATATCACTTTTTCCATATTATTTATGTGATATCATTATATTTCGCACGGGTTTTATTTTTGCATATTTCGCGTCAGGTTAAAGCGCTTAATTTTCCACCAGCGAAATTTTAGCACGAAAAAGTTTATCTTTAAAAATATTGAAACTGCGCGAATTTATGTCTGCACAAAAAGTCATTTATAACGCATGCGCAAACATTCAATCAGCTTTTTCAAGGAAATACAAGTTCGCAGATAACTTTATCGGAGAGGAGAAAGTTTGGTAAGTCTTCGAGGTCCACAGATCGCGAAACTCACAGTTTGACTGTAGCTTCGGTGTTAAGGTGCTATGGCAGTTGTCATTGCGCTGTTAATGTTAAAAATAATAATAAATGGAGTTCAAAAACGTTCCCCAATAAATGTTATAAATTTATTTTTATTTTACATACATTAATAAAGTTAGAACAGTACAGAAAAAGCTAGATCTTAAAATTCTCTACAAGTCTATTTGCAGCCAAACAAAAAAAAATGTAAGCAGCACAAAACAACAAATTTAATGTCAAAATGAGTTACAGTAATATGATTTTGACAATAATATTAATTTAAAATGAACTTTCATGTCATTTAAATGAACTTTTGATAACAAAGTGAGAAATCAGCCATTTTTATATATATTTACGGTACTAGGAAGTAACAATGTCAAACACACATTTACAAATATTTCATAATGTTCACATTTATTTGACAAAAGGACCTTCAATGTTGTTGTCAATAGCATATTACTCATGTGTGCATTTAAACTGGCGTTCTGTGTTGCTCTTTAAATTGATTTTATCGCGTTAATCAGAGTGTGGAAACATTTGGGTTGAAGTTAATTCAAAGATATCGACGAATGCTTAACTCTATGCGTGAGGCATTTTCATGTAGCTTTACAGAAGACTTCTTTATAGCTAGTGACAATGTTATCTACGTTGACGAAGACGAATGTATAGACAATAATGGTGACTGTAAACAAATTCGTATCAATTATGTCAGATCATAATCTATTATTTGCCTAGATCGTTTCTATATTCTTGATAGAAGAATTAAATGCCAAGGTGTCCATGAATGAGAAATCAATAACGGCGGTTGTCAATATCAGTGCATAAACTTCGAAACACAATTAAATGCTAATTTGAAAATATGATACAATATAATAATACAAAAATAGAATATAATATATTTGTGTATTTTGCCGTTAGATATTTTTCTGCCTGTGACAGTGCAATTACACCGTCGATTGTTTTTCAAGAGAGCTCGATATTTCTTTAAATTTATATTTTTGATATTGTATTCTAGATTCAACCTAACCTTCGGTCATTTCGTCATTGAACCTGAAGCTAGATAGTTCCACTGGATATCTCCGTGATAACCGAGCTAACAAGGAAGCCATCTTGAAAATTAGAAATCGGTACGAGACTTATAATTATGCATAAACAATACTTAATTGCCCAAGGTTATAAAAGTGAGCATGGAAACCAGTCTCAAATTTCAAGGATCTGATTGGCAGAAATGGCGACCAATCGCCATTTCAGCCAATCAGATCCTTGAGATTTGAGACTGGTTTCCATTCTCATTTTTATAACCTTCACTCAATGTGTTGCTCCTTTCGTCATAGCACTGTCATCGGTAAAAAAGAAATAAAAATCTCTCTTGGTGCAAAATGCAGCTCAATAAAATAAATAAATGTACTTATGTTTCTTTATTTTACATACGTTATGAAATGTTTTCCTAAAAAATCATTTTATATCCAAACTAAGCAACAGTAAACAACGTGGTACGCTAAGGCAGCATTAGCAGTGTTCCCTACACACAAAAAGGTATCTACACTCACCGGCATTTCTAATTACACACTTTTTATAGACGAAAATAACTATCAAAACATGGTGTTTATGGTAATTGGTTATAACGGGAGTTGTACCTGGAGTTGATGTCTAATCGTAGCACGTTACACGAAAATCCCCATTCGAGTTCATTCATGCGAGGTGAAAATTTGAAATCAGCATTTTCCTCGTGCACACATGTACAAAATGTTAGGCAAGTTTGAATTTAGCCAAAATCATTAGAATTCTAGCCAGAGATAAAAAGGCCGGTATAAAAACTCACAAAAATGGCGCGTATGACTTTGGTAGAGAGAGCGCGTGCCGTTGGAATGCTCCAAGCTGGCACGTCAGTAACACAGGTAAGTTACAAGTCTTTACCTTCATTTTACTGCCCTTAAATTGTTTTAATTAGAATAACTACGGCATAACGTTGATATTACGATGATTGAATACCATGTTGAGTGTACGAAAATGACGTAACGCGATGCACGTGACGTCATATTCGGCGACGGTCATTTACGCTATAAATGCTTTCACAGAACTATTTTATTGTGCAATTAGTTTAAGAATGTCAGTGCTATAATAATTCGCTGTTAAAACTTAATCCAATTACTTTTTTCAGATTTTAGAAAAAGTCAAATATTACATAAAATTTGCGCTAAAATCAAATGTTACTCCTACACTTCTATTAAGATTCCTAAAATACTGCAACAAAATGGATTGAAAAACCAAAACAACAACTCAATATATTAAAAAAATGTTTTTTAGGTAGCACGGGTGTTTAACCGTCAACCCCGGACAATTGCGTCGCTGCAGCAGAAGTTTCTGGCAACCGGAAGTGTAGCTGACCGGCATCGACTACCTCGTCGAAGAGTGACCACTCTGCAACAAGACAGGCATATTATTTTATCTCACCTCCGCGTACGTCGTCAGATGGCCTCGGAAACCGCCCGGAATACCATTGGCATATTTCAACGCCCAATTAGTGACCGGACGGTGCGCAGGCGTTTGCGTGAGAGGGGGTTACGTTGTAGGAGACCGAAAGTGGGGATTGTATTGACACACAGACACCGTGCCTTGCGACTGCGTTGGGCCAGGAGACACTTACGAATGACACGAGCTGACTGGGGACACGTTATCTTTGCTGATGAGTCACGTTTCAAAGTGTCCGGTAATGATGGACGTCAACGCATCTACCGCCGCATCGGCGAGAGGTTTGCGGAATGTTGCGTGAATCAACGTAATTGGTATGGCAACGGTTCAGTGATGGTATGGGCTGGTATCTCACTGCACACGAAAACTGACCTCGTCATCGTCAATGGTAACCTGAATGCAGCCCAATTCCAGAACCAGGTACTCAGGCCACACCTCATTCCCCACATGCAAGCAAACCGTCCTATGACTTTGGCGCATGATAATGCACCCTGTCACACTGCCCGCACAACCCGCCAAATACTGCGTAACAACAATGTGCAAGTTATGGACTGGCCACCGTGTAGCCCGGACCTCAACCCCATCGAGCACGTGTGGGATGAGCTTGGACGGCGCGTGCGGTCATTGAGGCAGCAACAAAATGTGCAAGAACTATCAAACGACCTTCTGCAGGTGTGGAATGCAATTCCGCAGCGATTTCTTTTTAATTTCATCAATTCTATGCGTGCACGATGTCTGGCTGTCATCAGGTCGAACGGGGGACATACCAAATATTGAAGTGTGATTTTTATTGTTGATAGTGATGAAATAAAACGGTATCAAGTGTCATACTTCTGTTTTTATTTATGAAAAGAAAAATTATGGCATTGACGGCAAAGGTTTTCTCTTTCGAATGGTATATGATAATTTAAAGGAGGTTTCTTATTTTTCTGGAAAATTGGTAAAATATGGGGTGTGTAATTAGAACTGCCGGTAAGTGTATATTAACGGGTTTATATTGCATTGATACATGAAAATAATCTGAAGCCCAAATCTCCGCAACCTGTTACTGGTCATGCAGCTTAGTATCACAGTATCATAGAGCTTAGTGAACATATCGTATATTGAACACCTCCAGCAGTTTTACATTTGGCATTTACAAGACAAAATGTCCGACAAGCTCTTAGTGCAACAGCTTAAGCTATACTCACACTCGTGGTCACACAATTACTTTTTTTTTAAAGTAGACGTCGCGAAAACTAGTAGCGTTCAATTTTCAACCAGTGATGATGTATGTTTCGCCTACGCCCACCCAGCCACACCACGTTTCAGAAAACGCGTCTTGCCAAATATTTATATATCAATATTTGATTAAATTCAAAGATAAGTGAATTATGCTGATTAAGGTTTTATTAGATAATTAATTAATAGGCTAGTCAATGCCTTCGATGCGGGTTCATGGAGGTAGGTTGTTTATGGGGCACTCAATCTTTGATACCGGCGATGACTAGAATTATGACTACTGTATATGTGTTCTTTATATTTGGATACACCTTTTTCTTCAAGTAATATGAAGATGTAATTTTATAGACCCATTTTCGTATATATTTGCAATCTCAGTAGGCTTCGGGCTTCAGGAAAAATCAACAATAGTGAAACAGCCGGGTCCACGAAGATTTTGGAACGAAGGCAACGCTCCTTCCTTCCCTTTTAGATCTATAAAATTAAAATTCATCTTTTTGATTGCTTTCATTTATTTTATAATATAAAGATAAATGGTATTCGAATTATTCGTGGACCACACTTACATAGTTTTTAACAAAGTGACAGCTTGTGGCAGGCATGGGCCTCTGCTTCTGACAGTATATATAAATTAAACAGAATGTTTACGCATATTAGGTAATGCAGAAATGTAGAAAATTTGACAAATATTCTAGATTGTGTGGTCAAGCCACGTTCAGAAAGCAGTAACTCATCTCAGGACCGCAAAAGACGTCCAGGTCCAGTTATAAAACTGAATATTGAAACCAGTAATAAATCTCAAGCATCTGATTGGCTGAATTGGCGACTAGTCTGGTCGCCATTTCAGCCAATCAAATGCTTAAGATTTGAGACTGGTTTCCAAACTCAGTTTTATTATCTTCAGCTCAGGTGGGAGCATAGGCACTTATTTCGCGATAAATAAAACAAAATTTAAGCGAAAACAGAAACCATTACAGTCATTGTTTTTGAAACGATGCCATGCTTCCAGACTGCTACGCTCTCTACTTCACGCTGCCATTGTTAACTTCGCGCTCCCACGCTGCCATGTTCATGTAGCCAGGTTGCTAATTTCCCACTGCCAAGCTGCTGGGCTGCTTACTCTACGCTGCCTCGCCCCCAGGGTGTCAACTTCACGAACATCAGTTTATTTGGTACGATTTTGCCTACGCATGTTCTCTTAAATGCACATACCAGAAAAAATGCAAATTGGGTAAGTGAATGTTCTCCATATCAACAAGCTCATGATAGCAGGAAGTCAGTCAATTTAATCAACGACTACATGCATGTACTTCATGACAGCATTTTGAGCAATTGTTTAGAGTTTATGGCCTCCTTCTGGGGTAAATATTTTTAACTTACTGACCTACCATGGGGTTGTTTTTCTTGTTTCTTGTCTCCTTCTGAGGTGATTGTTTTCTGTTTCTGACCTACCTTGGAGTTGTTTTCCTCCTTTTGGGGTGATTTTTCCAGTTTATGACCTTTTTTTGAGGAAACCCCTAAGAAAGTGCAAAGTGAGGTCCCATCCCCCACTTATTTTACAAAACAGACCTATGTGTAAAAGTCTGCACAAGTTTAGCGACTACGAGATGTATTAACACAGTTAAAAGCTTGTAAAACGCAAAGATATAATCACAACATACTTTTATGTAAAAAAACCAACAAGTAAATCAAATATTTAGAATAAATAAGCGCCACATACGATTGTAAAATCTTACTTCTAATCTAGTAATGTTGACGATTCGCTTCCGTACAATATTAGACTTAGTCATTTCAGACAACATGGTGTTATTTTGTAAACCTATGAAACCGCAAAACACAAATATTGTAGTGGAACAATTGTTCGTTCAACGGGTACAAAATATCATGTAGCCATTATGGATTATCGTCAATACAAGTTTAACCAGATAGTGTTTACAATTTTCGCTCGAGTAAACCGATGCTGATTCATTTAATCCACAGTATTTGATTGGATTAAGGTTAGCCAATGAAATGCGATAATAGTGGACTTTAACAACAGATATCGGTCGCATCTACCCCGGCAGGTACAAATCGTGACTATGTTCATGCATGAAGCAAATATATTTACTGTCAATTATAAATTTGATTGCTACAGTTTAAGCCAAGGTATTTTGATAGTCCATATGAAAGGTATGGCTATTTAACATATTTATATGAAAAGAACATTAACCCTTCTTGCAATAAAAGTAGTTGTTACAGCATTTAAGGAGCGGCCTTGTAGTACCGTCCCTCGAACATACACTGGTCGATTACTCCAATCCAAGATAAGCTAACGTTTTATGTTTTTCTGAGCCCCGACAATACAGGAACTCTATAACGTTGTTTGCACAATATACATATTGCTAATACGCTCATGTGTGAGTGCATTCAGATGGATTCATCGTCGCTGCCGAATGACCACGTGGTATCGTGGCTTATTTTGAAGATGTATACACTGAAGTAAGGGTTTCTTTATTGGGAAGGGGTGAGGTGATCCATTAGTTAAGCGAGAAAATTGTTATGAGAAGATCCGGCGACAATATGCTAATCACTTGTCTTATAATGTTTTTTTCTTTACATGTCTTACTTAAAGATGGCTGCATTATCATGATATTAAGAGATTTCTTTAGAAAAGCTACAAAATAATTTAAGCTGGAAAATATATGATCGCCTGGGATCAGGGCTATGGTGACTGTTGTGCGAGTGTTTATTTGATAATAGTACGTGGCTAAGATGTTAATCGTTTTATCTAGCCAGGCTGCCAACTTCACGAACATGGAAAAACGCGGAAGTAATTCGATGTGCATTAGGCCAACATAATAAATTCAAACTTAGTTGTAACATAAATATTACAGCGTTGTTCAAAAGTCGAAGATAGGCAATGCAATTTTTCAGTATTGAGGCAATAATTTGTTGATTCCGTGTCCTTTATCATTGCTGCTATCAAATGTTTTTATATGTTTTTAGTTTATTGTTTTTTGTCTGTTGATATTTGTGTTGTTTATTGATGTGTTTGTATTTTATTGAGACTATTATAGTTTATTGATATTTGTTGCTTATTGATATGTATGTTGTTTATCGCTTTGTTTGTTGTTTATTGATATGTTTGTAGTCTATTGATGTTGATTATATATATTGTTTTCGGCGTAGCAGTCTAAGCTCGATTTTGACATATTTTTTTAACCAATGAAGTGTTGTAAAATACTCGTATATTATTATTATGCAGCGGAAAATGAAATAAACTATTTCAATTGGTAGCTATTTATATCAGAGAGGCATCCAGCAGGGTGATGAGGTATCTAGTGAGATTTTTAAACAATTAGTTTACACTTCTTGCAACGATTATTGCTGTGACGTTTAGATCTTAGCTTTTCTGTTCAGTCGAAAGATGTTGAAATGAGGCACACTACAGTACTTGTCATTGGCTTAGTTTTTGTCAAAAACAATACATTCACTCCACTGGCGCGAGACCAGCCGCCCCACCCCCTGCCAACCCTTGCTAATACGCCCTTGTTTTTTTTTTTAAAAATGGTGTCAAATCACTAATATAATTCCATTCTATCAAAATATGCGAAAATACACCGTCAAAATCGTAGTTTTTAAGGAACAGCTCCAGACCCTACCCCCGTTCGAGAGGCTGTTTTTCCTACAATATGGAGGGTATCAACCAGACAGCTGTTTGGTTCAACGCAACAAGGTCTGATCTTACAGTAAATGTCAAAAAGTCTCACCAAAAGCTCGAAATACGCGTAATATTCAACAGAAAACGGCCTCCGAAATGCAGGTTGTTTTTTTTTCATTGATTCTTCTCCTCAGTGCGACTTCTGGAAATCCCCGACGCTTTCGTTAGGAGCGTTCTGATTGGTCGAACAATTTGTGTGCAAAATACTTCCCGGACTAACTCAATCGTTAGCGTTGTTAGCGTAGCGGTTTTCATGAGATGATTTTTATCAGATTGTTATTAAAGCATACAGTTCACTAAATATTGGTGATCAGGCCTCTAAATAATTTTGTGCAGGGAATTTGCGGACTAGTTACAGGAAGTCAAGCCTGATTGGAAGAAAATGAAAATAAATATTTTAAAAAGAAAATTATTTTGAGAAAATATAATGATTTTGTAGTAGTTTGAATACAAATAATATGAAAATGATAATGAAAAAAAAAAGTGAAATTCAACTTTAAAAATAGCTATCATTTTTGACAGAATGTAAACAAAAGTTCCGCAGGGACTGGGGTGATACACTTCTGGCTAAAATGCCGAAAAAGTTTATTGGTCATGCTATGGTGGAATTGATTGGTATTTTATGGTGTGTCTAGGTTGGTTCTCTTGAGAATAGTATGATTTTAAGGGCTTGACCCAATAGTAAATTCAGAAATTGATGAAAGGTTATAATGGAAGTCTATGGAAATTGAATTAGTCGTGTATAACCTTCATGGAGTAGAAAATTGCGGTATGTTCTAGAATTGTTTCATATTCCTAGGAAATTCTCTTTAATTTTATAAAGAAAACAATTATAAATATTTATTTTTATTGCTAACATTAAGTCTTAAGATCGTTACTGTATTTTTTTTATTATCTCGGTAATTGATACATCCTCTACTACCTTGTTATTATGTTTAAGGTAGTAATAAAGCCAATACCTTTAAAATACGTTTTTCGGCGTTAGCTGTCTAAGCTCACTTTTGACCTAGTTTTTCGACCAATGAAATATTGTAAATAATACTCGTATTCTCTTATTATGCAGTGGGAAAATGAAATAAACTATTTCGATTGGTAGCTATTTACACCAGAGAGGCATCTAGCAGGGTGGAGAGGTATCTAGTGGGATTTTTATTATTATGCAGCGGAAAAATCAAATAGATTATTTCGATTGGTGTTGTGAGACAAATATATTTACTATTTAAATAACTAGTTAAGTCAATATTGATGGTTTAAATACAATTTTATATGGAATATTCTTGGGTGTCAGGTAAACACTTGCATACAATACACAGTGTAAAACGAAAGAGAAGTGTAGATATTCTTCTTATAATTCTTAGTGATTTCTTTCTAGTACCTTTGATACTGTTCGTTGTAGTGTAGTGGCTAACACGCTCGCCTCACAAGCGGAGGCCCCGGGTTCAAAACTCAAGAGGGACACTTTTTTAAAAGTTAATTACGTACAAGTTGGTAGATTTCGCTCTTGTAACAGGCTGTTTGTATTTATTTTTATTAAATTTCAAGGACATTTATTCATCTTGAGTTCTAACTCTACAAGAGGTATTTTATTGAAACTGAATAAATGTAGATCAAGACTTAATGTAAGACATTGCTTCTTTAATCGACTTGTTATCACTGTATGAAATTGTTGCATCAGCTTCAACATTTTTTGAAAGACACTTTAAATGAATTTATGAGTTGTCATGATTCGGTCGCTTAAACTCTAGGTCATATTAAGAAGGCAGGGAGGGTTCGTCAACAGCTATAACAAGTAAAATAAAATAACTAAACTGTGTCTGCTTAGCCTCTCTGTATTTCTTTCTTTCTTATATACATGTACATGTACTCATATATATAAATCTTTTCCATCAACGCCGTTTATCTTTTTTAAAGATATTTCTTGTTTATAATTAATAGAGTCACAATTATAAACAAAACTAAAATCTATTTATCTGTTCCTTGGTATGCATGGGATGTATTTTTACATTCAATCTAAGTAATTTTAATAAAAAAAATCATAGTGTATGATTCTCAATGAAATGATTTAATTTACACATAAATCAAGATTAAGTGAATAATAGCAGTTATAAACTGCATTTCATATACCATCTACATTTGTACGCCTTTTATCTTTAAAAACAAAAGATATTTCTTGTTTATATTATCTCCATATAAAATGATCAATTTATTTCTAAACACTTAACGACCACACTGTCGACGATTTACAGTCAACAATTTACTGTCAACGACAGTAAACAGGGAGGTGGGGCAGTGCCCTTGACAATATTATAATGCTGACTTATTGAGGTATATTTCTGTATGCGATTTATAAAAAAAAATTAACATGACAGTAGTATGCGTTTTCGGCACTTTTTTCAAGGGCTTTCTGTTCATGTAATTTATTATGCCTCCTTCGAAGAAGAGAGAGTACTGTAGTAAGTAAATTGTTTTTTTAGTGACATGTGATATGTACAAATATACATAAAATAAATATATAATTATGTCTTCATGTATTTCAAGTAGATTAGAGGCCAGAACATCAACAGATGCTTAGCTTATTCCATGCTTTTTCATGGTGGAGGAAGACTCCAAGTGCCCCTCCGGACAATTTCTCAGGCCCGAGCGGGCACCTGGGTAGAACCACCGACGTTCCGCAAGCTAGCTGGCAAGCTTCATCACATGAAAGATCTTAACCCTGGTAGGTCCCGAACTCACAGCGGTGATGGGCAAGTGATTCTCAGTCGGAAACCTTAACCACTCGGCCACGGACGAATCTGATGACCGTCAGCATCAGGCGCCTTAAGGGGGCGTTTGGTTCATCCCACAGCGCCAGTTCTGCTTACCAAAAGTGGCCCACTTGGCACTAGGCATTCGAGGAACTGCTCCAGTCGAGCGAGTAGTCCTTCTTACCCATTTAAAGTTTGAGAATAGGTTGAGGTCATTTAGACCCCAAGGCCTCTAATCATTCGCTTTACCGGATAAAACTGCGATTCAGTGCCAGCTATCCTGAGGAAATATTCGGAGCTAACCAGCTACTAGATGGTTCGATGGTTCAACACCTGCCCAACGGGCCTATATGTCACCTTTAAATGTATGAACATGTAAATTTCAATGATCAAACAGATAATTAATTTGTGTTGTTTAGTTGTTGTAAATTTATGTAAATAGAAGTTTTGGGATTTTTTAGATCTCGCTATTTTTCTTTACTGTTCTAACGGGTCTTACAATATGCAAAATTTACATTAGTAACACTCATTTGTGCAAAGTTTCATTGAACGGCATTTTTGCCGTTATTGAGATTTTGATAATTTTCTTTCTATCGATGAACGTACAGGGGAGGAGTGTAGTGGGCCCTCAAATCATCTATTTGTGCGAACTTTTAACACTATCTGAACATCTTGATACCTTATTGAACAATAGTAAGTAAAAACTCTGTCTTTATAAATGTGTATTAAAGTTCGATTAATTAAGTATACTCTTTATTTCATTGCACCAGTTTTTATCCCAGATTGAGTAATGCTTGCTTTGTCCGTATACCCGATACTTCCAGACGAAGAGACCAAATCCTGTCTCTGAATATATGATTATGAAAATAATATCTTCTTTTTGAACGATGTTTCATTTGTCAGCATATTTAACATAATGTACTTAATTCTATCCTATGGTACTAATTTCGGATTAATACCCATATAGCGGACGACCTGACGTTTTCACAACGTTACGTTGTTTTAATAGGTTGTTGATGCATGAAGGTCTCAGTAAGACATACTATTTGTCACAATATAAATGATGGATTGAAAGAATTTCCAACTACTTTTATGGGTTTTCCCTATTTTATTTCGTTTTAAAAGTATATCAACGTTGCTATGTATAGAGATGACGTTGGGGTTTTCCCAACGTCGTTTATAGGTGTGGCGTTACACAACGTTATTAATCAAATTAATATTTTCGGCGAATGTAGGTCGACTTTTCATTTGTAGCGATGTCGCCGCTTTACTCCATTGGGAAAAAACATGAAGAACATGTGTGGGGGTTTTGAGAATTACCTTGTTTTTTGTTGTTGATATGTTTATGTTTTATTTCAGAAGTGAGTACATCTTTCTTTCCTAGAACGAATTAAAAGCTGTATAACCAAACATTGCACAATATACGGCTCAAGATTTGATGTCCAATCAATATGTTCGAGCAAGAGTGTCATCGCAAAGGAAGGAAAAACAGATGGGTGTGGAAGCTTGATTGTTATTAGTGTAACTGAGTGCAAAATATTTAATTTTCCTAATATCTTCTTGCTTAATTAGTGATTTCTTTTCTATTTTGCGCTTACTCAAAATAACGCCACCTAGCAGGGTAAAATTATTCCCAAATTGAGAAATATTTAAAGAGCAGAAATTGGTATTAAAATGTCCTAAAAATCGGTTTGATCCATCCCTTGTGTTATTACATGCTTTTAGTTATCATAGTTGTAATTGATATTTCATGGTATGGCAAAATAAAACACCACCATTATGTGATTTTACAATCTTAGAAACCAAGTCTATGATTTCCTATTCTTGAAAATGTTGGGATGAAAAAAATTAACATAGGTCCAAGTAAATGTTGGATTACCAATTTTGGTGGCCTAAAAATAAAATGGAGTAAGCGTTCCTGCTCCAATTTCTGTAGATTGCAAAACTGTGTTGTCTGCTTTTATTTTACCTATAAGCTGATAACCTCACACGAGCACATACCGGACACTAATATACAAAAACAAACGAATACCGAATCATGTAGACCGACTGATATTTGCTCCACAAAAGCCAATGACTGTCTTAAATGTCAGAAAAGCTCTACACTCAATGAAGCAAGAGAAAAACTGACTAGAGCACGACTGCTTGGCCCACAAATAAGTGGAAATGTATACGTCTCTTCACATACCTTGGTGACTATCGTTTTTGCTTAATTTAACAAAACCTATTAACATTATAATTATATTTATTGTCTAATTTTTAGGGTTATAATTCTTAGTATCTTAAGGTTTAAGTTTAGGTTTCGTTGTTCTCACTTATTTTATTTAAATTTAGGTTAAGCTATACATTCTAAGTATTTTAGGCTACAGGTTAGGTTTGGGTGTTCCCACTGGATTATAAATAAGGATAAGAGTGAAGATCAGGATTTAGTTTGTTTAGGGTTTTCATACGAACAGAGTAAAAGTTTCACCGTTTTTACAGTTTAGAATGATGGATGGACAGCTGTGTAAGATCCCGGATTCCAATTCTTCGAAAAAGAACATGGAAACAGTTTCCAACACAGTGGCGCCTTTGCAGTTCAAAGTAGCGCTCTCTGTAAATCACATGCAGGAAAATATCATACCTTATCCATTAATTTATGTCAAATTTATCAAAGATTATTCTTTGACAGAAAGCGTTCATCCAAAAGCTCGCGTAAAAACAGGTATTTTTTAACATTTGTCGTGGCGTATCGGATAACCGAAGACTGCCGAATGCAGGAAAAAATACCATTTGTCAAAATAGTGTTTGTACTTGGTAATTGCGGTCGATGTAAAATGAATTTCAAATAAGGCTGAAGTCCCAACTTAACTGATCCAGTCCCTTCCTTACACGAATCAATGTACTTCGACAAATAATATCCTTGAAAATTATTCATAGGCATGTTACAATAATTGAATGAACAACAACCATGATTTTTACAAACCTTACTGGTCATACATAACTTGACACACAGCTTTTTCACTCCCATTTGTAACAAATTAATTTACTGAAATTCGGAGGTTTGTGTTGTTTGTTTTAAAGTACAGTAAAACTCCTCTTAAAGACTACCCAGAAATCAAGACCATCCAATATTTAGGTCAATAACACGAAGTTATACCGCAGTTTTGTACAATTCTATTAATTATCACTATTGTCAGATAATGTCCACAGTGTTGAAATATACAGTTGTTATTTATAATGTGGGAAGCTTATTTATCATTACCATACATGGCGTGGTTGATTGCCAGAGTGGCACAATTCACGATCGTGCATAGTAAATTCTTGTATTAATTAGCAACAATGTTTTCTGTTGAAGAATTCAATTGTGGGTGGGGTAAGATTGCGATGCATTCTTCGTGTTTTTTATAAAGGCAATAGTAAAATGTTAAATGTGTGGTATTTGAATGCTTTTTTATGGCACTTGAGGTTCTCTGATCACAAGAACGGGTTAGTCAGTGTGATACGTCCTGGTGTTTATAGGGTGCAATGTCACATATTTGGGTATTGTCGGATGGAAATTCAGGAGGTAATACCCACGAGTCATGCAAGTGCATTTCAAATTGTGAACTTGCAGCGTTTTCTTTTGAAGGAAATATTTAAGGTATCAAAAGTGCATCAATTCCGGGTCGGGTTAGCACCTTGATAGCATCCTCTTCTGACAGATTACAGCTCGCGGAGGACTCGCACCTGCAGCGCTAAGTGTTCTGTGATTGACTTAATGCGTAGATTATCCGCATCTAACCGCTGGAGACGATGAGTGAATGGGCCACCAACAGACGATACACGTTGGTAGATATCCCCCGCATGATTAGGAAAATTATATCAAACTAAAATCAAATAGCTTTGAAGTATAAATATCCATTGAAATTTCTTTACTAGTATGTTGAGAGAAAAAATGAAATTTCAACTTTCCTATGTACCTAGTTGATCATGTTGAAGACCATTGTGACGTTAACCTTTGACCTACTGACCTCACATTGAATGGGGACCATATCAGATACATCGTACATCTTCCTTCCTGTACACAGGGGCTTCGTGCAATGGCTGGGTGGCGGACGTGTTTATCCGTAGGCTGGAGCGGTATAAGATAACTTGTGTAATTTTTAAATGGAATGTTGATAACTTAAATGAACTAAGGCACTGCCTCTCTCGGAATCGACGAATCAAAAGTGAAGTATATCGTATGTTAACAGTAAAACAAAAAAAACCAAGTCATTATTTTACTTTTTAACCAAAACTGGTCAAGGTTGTATGACGCAACACTACATCTTAGTGAGTTGAATGATTCGGTGAAGTTTGGAAGAATCCTGTGAGGTGTTGAATACACCAGTTTGCCTGTAAAGTTGTAAACTCTTAGTTAAACAGCACCAAAATGTGATCAAAATGCAAGGCTGACTGATGGTTTAAGAAATGTAGACTAGTAAAAATCTGGTTAACAAGGTAGATTGTAAAACATCATTCCACAACACCTAAAATTCTGAGTTGGAATATGGTGACACAAATGACAGAGCAAGTAGCGAAGCTTGTCATATTCTTTGAATATTCAAGCTTGAAATCAACAAACATACTTTTGGGTCTGAGGACTTAAGATAATACTTTGAGTGACAGTAGAGGAATTTATTATCCGAATAGAATGAAACATTCAAATTAGTCCATGATTAGAAAAGCAAATGCTGAAGGAGTCTATTCCTATTGTCCATGGTTCCATTTAACAGCAAATTATATTCATAACAAAATTATACTGATGGTGTTGTTCATTTACTGTTCTTCAATGAGGTCTACATTAAAACGTTTTTGTATTATTTGATATCACAATCACACAGTATAATTGTATAGACAATTCTTTTTCTTGTCAAGTGACATAAACTTCCAAAGCAGCATCTTCTATTGCAGGAATTAGTAGTGGAAGTAATATATGTAGACTGTATGCTCCCTCTACTGTCTAGAACAGTTTAACTGGTCTCCCCACAGCATTCCATGTGAAGCTGTTTTCCTGAAATATTAAATTCAACAGCAAATTAATTCAAAATCTTCAAAAATAATTTTATATCTTATTGCTTTTATAAATTTATTATGCCCCCGCCATATAATGGCGGAAGGGCATATAGTGTTCACCCTGGCTGTGGGTGGGTGGGTGGGTGGGTGGGTGTGTGTGTCAGTGTGTGTGTATGTTCGAAAATCGTGTCCGCTCTGTAACTTTGTTATTTCTTATTGGATTTTAAAATAACTTGGTATGAATGTTCACCATATCAAGACGGTGTGTCGCGTACAATACCCATGCCCGTAGGTCCAAGGTCAAGGTCACTGTTACTAAAAATAGCATTTTCTTGTCCGGGCTGTAACTTCCTTATGATTAGAGGGATTTGAAAATAACTTGGCACAAATGTTCACCATGACAAGGCGGTGTGTCGCGTACAACACCCATGCCTGTAGGTCCAAGGTCAAGGTCACTGTTACTAAAAATAGAATTCTGTTGGAAAAATCTTGTCCGCTCTGTAACTTTGTTATTTCTTAATGGATTTTAAAATAACTTGGTATAAATATTTACCATATCAAGACGGTGTGTCGCGTACAATACCCATGCCTGTAGGTCCAAGGTCAAGGTCACTGTTACTAAAAATAGAATTTTCTTGTCCAGGCTGTAACTTCCTTATGAATGGAGGGATTTCAAAATCATTTGGCACAAATGTTCACCATGACAAGGCGTTGTGTCGCGTACAACACCCATGCCTGTAGGTCCAAGGTCAAGGTCACTGTTACTAAAAATAGAATTTTGTTGGAAAAATCGTGTCCGCTCTGTAACTTTGTTATTTCTTATTGGATTTCAAAATAACTTGGTATGAATGTTCACCATATCAAGATGGTGTGTCGCGTACAATACCCATGCCTGTAGGTCCAAGGTCAAGGTCACTGTTACTAAAAATATAATTTTCTTGTCCGGGCTGTAACTTCCTTATGAATGGAGGGATTTCAAAATAACTTGGCACAAATGTTCACCATGACAAGGCGGTGTGTCGCGTACAACACCCATGCCTGTAGGTCCAAGGTCAAGGTCACTGTTACTAAAAATAGAATTTTGTTGGAAAAATCGTGTCCGCTGTGTAACTTTGTTATTTCTTATTGGATTTTAAAATAACTTGGTATGAATGTTCACCATATCAAGATGGTGTGTCGCGTACAATACCCATGCCTGAAGGTCCAAGGTCAAGGTCACTGTTACTAAAAATAGAATTTTCTTGACCGGGCTGTAACTTCCTTATGAATGGAGGGATTTCAAAATAACTTGGCACAAATGTTCACCATGACAAGGCGGTGTGTCGCGTACAACACCCATGCCTGTAGGTCCGAGGTCAAGGTCACTGTTACTAAAAATAGAATTTTGTTGGAAAAATCGTGTCCGCTCTGTAACTTTGTTATTTCTTATTGGATTTTAAAATAACTTGGTATGAATGTTCACCATATCAAGACGGTGTGTCGCGTACAATACCCTCGCCTGTAGGTCCAAGGTCAAGGTCACTGTTACTAAAAATAGAATTTTCTTGTCCGGGCTGTAACTTCCTTATGAATGGAGGGATTTCAAAATAACTTGGCACAAATGTTCACCATGACAAGGCGGTGTGTCGCGTACAACACCCATGCCTGTAGGTCCAAGGTCAAGGTCACTGTTACTAAAAATTGAATTTTGTTGGAAAAATCGTGTCCCGTCTGTAACTTTCTTATTTCTTATTGGATTTTAAAATAACTTGGTATGAATGTTCACCATATCGAGACGGTGTGTCGCGTACAGTACCCATGCCTGTAGGTCCAAGGTCAAGGTCACTGTTACTAAAAATAGAATTTTCTTGTCCGGGCTGTAACTTCCTTATGAATGGATGGATTTCAAAATAACTTGGCACAAATGTTTACCATGACAAGGCGGTGTGTCGCCTACAACACCCATGCCTGTAGGTCCAAGGTCAAGGTCACTGTTACTAAAAATAAAATTTTGTTATAAAAATCTTGTCTGCTCTGTAACTTTGTTATTTCTAATAGGATTTTAAAATAACTTGGTATAAATGTTTATTATATCAAGACGATGTGTTGTGTACAATACCCATGCCTGTAGGTCCAAGGTCAAGGTCACTGTTACAAAAAATAGAAATTTCTTGTACTAGCTATAACTTCATTATTAACAGAGTGATTTCAAAATAATTTGGCAGAAATGTTCACTATGACAAGGCGTTGTGTTGTGTACAATTCCCATGCCTGTAGGTCCAAGGTCAAGGTCACTATTACTAAAACCAGAATTTTCTTGTCTGGGCTGTGAGTTTGTTATTACTTATTAGATTTTCAATTAACTTGCTATAAATGTTCACCATGACAAACATGCATAGCGGGGACATCCGTGTCCTATGGACACATTTCTAGTTTGTCGACAGTCTAAATTGATTTAAAATATTTAGACACAAAAATAAAATTTGTCAAATACATTGATTGTGTATGCTCTGATAATTACTTCAGGCATCCTGACACTTGACTTACTCTATGGAGACTCTTTAAATGACATGGACAACAGTATAGTTCCACGCCAGCCGAACATTTTTGGTGTCTGATCTGGATCTAAACTGGTTCCTTCTTGGTCAGAAATAACCTCATGAATCTAAACTTAAACAGTGTAGATCCTGATCAGACTGCACAGATGAGCCTGCTGAACTTGATATACATTAGTCACTAATGTGATAAAGGGTGTATTGATGAAGTAAAATGTAAAAAAAAAACTAACATGTAACTTATATTCATGCACCGGTAGATTCAGTGTGATGTCTATTATACATTCATGCAGCAATAATAAATGAAAATAAAGAAAATTTATGCAAACCTTGTATCTGTTTACTATGGTAATGTTCATATTCTGTGCCATAGCTGTCTACCAATTCTGCATAAGTATCTATAGCCTTCATAAGCTTGGTGATACACATCTCTGAAAATAAATGTTTTATTTTAAATCTTCTCTGATAACTAGTAAGTCAGTTATAAAGTACCTTTTGTGGCTTATGAAGATGTACATAAATTGCTGTTGCAGTTAACAGTGAACAATTCATACTGTTGCCATAATTTATTTATTACATGTAGGGTCTTTTTATTAAAATCACATAAAAAGAAGATGGTAATGATGAAAAATTTCATGCCATCTTTAATCCTATCTGATGAACAAAACGGATTTAGGAAAAATCGGTCTTGTGAAGATCATGTGTTCACTTTAAACAGCATTGTGAGAAATAATACGTCAACGTTTACGTCATATATAGACTTACGTAAATGCTTCGACTTTATTGATCGTGACATGCTACTTTACAAGTTACTTGTGAACGGTATCGACGGAAAAGTGTACGAATCTATAAAAAATATGTATAGAAATACGGTAACATGTATACGCATTAACGACAAAACTACAGACTGGATCAATTGTGCAAAAGGCGTGAAACAGAGAGACAATCTTTCGCCGACGCTCTTCTCTATCTTCGTCAACGACCTTGTCTATGAGATAAACGACCTTGGCCTTGGAGTTAAGGTCGGTGATACTAACATCTCAATCTTACTATATGCAGACGATATTGTTCTTATCGCTCCCTCTGAAGAAAATCTCCAGGCAATGCTTAATACAATGCAGCAGTGGTGTAAACGTTGGCGAGTGCTTGTAAATACAGATAAATCAAAATGTATGCATTTTCGCAAATGAAGAACTAAACAGACGGAGTTTGAATTTCGGATTGGAAATAACGTACTAGAAATAGTGTCCTCGTATAAATACCTTGGAGTTATAATGAACGACAAAAATGATTTTGGAATTCATTGTAATGCTCTAGCCAATGGCGCCGGGCGCGCTCTAGGATCAATTATAAATAAATTAAAACCGCTCAGACAGTATGGATTTAACACATTTGAAAAGTTATATTCATCATGTGTAATTCCGGTTCTTGACTACTGCGCTGGTGTTTGCGGATACAGACACTACCAATCTGCCGACAACGTACAGAACAGGGCTATGAGACAGTATCTGGGTGTTCACAGGTTCGCCCCCACCTTAGCTCTAATTGGAGACACTGGCTGGTTGCCTTGCATGTATCGTCGTTGGATGTGCATGATCCGTTACTGGAATAGACTAATCCTCTTACCAGATGACCGACTAACCAAGAAAGTATTCATTGCGGATTATAACAGTAATAGCAATAACTGGTGTAGTGACATCAAACATATATTGACAAAGTTGGATTTAACGGAGTCTTTTGTAAATAAATCCGTGATTTGTCTATCAGAAGCTCATTCTAAATTGAATAATTATTACTCCAGAATATGGACATCAGATGTGCAGAGAATTTCTAAGTTAAGAACATATATAACGTTTAAATCAGTTTTTAGCTGTGAGGACTACTTGAAATTGAACCTTAAACGCAATGAAATATCACTACTAGCACAACTTAGGTTCGGTATACTACCCCTTCGAATAGAAACCGGAAGATACATCGGTGAAGACCCTGAACAGAGACTGTGTTCCTTATGTGATTTAATGGACGTAGAATCAGAGGTGCACTTTATAATTGTATGTCCTAGATACAGAAATATAAGAACTCAATATATTGGTCAAATATTAGATACAATTCAAACTATAAATAACAGCGAAAAACTTTGTGTTTTAATGAAAAACTATACCAGACAGACTGCAAAATATATCACAGCAGCATACTTGAAAAGAAAAGACATTCTATATAATAATTAAGGGCTTGCCACACTCCTCCCAATTCTATTCATCGATAAAATAAAAATCATCAAATCTCAGTAATGGCAAAATGCCGTTCAATGAAACTTTGCACAAATGAATGTTACTAATGTAACTTTATTTTGCATACAGAACGACACGTTAGAAAAGTAAAGAAACAAAGCTAGACCTAAAAATTCCTTGAATTCTATTTGCATAAATTCACAAAAACTAAGGGATGCAGAACATAATTTTAAATTCCCTCGTGAGCGCAATGATACTGACAAGAAAATGTTGTGTACTTTGTAAAAAACTTTCAACTATTAAAAGCGAAATCAGTGATTGTCATCAGTTTACGCGACCAGGAAATTGAAGGTCAAACACACTTTTACTAATATCTCGTAAAGTTTACATATGTAAATCACGAGGGCACAATAAATTGTTGTCAGTATCATATTACTCATGTGGGCATTTAAAATTATGTTTTGTGTTCTTTAGTTTTTGTGAATTTATGTAAATAGAAGTTGAGGGAATTTTTTGATCTCGCTATTGTTCTTTACTTTTCTAACGTGTCTTACCATCTGTAAAATAAAGATACATTAATAACATACATTTGTGCAAAGTTTCAATTAACAGCAGTTTGCCGTTATTGAGATTTTGATAATTTTCTGTTTATCGATTAATAGAATTGGGAGGAGTGTGGCAGGCCCTTAATTAAATGTATATCATAAATTTTCTCTAATTCTTTCTTAAACAGATGAGTTTTGACATTTAATATGTTGTTATAAGGTGACATATAGGCCCGTTGGGCCGGGTGGATACTTTTTATTTATTTATATATTTATGTTGTTTTGTAACGATATTCACATGTCACTATAATAAATGATTACTTACTTACTTACTTACTTACTTTAATTCCTACACAAAATTATGATAAAACCAGAGTGTTATCACATTTTAAAGACCACAAAAAGATGTGCCAGCTGATCTGAATCTACATCTATGCCATCTGATCCATGAAGTAGGTTAAGTTATTAACTGTGAAAACTGAAACAGCATTGTTTTTTTTCTAAAAAAAAGTGAAAAAGATTATGATATTTACCCACTAAATAAAGGATGAAATAAGTGACCACAGTGACCCATCATGTATGTACAACATGGTCCACAGAGAAACTTTGTGGCGTTTTAATTCTGTGTCTTCCAAAAATTTAGCATGTTCAGGTGATGTTGTGTGAACATGCCAGAGATTATGGTACACCATAGCAGGGCTGGACAAATTTCGTTTTTTTGTAACTAGTCCAGAACTAGCTGGGTAAACATTTCAGCTAGTCCCACTTTTCGGCAAATAAGCAAAATCTGATTGGTCAGTATTAACAGTAAAGAAAGAAACAGGAAATTCAAGAGGAAGCGTTAGATGGGGCTTGACAATGTTAAAACAGATCTCAAAAAATGTTATTTTGTAATAAACTTATTGCTGTTGTAATATGATATGCATATGGTGCTAAAAGAGAATGGCGCATATCAAATTAACATTTAAACTAGTCTGCACAAAAATTGAGCTAGACCACGGACAAGCAATCAAATATTTTGAGAATGTCCGATACAATTTTCAGCTTGTCCAGGGCATCGGGCTAGTGGGTTTGTCCAGCCCTGCATAGTCATGTAAAGGAAGGGCAAAGTCTGTGCTGTTTGAGTGTTTGTACTGTTTATTAAGGGTAAATTAAAAAAAATACCTCTCCAGTAGTCTAATTTTTCTCCTATTCCAGTTTCATGCTCTTTGAACAAGATTTGTCTTTCATATGTATACTTCAAACTAAAAATACAAATTACAAAAAAAAACAACAAATTTTATAAACGATATTATTTGCCCAATGCATGCATATACTTCCGATGACTTAATTTATTTTCTTAGTGACAGACTTCCTGAAAGTCGCCGGACCGTCGGACTTGTCCGGTAAAATTTGGACTGGTCTGATGTGATTTCCAATGTTGTAGGACCGAGTGTCCGGCAAAAATTTGATCTGCATATTCAATTTTACTCGCTAAATTACAATTTTACTTGCTGTTTTGATTCAAGACTGTTCCGAGGGAAATGAGTGAGGATATCCGAATGAAATATTTTACGTATTCGTCATAATGACAATTCGTACCACTGAAAAAAAAACACCCTTAATACTGTGTTTTGCTTATTTAATGTGTTAAATGTTTCAGTCAGACAGAATTTGTTTCGGTCAGACAGATTGTCACATCTCAGGGCTTTTCATCCATATATAACAGAGGCCTATAAAAGGCCTCTTCCCAATCCAAAAAAATAGTATTTTTTCCCAACTGTGACAGAAACTCTTCCCAAAAATGGTAGGTAAGAGTCCCAAAATGCTAGGTAAGATGTCCAAAAATGGTTAAAACTCCTATGAGGGGTGTTTGAAAATTGAAGTTTGAAAAAAAGTGCTTAGTTAAAATGAGATTTAAGTTAAAATACCAATTACTATTCAATTTTATGAACTAGAACCCATCTTTCAATTAATTTTGTTTTCCCAAAATAAACAATTATCGCGCATAAATTTCCCAATTGGAAAGGCCAGGGCCTCTTCCCAATTTACTGATGAAAAGCCCTGCATCTTGTCTGACCACATGTCTGACACTTTTTTACAACTTTCGGGAAGTCTGTCGGGATCATTACACTCAAACATCTGGACCCAGGCATGTATACAAAAGCTCGACATTAACTATTGGACTGTGAAAACTAAATAAAATAAATATATTTTCAAATGTAAACCAATTAATTAATGGTCAACACGGCTTCACCATGCAACACATTTGAAATTGTAACAGTTACTTGTTTGACAGAGCAATTATTCCTAAAATCTGAAATAAATATTTAGTGGTAAACACGGCTTCGCCGTGCTTCCTATTTAAATCATTCTACACTATGCCTCATTTTTTTATGAAATGTAGCTCTAATAATTTTTATTTGTTGTAAATGAAGCATTTTTCAGATAGCATTTGGCAAACACAGCTTTACCATGCCTCAAATTTCAACTTATATTAGCAGAGTAGCTGTCGGGAAGTCTGTAGGGATCATTACATTCAAACATCTGGACCCAGGCATGTATACAAAAGCTCGACACAAACTATTGGACTGTGAAAACTAAATAAAATAAATAAATTTTCAAATTTATACCAAAATTGAAGAGCATATTTAGTCGATAAATGCACGCGAGGGGGCATCGTTTACTATTGTTAATATGACTAAGTGATTATAAAATTAAGAACATGTTGATTAATCATTTCAAATTTATAAATAAGTAAGTTCAGTCAAACAACGAAGAATAAAAAAAACGTTATGATCATTTACAAGCACATCAAAAAAGTTTATTCGCATTTTAAACATTGTTTATCGCGGTATTTTCAGGACGCGAGTATCCAACGGATTTGTTTGGGTTTTTTTTTTATGAAAATACACACGTGAATTGTGTTTACTAAAAATAAATCTGTATAATTGACAATTCAGACGAACATTATCGGACATTTTACTATTTTACGGCATTTTTTTGTAACGCTATAATTTATAGGGGAATGAGACATAATTATATTCTTATGTAGCTCGTCGGCGACTAGGTTGATATGTGTTTTGCGTGTTTTGCTTTTGAGAAAAAATATTACGTATTTACATAATAGGATGATTCCAGCTACACTCCGAGAAATCGTTAAATTGATTGAACCAAACGAATATTGCCGGACGGCAGGCCAACCAAAACTATTAAAAAAATCCAGAGATTTTTTTTTTTTTAATAAAAACTATTTTGATGTTGAAGTTCGTAATTGTTGTCGCTGAAGGTTTAGAAATATAATATTTTCATTTCTGTTTAAAATCAAAATGACCATGTACCAAAACAAATGAACGGGACTGCGATATTCAGGTCCGAGTTTAGTTTTATGACACTTAGCTGTTGTGTACATGTGTGCCCGAGGCATCGTGTCACTATCACGTAATCTCTCAATAAACAGGAAATTTTGGAGCCGTGACCAAGACCAAGTTTCTTAATATTAATTAATATAATTGTAAAACCCATTCTTAATTCAGTTAAATTTATGTTTCATTAATTATCCTTTTCAATATTTTTAAATCCTGAGATTTTGCCTGAAAATCCTTAGATCCGGAGAAGAACCTTACGGTCCGGAGATTTCAGATAAAATCCTGAGATTTTGGAGGTCTGCGGACATTAAATCTTCTTTCTTCATCATTCCCGTAACACGTAGATATTCATGAAATGCGACTTAAACTACTGTCTATTGACTATGGCTGACGATTTTATATAAAAAAAGATGTTTATAATAACATGAATAAGACGTAAACTACTACATGATCTGCCATTTCAACGCTACAAATTATAGTTATAGAAATATGGGACTGAACTCGTGAAAACTATTAGGTATTTGAAAAGTTAACGCTTGAAGTGACAATAACAGTTAAGTTCAATTTGATGATTTGAGATAATTAATTTTAAGTCTCCTCAAATGTCAGATATCAAACAACTTTTCACGCCTCAATATGTCACCATCGTTTTCTGGGCAGAATGGGAATGGGAATATTGTGTCAAATATATAGGGACAATTAACAGTAACACGGTCGTGTTCAAAGTATGATTTCTAGTTATTAAACATAAAAATAATTTTAATCCAGGACTGATAAAAGAAATATCCGAATGATTACAATAAATTTTAGTTTTAAACATATGTTGGAAGGAAGTAAAATAGTAAACAAAATAATAACGCTTAACGGGCGTTGAATACAACGGCGATACATTGTTGAATTCATCCGTTTTCTCTTCCAATTTAGGGAGATCAAGTTACATAAAATATATTTTTTGAAGTAAACGCATTTTGTCAGAAAAACACGAGACGCTTATATATGTGTCTGTGGCAAATAGACAGTAACATGCAATCCACATTGTCTCTGTTTTTATATAAGACACCCTAATTCAAATTTGCAACCACGTCTTTGATTGTTTTACGCTTTTCACAGTCAAATCTTGCCGACCAGACTTTTTAAAGCCTGCAATATTCGGAAATTCGTAAAACTCGAATTTATTGTGCCTCATCACAATTATTATTATAATTTATCATAAGCTTTAAGAGGACACCGTGATCATGTCCGTTCATTCTGTTAGCAATGACACTGTTAAATGCCCCCTCACGCGTCGGTTTAGGATAAAACCAACATTTTCGTACCTAAACGTGGAGTACGACGCATGCGCACAACAATGTGAAAGAACTCTATTAATTAATAGTCAATACGGCTTCACCATGCAACACATTTAAACTTGTAACAGTTACTTGTTTGACAGAGCAATTATTCCTAAAATCTGAAATAAATATTTAGTGGTAAACACGGCTTCGCCGTGCTTCCTATTTAAATCATTCTACACTATGCCTCATTTTTTTATGAAATGTAGCTCTAATAATTTTTATTTGTTGTAAATGAAGCATTACAGTATTCAGATTTGGTAAACACAGCTTTACCATGCCTCAAATTTCAACTTACATTAGCAAAGTAGCTGTATGCTCTATGTTAGCGTTATCGCTCGCCAAAATCGCCAATTGGCGATAAAAAATACCAGCTGGCGATGATTTTCTTACAAATCAATGAATCTAGCGATAAAAAATGCGGGCGTAAAATCAGCAGACGAATATTGATCAATTTCCCGCCACGTGTCACCAACCATACACTGTTTTAACAATCATTACTTACCCCTGCCGCGGATAAACAATCTGGTACACTTTCTACCACATTCATGTCATAATCTTGTTAATTAGGACCCCTGATAAGCAGTTTTATTATTCATTCTTTGCTCGAGGCGGACATGTTTGTTTACGTAATGGGATTTGTCTAAAACAATTAAAAACGTCACAGTCGTCGACCAATCGAGTCAAGCTGACGATGCAAGGGTGGAGTAACAAGATCGATAAGGCCAACATTTTTCGGCGTTAGCTGTCTAAGCTCACTTTTGACCTAGTTTTTCGACCAATGAAATATTGTAAATAAAATTTATTATGCAGCGGGAAAATCAAATAGATTATTTTGATTGGTTATTAGTGGGTCTTGTTAATGATTACCGTAACGATTTTTATATTGTGTGTTACCTGGCGCTTTATGTTCGGGCATTTTCGTTTTAAAAAGCGTTAATTGTGTTGGAGAAAAAGATATTTACGGTATAAATAACCAATTAAGTCAATTGATGGCTTAAATACGATTTTATATGGAATATTCATAGGTGTCAGGTAAACACTCGAGTACAATACACAGTGTAAAACGACAGATAAGTGCAGATATTTCTGGTTCTTACTGGTTCCTTTCTAGTTCCTTTGATACTGATTGTTAATTTCAAGTCCAGATATTCAAAACGCATTGGTGTAGTGGTTATCACACTCGCCTCTCAAGCGGAGGCCCCGGGTTCAATACACGGGAGGGATACTTTCTTTTAAAGTTAATTTACGTAAAAGTTGGTAGATTTCGCTCTTGTAACAAGTTGTTATTATTTTCATTTATTGTACTTTAATGACATTTATTCATCATTAGTGCTAACTCTACAAGAGCTATTTTATTGAAACTGAATGTACAGTTAATGTTAGACAGTCTTCTTTAATCGACGTATTATCACGAAATTTTTGAACGGTCTTTATTTCTTTCTTTCTTATATATAAAAATCTTTTCCATCAACGCCGTTTATCTTTTTTAAAGATATTTCTTGTTTTATCTTTTGTTTTACAGGAATTTTTTTGTTTTAACTGAGTCGGGGGGGGGGGGGGGGGGGCAAAATAAAAATAGAAAAAAATCCACTTTTTTGACGAGTCGACTGAAAAAAACAAGAAGTTGGCAAGCATTTTTTTATTTTTTCATACACCTCATTTTGTTCAATTTTATGTTTTGAATAAATCAAATGAACAATATCGTTAACAAAAAGTCAATTTATACAGAATCTATTACATGTGCAACACCATACATAAAAAAATTGCAAACAAAAAGAAAACATTACTTCAATGTAGATTTTCAGTTATAAAAGACAGACTAGAATAGAAACAAATGACTAGAATTATGGATCAGGACCCGGTTTACATATTTTTAACTTCACGAACAACTTCAGCTATCGAACTTTTTAGTAATATTTTGATGATTGACGAATTTTCTTTGTTATTTTCAATTATTTTAATTTTAAAATAATCTGCGTCCGATTTGTCGTCTACATGTGATTCGGCCATCTTGGATCTCTTGACGACATAGCTCAAACTGCACGCGCCGGTTACTACGTCACACTACGCTACAGTCTCCAATATCTGTATGGGGAGGACACTGCGTAGGAGATTGGACATAGCTATGTATTCGATTAGCTGAGTGGTTGAATGGGTTATTAGTAATTATCCAATCAAAACTGCTGATGCAAGCAAATGGAATTATAATACGCAGACGGATATGTCGGTCGTCGTCAAACTTATTTTTGACAAGGGGGATTTTATCAAGTCGGCGCTAAGAACGAAAATAAAAGCAGGAGAGCAGTCTTAGGGCATTTATGTTATTAGCCTTGCTCAAGCATACTATTCATGATTGTTGTCTTTAATTTCAGCAAGGCATTCAGTCTTTGGAAGCATAAGAAAGAAAGGAGAATCAATCAATTCTTTAAGTGTAAATAGCAGAAATCACAGTAATTACAGAAATAAACATTGACAGTATCATTAAATTAGACAGTGCAGTAAAATGAAAAAATCACTTAGCCTTCTATAAGAGTTGTATGTTTACAAAAATTGGAATAAAACTTACTTTGTTTTAGATACCGAGTTGGTTAATGAATATTTATAACAATGGTCGCACGCTATCACGCCGCTTAAAAATTTGGCTCATACTTTTTTCCTTAGCGCCAACCTAGATGCTATATCTGAGAACCTTGGGTTCGAGTCCTGATCATGAATACACATCTTCAATGCCATTAGCTGGTCAGATTTCATAAAATTTTGACCAGTTCTGTCCAGTCTACAATATCCAGTGTTAATTCAACACAATACCTAATCGCTTTCCCACACCAAATTAAAACGAAAGCAATCGATATTAATATCTAAACTGCAATATTAAACTTACTGTTCTTGTTGACGAATGCAGTAAAAAAAATTTAAAAGTCGTAAATTTCCAATCTTTAGAATGTTGGGGAAACCGGTGTAATTGTCACTTTGCCATTCTGTATTTTAATTAATGAACCAAAATCGAACAACTACCGTAATACGCATCGCTACGGTGGAGTCTAACTGTTAGACCCTAACTCTGTGACAATATTAGGTTTTAATCAATGTAGAAACTTATTTACCTTAATTTTTTTGGCGAGTTTAATCTTAATTGTTATTTAACATATGGAAGAAGAACATCTGAAAATGTGAATCGAGAAACAAAATGGAGGCTTTTCAGTTTTAAAATCCGGAAGCAAGCCATCTGGACTATTGCACCGGGATGAAAGTCACATTGTCCAATCAGAAGCCTTATTTTGCAACACGGTTTCAAAGTTTCAAGGTACTCCTTTTTGCTCATGCGCAATACCGTAATCGAAATCGTAGGTTGAACCAACTTGGTAAATCCAATTCCCATAGACCTCAATGTTAAATTCCCAATATTCAATGCACATTTAACATGATTTCTATCATCTTAATTTCTAGACAACCATATATGAAGATCTACATTTCATCTGAAAATTGAAAAACACACAGCAAATGGGGGGGGGGGGTAACTTATTTGTAAGAAAATTACTGATCTCTAACCGAACAGACCCTATTTTAAACGCGGTATCGCAAATACGGTGCCAAATATATACATCCGCTCTTCCGGAACTAGTGCGCCTCTACCAAACGAGATATAGGCATGAAATTGCTTTCATTTATTTTCCTGACATGTTATTCCTGCAAACAAGTCACAAACAGGTCGATTTCTAACGGTTAAGAGGCCCCCAGATGAAGAGAAAAAATAGCATATAATGAAACGGACTTCATTCGAATGGACCACGGAGGAATACTGAGTTATTTACCTTAATACAACCTCGTAGGGTCTATTCCGTATTACCAATTTATGGCACCGGGTGGAAATTTTCTCTTACAAAAATGGCCATTATTAATTTATCATAGCTTTTACATTAATGAAATATAAACCATTCGGTATCACAAAATAGCACGAGAACATTGTTGCAATTCCGGGTAATTCTGGGTAACTTATTGTCAGGCTTTTTCTGCTACCAAAATTTCAAAAGCTCAATATTTGATAGGAGAAATAAATTCAACATGTCAAAATTACATTAAAGGCAAAGGGAAAACATGTTAAAGGCTGTCTTACTTGTTGGTACCGTCAAAGAAAATTTAACTTACTAAGAAATTGAAAGTTGATACAGATTTCTATACAGTTTAGTTGCTCAACGTTTGAAAATCGTTTAGAAGACTGCAGAAAAACCAGAAATATGTTTGACGGTGGCAACACCGGAAGTGACGGACGGACGGATTACGCCGAAACAATGTCCCTCTGTCCCTCTGCGGGTTTCCCTATATAAAATGGTAATGGTTCTGTGATTAGTTGGTGGATTGTGATAGCATTTGACGTGCACCCTCCCTCTATCCATATTGACAGTCCCGTTCCTAAGGTCATTAAATTAAATATGTAGATCAGTCTCAAATATCAAGTATCTGATATGCTGAAATGGCCACTGGTCAATCAGATGCTCAAGACTGGACTCCAATCTTAGTTTTGTGATCTTAGGCCCTGTGAGTTTCAACAAATCCGATCATCAATTACCAAGATCTATGAATCCTGACGGACAACGCCAACACAATACCTCCCTGTACAAAAACTGTCACTGTTAGGAATGCTACCTGTTGACAGTGGAGGGTTTGTTTCCAACCCACCAGTCTCTGTCGGGCCAAAATACGTATGTATCCCAGTGGATCGACATAATCTGTAAGGTCTTAACACACGTTCTGGTTACATCCGGTCTTAAAGGGCATTCGTCTGTTTTTAAATTATCAGCTATAGCTTTAACGAATATCTTGTTATCTTGACACTCTTTTTTTCATGCAACCGCAGACAGTTGCCGACACAGCATTTTTTTGAAACATAATATAAAGATATTCATGCCATAAATCTCTTAGCATATAGTGTGCAGCATTTATAATACTTTCGTCGATAACCAGATGCATTAACATAATTGTCGGTCATCCTGATGACCGACATATTATAATGGACCAAACTTGAGCTTTCTACCTGAACACCGGTTAACAGTGATGTAAACAAAGATCACGTTCCAGACGGAACGGATAATTAGACTCTTACTCAGTCGTTATTTATGGATAGACTCTTACTCAGTCGTTATCTATAAAAACCTAGAGGCCTGTTATTGGCTGTTGAAGGACGTCACATTTGGAGTCTGTACCTTTCTTAAATACTCTCTACAGCTTCTTATCAGCTAGGCTTATTACTCATAAAGATATTTCCGACAACGAACAATAAACATATACATGTAGATGGATTTTGTCCAGTAAATGTACACTGTGTATGATAAACAAAAGATGTACAGCTTATACATTTATTAAACCAAAGCAAATAAAATGTGTAGAGAACATTGAACAGAGATTAGCTACTTATTTTGCTGACCACGAATCTACGAACTTGTACAGCATTTTGTGAAACTCGGGGATCACAGGTATCCCAGGGAATGTTTTACATGGTTTAGCTAGCTAGATATGGATACATCCGTCGGTGCTAACTTGATAACTTTGCTGTTATCTTGCATTTTGCCACTAATCAACTGGTTGCTAAAGTTTTATAAGGTTTTGAATGTAAAAATTATCTTTGGAACACCAGAACACACAGTTTTGCAGAAATCTTAAATCGGGTAATGAAACTGAAAATAATAGACACTATAAGTTTAAGCTTTACTTAGTTGTAATTTGGTTTTAAATCAACAAAATAATCTTTGGAACATGTGAACACACATACTTTTGCAGAAGTATCAAATCGGGTCATGAAACTGTCAATAATAGACAATACAAAATTTTGCTTTCCAAAAAGCTTGTCGGTCATTGGCATACATTTTTAACAAAAAAAGACGGCGCTTTTTGCGAATTTGAATTCAATGCGTTAGGTTGTTATTCGAAGTCATGAGACATACTAAGTGAATACCAACATTCTAATGATATTGTTCTAGATCAGAAACAACAATTTCATCATCTCTGTGAGTCCATGACAGACTGTTCACGATTTTCTCTCCCACCCTATGCCTGTGAAAAAACTTTGTTTTTAAACATGTTCTGTAGCTTTTGATATATATTTATAGCTTGATTATTGTTGCTTTCTAACACTTTCTGACACAAAAATATTGTTTGACAAACTTTTCCATTGTGGTTTACTTCCAAGTAAATTATTAACTTGTTCGCAAACAGGGTTAGATTTATCACCGGCTTAAAAACATCTCATTCGAAAGAGGAAATACCTATAATTAAACTTACATTTTTGTATGGCATCCAATAAAAGAGGCTAAAAATTCAAACTTTTCTGCCGTCTTGTTAAAAGGGTGTGCTAGTGACCGACTAGCTTTTTGGAAAGCTAAAACTTGTAATTTGAAATAAGATTTACGCTACAGGGGCGGATCCAGAGGGGGTTCAATCGGGTTGCACTGTCCCCTTGTCTTGAGTAGCAATATTAAATTTTCGTTGGGATTTTTGCCTCAGTGTTGGAAATTATCATGTAACTTCTCACAAGACTGTCCCAAACGAAAACCGTTTGCTAAAAATCATGCATCAGACCCTGTACGCACCATTTTTTCCATATGTTGACCACTGACGATTCTCCCGAGTGTTGCTTGGAAGCTTGATCATTTATAACACTGTGCTATTCCGGTGATTGCGCCAAAAGAATAAAATTAAGAAAATAATACATTTACGCTCAAATTGAAGGAAATGGCAAATCTTTATTCAAAATGCGACGTGCCCTACAGGATACGGTTAAATCTACCCTCATTGCTGACAAATACATCATATTAGTCTCAACACACTCCTTCAAAAACAAAAAACTCCGTTTCTTCTGACGAGACTTGTTCATTCCAAGCAAATAACAGACACGTGCGGATGAAAAACAAACATATCAAAGTAATAAATTAACAATTCGTTCGATACATGTAACAGAACAAATTGCTTTGCACTGAAAATCAATGCTTCTCAAAAAACTAAATATTATTGAAAAACAAGTTCGCCCACAAACAATGTTATCAGTTAAATAATGCCTAAATCAGCAGCTTTAAGCTATAGAACGAAGAGTAAAAGTTGGGTAGAGCGATTCCCCGAAATTGTTTTCGACGAATTTTTTAAAACCTCACTTCCTCAGTCTTCTTAACCTTGGTAATGACGAACATCTACACCCGAGGACAAGATGTAATTTGTTGTATACGAAGAGATTAAATTGCTTCATATAAATATATTAGGATTCAAATCATGCAAAAAGATGTTAAATAATGCTTAAATCAGCAGCTTTAAGCTATAGAACGAAGAGTAAAAGTTGGGGAGGATTGCTCAATATATAACCCATGCTCTCTGTTTTCCTCTCTAGCTTATTTGGCTGCGTGGGAGGATATGTTTAATGGATTCAGCGATTCCGGATATGCACGTTTCACTTTTTTGCAAAATATTAGAAATAAAAGGGGTTACATTGTCAGTTAGAAAAAATTGATCTTTTGAACTATTTAGATGTATTGCCCTACTTGTCATGACTAATAAGTATATTATGACCGTTCATGTATAATTCTGTACATAAAATAGTAATAAGCATAATTGTCCATAGTTAAAATAATTTGACCTGTTTTGAACTAACTTATTGTTTCCCATTCTAAATAGATTTAAATTATATGTCATAAAATATTATCGCAGCAAATCAAAAAAGTGTTTAAGTGATTTGTTTTATTAACTTCTTTTTGGCGAAATAAGACTTCAGGTGCGCCCGTCCCCTACCCCGACAGTACAATGCAGAGGATTTTCAATAACCTTTCCATCAAACGTGTTCCTTGTGTGTATCTTGAGGACTAAATCCTCAAGCGGAGGAGCAAATGACTGATCACCTTGATAACAACGTACTCGGGTTGCGAATTGCTTCTGTTATATCATTCGTTATACCCGTTCGTCTGTCCGTTCGATCAAACCTAAAATGCTATATATAACGATGATTATGCCCGGATTGTGGAGGCGAGAGTTGTCACGATCATGCTCACGAGTAATCTTAACTCTAGATGTTCGGTGCATCAAAGATAACACCAGTTATTATTGTCGGTCATCCTGATGACCGACATATTATAATCGACCAAACTTGAGATCTTTAGCCTGAACACCGTTAACACTGATATAACGGTCCCGACGGAACGGAATTTAGACTATGGCGCCGGTTTCTAAGACGCATGCAAAAAGATACTGTAGAGGCTGATGTTTGATTGCTTGTAATGGACCAAACTGGAACAAAAAGATACTGCAGAGACTAAGAGACTGATGTTTTGACATTGTAGTTACGGCTAATTGTCGGTCCAAACTTGAACTTTGAAGGATAACACCGGTTAACAGCGGCACCGGACGTGGTCACTTTAGACAAAGCCGCGAGTCTTAAGCTTGAGAATGCTATTCAGTTCCCCCTATTTGCAAGAAAAGTCTTCTAAATGTTGATGAAACAATATTCGGACTTTGTAGTAACATCAAATCAGAAATTGAGCTGATCTATAAAAACATGTTAAATTATATAAACATACGTGTGTTGTATTTTCTACAGGGTATAGAAATAATGTTACGCGTCTATTTTTAGAAAGTCACGTGATGCAAACTTCATAGCTAACTATTATTTGCTTATAAGTTGAATTGATACTTTATTTGAATCAAACAACTATTCAGGATGATCCCATATATGAAATTGATTCGATCCGTTATTTTGATTTTATTGGTCAAAAGCAAGACATCGTTTATGTTTTTCTTAGAGACTAACGAATATCCGATTTGGGCGGGAAAGGCTGTCTGTAAACACAAGTTTGCAAAAAGCTAGTCGGTTATTAGCATAAACTTTAAACCAAAAACACATGGCTGTAATTGCATTCCAAAATCTAGAATTCATGTTCAACAACAGAATTGTGTCATTGTCCTAGGGTGGTGGATGAGCAGCCTGACAGGGACTCAAAAATATTATATTTACTCTTATGATCTTCAACAATTTCGTTAGAATGCTGAACTTCAACATGTAATATTGCTGGTTCTCGCACATTTTTCTGTTTTTTTGTTTGTTTGTTTTAATGATGTCAATTTCAGTGTATGCCATGTTAGATGAAAAAATGCGGGTTTAAAAAAATGTCCATTGCGATTTCCAGTGCAATTTCGGTGAATGTTCTCAGAAGTTACCTGAGGTTTAGCGAATGTGACATGACCATTGTTTAAAGTAAACATAGGGGAGCAATAGTTTTATCTAACATCATAAGCGTAGTTAATGGGCGGCGGTATGCTAAAGGACAGTCATCAATACTTTCAATTTAGTTGCGGACGACAGAGATTAACGACTAGGATGGCCACAGGAGGTTAATTGCACTTTATGATTACACGTTCAGCGTGGTAGGATCAATAATTATTTTGTTTATTGAACTTGTCTAATATTAATTTATAGGATAAATGGCGACACGTTACCTCAGTTTTGGTGTATAATATTGACAAGTACTTCGTTAGTTATGTTGAAAAATCATTTCAGTCCATAATTACAAATGTAACTGTTATCAGCTAATCAACCTCATAATTTTTCATTTCCCGAGCGCACTATTGGAATGTTAAAACCCGAGCTGCGAGAGTTTAAACCTAGTTGGTTTGATGACTACCCATCTTTTTATTAGTTATGAACATTACATTTGATCTTTTATTCGTCATTACTCATTCAGAGGGACATTTATATACAATGCTCTTTCTCAAAAATTTGCATAATTGTGCCTAATTTTGAGCTTGTTGCACAAAAACTGTCCTGTTTTTGAGATCTATCTATTTCCCTGTCCTTTTGATATCCAAGTTGGAGCACTAATTACGATGTGGTATTTAATGTTTTTGAAATGCTTAAATGTCTTTAACAGGCTCAATGAAACCGAGCCTGCAATATTTTCATAGTTTTCGCCTTTGGTGGTTTTCAAAGTGACATTTTCATCTATTTTAAGAAAAAAACTTATTTAACGATTGTTTTAAAATAGAAACTTGGTAACCATTCTATACGTGCATCTGCATTTTTATCATTCAAACTTTAACTATTTAATTTATGCTACAAAAATTCCGCCGCTTTAAATATATGCATTTTCAATGAATTACGAATTGATTTATTTTGATTCCCCTATTCCCTCTTAAAACCGCATCTATCCATGCGTTCTCTTTTTGGTATCTATGGTGAACGGTTGGACTCGTCGGAGTTGCAATCTAAATTGAGTTTAACTTGTAAAAGATTTCCGGGGATACCCCTGACCCCAATGTCTGCTTCCCCATACACATGCAATATAACGGATCTGGACTCGGTCTTGAGATACTAAACAATAACATTATTTTGGGAAGAACCGTAAGGTAGACAACACAATCACTATCATTTCTATGTAAGGAAGATCTACTAGAATATACTGCAAGCAATGCAAAACCTTTAAAGTTGAAAAATAGTTGTGAAGAATTTTCAAAACAGTGGCATAAGGACAATTTCTTTGATGAGAGTACAAATAGTACTTCATGAGTTTCTGTAATAGTTTCAGAGAAAATCGTTAAAACAAAAACAAAAGATATGAGCAGCAAAAAGCTTAAGTAAAAAAAATAAAACGACACAAAAATGGACATATCCTTGACTTACATTGGTCCAAAAGTAAATGCAAGCACGAATACATACTTATTCTATTCATTTATGTGCTAATGACCGACTAGCTTTTTGGAAAGCTAAAACTTGTTATTTAGTATCAATGAGAAGGTTACAGTTAACGACGGTTATCAGAATCGTGTGTAAGGTAACAGATTTAGGGTTTGAGAAACCAAAGTGCTGTGTCCACCCTTCCCGATTTTTTATTTAGTAAATCAGTTCAATCACAGAGTATATCATTTCACGACGAGTAATGATAATTAACAAAAAAATCCCCAGCAATTTGAAAAACGGAGAAAATTCTATTTCAACAAAATAAAATTTAATATCGCCGGTTGCAAATAACCTTTTTATTTTTGCGGTGAAATAATTAACTTTGCAAAAATATTGATGCGCTAAATTCACCTATATAAATAGTTATTTGCCTTTAATGCAAATTTTTTTACAAATTTAATGCATCAAACAGATTATTTTACCGATAAAGAAGTACCCTTTCTAAATGTAGCTAAAGTTTGACGTCACGCGAGTTACTAGCCCGTGGAAGATAATCTTTATGAATGAAATTTATGATATTTACTACGATTATTCTATTTTAGTTCGTTTGACGCAAATGGGCTTGGATATAACGGGTAGAACGTATACTTTTATCATAACTATGTGTACAATACCGTGACTGACAATTTAAAAACAGGTGCTCGTGTACCGCCACTTGTAAAATATGCAGATCGGCCGATATATGAATCATACGTTATATACTTTTCGGGGAATCTTTTAAAAGTCTCATCTTTAAAAATGTTTTGTCATCATACCACGAATTTCTTATTTTTTCATAAAAATTTATTCAAGTGTAAGTTCGGAATGAATACAAATCATTTTTAATTGAAGAGCCGTGAATGTATCAAGTTTTTTTTTTATTTTTTTAACTGTAGCTTATTTCTAACTAGATTCCTTCATTCAGATATAATCAGTATCCCCTCCTTCATTATCCCCTTCGATGAAAAGTTCATTCACCTAGAATCGATCACTAATTACATTTAATTATGTAGGATATTTTTAGAACTGTTTTTTTTTCTTAGTCGTTGATGATACTTACGGGGGCTTTTTTCCATACTTTTTTCAATGACACGATATTTAGTATAGGTTAGAGTTTATGCCTTATAATAAGCATTTACAAAATTGAAATGTGTATATGGAGAGGTGCTATAATTAGATTTTTTATGTAACATTCTACTCAAACTTTGCTTAGTAACAAGCATATTTTTGTACATATCTTTTGCAGTATGTGCCATTTATTTTAGTTTATTAGTTTTACTCACATAATTTGTGATTTATAAAAAAACATTCAATAATAACTACTTACAAAATAGGCTCCGAGATCATTTGCAACACACGACACACTGGGTGCGTTTTATCAACGTTCGTACGAACGTTTTATGCGTACGATTATCGTACGACGTTCGTACGTAATCCTGAGCGTTTTATCAATAATTTCGTACGAACAAAGGTGCTACGAATTCGTAAGTTTGAACGCAAAAGCTACGAATGGTCCAACCCTGTCGTACGAATAAAAAACATGGCCGCCGAGTTCTTTTTTATAACTTGATATGGACAAAAAAAAATAGGATTTTTCGCCTTTGATTGCATTGAACTGCCGAACTGAGCGATGCAGAGTTTCAGTCTAGTTATAGACTTGACAGAGATTGGAATATATCCACATTGTAGATTAAAATGGTGACAAAATAGCGAGAAAATATCTGAGGAGTCAACCGATGCCACCAGGTTACAACTGATTTATACCTTTTACACCTATGAAATTATCAGTAGGCGTGTGGAAATTCACTGGACCGATAAATGTCAAGTTCTATTTTAAGAAACGGTGTTTACTGAAAACAAACAGACCGACTTTCATCAGTACAGTTTTCTCAGAAGAAGGAAGTGTTTTTCTGTTTAAATTTTTGATATTCTTTGACTTTTTAAATGAAATTATGTGGTTATTAACAAAATATATTGACTAATTGCGATTAGTCCCTACAGTGTATACCTTCGAGCAATGATTTTAGTAAATTCATGCACAGACACTTGTTTAGGGGTCATTTGCTGGCCCTATATGCCTATAGAGCTATATAGGCCTATATACAGGCTTACAGGTCTCTAGATCCAAAAGTGGGCAATTTCAGGGAATAAACAGATGATCTATAGCATGAGATACAACTACAATCACTTAGAACACAAAATATCCCAGTTTGAAAAAAATACCCGTTCAACAATAATTAACCATTAAAAGATTCCAAACTTACCATTTCACGATAAAAAGTACATTCAAAAGACTACATCGATTTCAAAGACAAAATCGTAACTTACCGAACAAGTATTGATCGCCGTTGATAGATTATCTACTTATCTCTCCGATGACACCAGTAACTAAACATAAATCCCCATATTAACGGAAGAAAATCCAATTTTCATCAATTTTCTTTTAAAAGTGAGTATTATTTCGACATTTCAGAATGCTGAGTGCCAGCCAAGGTTTATTCTAACCGTCGTTCGAAAGTTTCCGCCAATTTAACGTTTGACTATCAACAGCGTACGTAGCAAAAACCTATTTTGATATTTGAAATTGTGGAACCCGGCTCTTATGCGTATTCAATCCGTTTTCTAACTCGGCCGGAATCCATCGGAAAAGAACAGATATCGTCAAGACGAAGGTGAAAAGTTCGGGGGGCTGTGATAAAAAATTGGATTTTCTTCCGTTAATATGGGGATTTATGTTTAGTTACTGGTGTCATCGGAGAGATAAGTAGATAATACTGTAACAGTTTAAGTTTTTTTGCAAAGTGTGGCCATTGCAGAATTTATCACAGTTGAATGCAAAAGATGCAAGCATTTGGTGCACAATGCATCAGGTACAGTGAAACCATCACACTTATTGCAAATCCAGAAATGTTCTTATTTGGCCACCTTAAAAGAGTAAAGTAATTACAGGTGATGATGAGTTGGTTATATGTCATACAATTTTTGTTGTAAGTGTAATTATTTATATATGTTAATATTGTTATTTGTTACATATTGTTTTTTAGCTTGTTAACTTATTGTCACAATAACAAATATATTATATTTCTTAATTATGTGTTATTTTGATTTTTACATATTCAGAATAAATTTAATTAAAAGTAAAATAAGAAAATATGTTCTTGTTAGTGATTGGATATTTACAAAAAAAGTCAGATGAAAAGAAGTTACAAGTACCTGATATCGGAACAAAATGTGCTGTCTGATATAGCAACAAAACAAGCTGTCAGATATTGCAACAAAATTAGCTGTCATAGGGTTTGAAACAATGTTGATTAGTGGATTTATTGCAGAAGTGTTGACTTCTTGTGTATGTTTAACGTTCCTCAGCTGTAGATTTCCCTGCTTGCTGAATTCATATACATGGAATTTAAATACCGAGTTAAGAAACCATACCAGCAAACCGCTCCACCACCGTCCAAAAATAAAGATTGTGAATCAGGTGAAAATAAACGATTATTTCAAGCTATGGAAACGATTGTACGTACACCAATGGTAAGCAATTGGTTTAACCGTCGACTTTTGATTATGCATTTTATCCAAAAGAAAAACAGATCCAGTTTCGCGGCGCATTCATAAAGTCGAATCTACACAGTTTGCTGCTTAGTCAATATGAGGCTTCACTTCACTTCAGCGATGAAGTGTATTCCCCAGTTGGTATTCTCAAACTACATAATACAGTGTAGTCCAGTTTCCACTCACACACTAAAAAAATGCCAAACCCTTTAGAACTATATATTTGAATGGATTTTTACGTTTTCTGAAATTTATCTTAGTTGACCTGTCTTCTATTTAAAATATATGCAGTTACATGTATAGGGTAGTTGAGACTTTAGTTTATTATCGGTTTCATAATTAAAATGTTTCATTTATAAAAGAAACTGCTTATAATGTTAGAAAATTAAATCTTATCTATCCTGTAGCTGCATTTAATTTGTAAAAAAAACAACAACATATCAACAGAAGATAAAAAGGTTTCATAAAACCACGGGGGTAGGGTTGATGGAGTGGGGGGGGGGGGGGGGGGGGGGGCGCACAACCTTTACCGCTGGTTAGGCGAGAAAAAATGTTATGCAAAGTTCTGCTGATGGTACTGTGAACGTTTATTTTGATTAGGAAATGTAGGTGGTCAGCTTTGACTCATTTATATTAAAATTCCAAGCATATCTTCGGAAAACGGGGAACATCGTTGAGTTATGACGATTATTCTGACTCTGAAGTGAGTGCAGTTCAACGATAGGCGATGAGTTAATGCAGTTTTTAGTTGAATTACGATATTGCTGCGGCAACCAAGTATATGTTCCAGCGATAACTGTTGTTCGCAATGCCCCCCCCCCGTGAAAACGTAAAACAGTCCCAGTTACATATCCAGAAGTAGTACCATAATAAAGCTAGGTGTATAGTTAAATCATTTTTGTCATCGCTCAACAAAGGCAATTATTCCGTTTGAAGAAATCAACTATACTCAGGTTGACCATTGAATAGCGACGACGGTTTTATTTACCCGAGCCTTTTTGTATATCTTTCAACTAAAAGTTTCCCATTTTGCCAGGTGAAGATTAAAGTTACCAATAGTACTTGTAGATTGATGCATAAAATCAGATTTACATACATTGTGTATCATATCATATTAATATAAAATGTAGAAATTCACAATTTCAACACGAACTTTCGTACTTAAATCTCGAAAAATAAGTTTGTTATCCCTTCTGCCACTACGCGAATCAATAGATACATGCAGAATACATTTGCATTTAAAGTCAACACACATTTCTTAATACGTTTAAATAAAAAAAATCGAAAATGAATATGCAGAAATGTATCGTGTCTACTCCTAGGTCTGCCGGATGACGCCGTTGCGGTCTTTTAGTGTTTACAAGTCCAATACAAAACAACCTAGCGCCAAAATGATAAAACTTGTTTTATAGTTATTAAACATGTGTTAAAATTGTATAAAGTTTCTTTAAAACACGACACTGGGCACGAACCGCAGAGAGATACGAGATTGTGCGTACGAAAACGTACGAATACTTGTTCGTACGAGCGCGTTGATAAAACGGTCGTAAGAATGTTCGTACGACATTCATACGCCAACGATCGTACGATACGAACGGATTTTCGTACGAATGTTGATAAAACGCACCCATTATCTTTATTTAGCAGCTTTCTGTAGGTAGATTACATGCACAACTGCGCATGCCTCAACTGCAGCATGGCTATAATAAATTATGGCGTATAAGTGAGTTTTTGAAGGACGTTTGTTGTGTTATAATAAATCGTAGACATGTTTTTAAACTTAGTCATGAAAATCTGAAGTTTATTTACAGTATCGTGACAAAAAATGCTAAAAAATGCAATCTGTTATAATTTTATGACATTTTCTTCGAACATGTAGAGTCACTAAGTTACTGACGAAGAAAATAATTGAAGCAAAATATTCATTTTGGTAATTATTGCAGGAATCGAGTAACTTAAATATCGGACAGTGTAGACCATATTTACACTGACTAGCATCGCAGCATATCTAGGTCAACACTACAAAACTTCAAGTACCCTAACATAAAGCACCCTACTTTAAACCTTTAATGTACCATTGATGGTATTACTTGTTGATCTGTATGTTGACATCAGAGGAATTTGTTTACATTGTATGCAAAGATCCTATTGGATACCACATCAATCAATGGAAATCGTTCTACGAGTTTCTACGAACGATTCTGTAATTCCGAGAAATTTCACTTAACAGCAGCATTATAATAATGCAGATTTCACAAGACTTCTAGATCGTGATTTTTTCAGAAGATTAATATTTTCACTAGGCTTCTACCAAAATGTGGCAACATGCGCGTATAATCTGGTGGATTAGACTTTAAATAATGGGGCAATCGAGTCTTGAGGATGAGAAAAAACAACACAGGGTGTCGCTTCTTCGCTACTTGAATTTGAAGATTTATTATTAACTTAATTTTTTACACAGCTTATAATTAAAGCTAAAATATCTGCAAAGAATTTCGTGGCAGCATCAAAAAACATATTTTCACCATCTTGTTGCTAGCAGCCAATAAGGTAAGAGTTTAAACTGAGTGATCCTTTAAGTAAATCACCAACTTTAATCAAATCCACATTTTCAAACAACTTGACGAGAGTCTTAAACCTTGTTCAGACTTTTTTTTTGCATTTTTGTGCAATTATAATTTATGTTATATCATAATATCTTTCAAACATAGCGGGACTTGCAAAGAATATGTTCTCTGAACCGTACGAATAACGATGCGAGGGCTCCTCTATTACATTCAAGTCAAATTCTGATCGGTATTTTTAAGAAGTCAGAAATAGATAACAACAAGGTTTTGATGGGTTTGCAGTGTAAGTGATCATAAGAAGACGAAGTCGTCAGTCCTATACTTAAACAAACGCAAAACACTTAAACCCTGATGCTTTGAGAGCAGCGATTCGTAGAAGCATCCGGAGTCTTTCAGAGTCTAACTGTCAAAATCGCAGTGAAATGGGCAATCTGATTGGTCAATTACTTTCGTGTCCGAATTTGGGTTTAATTTTATTGTTTAACAGTGTCACTTTATTTTAGATTTCGCTTTTGACAAGGCCTTCCTGGTATTTTAAGGGTTCCCATTGGACTCCCTCTAAGGGGACACGCGTTTTGATGGTCTTAAGTATCACAAACACAAAGGGTCTGTAATCTGCAGATATTGCTTCTTAATATGTGAACACTTAAAATTTTATGACAGGTTATTTACACTTCAAGTGTTCAAACGAGTGTATTATTGAAAAGTGGTTCACATCATGTTTGTAAAGCACATTTTAATCTTTGCAAATGATTTTAATATGACACTAGTTTTAATAAATCACTCATGCACATTCGTCATTGCTTTACTTTTGGAAAGACTGGTATTTTTTGTGTGGAATAAAGTGTTGTTTTTTTTTCATTTTATTCACAATTCAACAACAGCATGCATTTCAAAATATTATAAGGACCATAAAATGCGTTTGAGCGAAAGAGTGGATTACAATATTTAAACATATAAAATTTAATTTCATTTAAGAGTCATGCGACCCCCTTACATTTCCATAACAACTAAATTATCAATCAATCAATCAATATCTTTATTTCCTCCAAATTAGATATTTACAAATTACAAATATGAACAAAAGTCACTGATTAACACAATTGAACAACATCAGTAAAGCAAAATGTTATATTGTATATCAGAAGGCGCAAGATCATAAAACGGGTCCGAGTACAATCTCTAATTACGAGCAGCTATGTAACGCCATATAGGAGCATCGCCGCATAAACAATCTTTTTTTTTTTCGTTTATGCGGTGATTTTCAACGCATTAACAGGGCGAACGTCTTTATGCGGCGACGCTCAACGCATATAGAAGAAAGTTCTTATATGCGGCGCAACTGTGTCTTTTTGCCACATAAATAGGATTAATTAAACCATTTATAATAAGGCTTAAAAACGGAGATGTAATAAATACATTTTTAGTTGAAGAAAACGATGGTGATGCCGTTGGTGACGATGATGTCCGTCCGTGTCGAAACTTTATAACATCCAGTCTCCAGAGTTATATTATATTAATTGGTGTAGGAAGCTGTTACCTGCTTTAGTTATTTATATTTATAATGCTTGAAATTATTTTGGAGCCAATGACAATGCAGTATTTTTCAAATATTTCGAACCTTAATTATCATAAAGTCGCGCGTCTTGAATGTGCTTATTATAGGTCGATTTCCTCCACAATATTGTTCGAACATTTATTGATAAACATGTCTAGTTTGTTATTGTCCAACAATATTGACCTGGCACTCTTGCATTTGACCTCATATTCGTTAATTTTCGTAAATGTTACAATCGGTAGTCCGGCATCTATTCCAATACTCCACACATCACCGAGGTGTAAATTGAATAATATATCGGTGTTTCCGCTGATACCCGTGTTTATTCAATGACCTTTACGAAAATTAATGAAGTGCCAGGTCAATATTGTTGGACAATAACGATCATTCACAGTGTTCAAAGAGGCGTGACTTAGAAAGTCTGAGGAAAAGAAAATCATTTAAATATTTTTTTGAGCTCTGACTTTTTTTGGCTAATGATAATCTTCTTACATTGCTTAACCCTTTATTTCATAGATACGACTGTTATCCGGAGGCGACCAGTTTAGATCCGGATCGCCCATCAAATCATTGTCATCTGATCAGTATTTGCACTTTCCTTTTTTTCACAAATAACATAGTGAATCTAACAGCGAGAAGTGTTGGTCATGATCAGACTACACGGATGAGCCCGTTGATCCGGATATAAACTATTTTGCCATGCTATAAAAGATTTATTTATGAAGTAAAGGGTAAAATGGAACTTTCACGTTTAAACGATTGATTCTCAACCCGAGGACAGACTGCTACACAGGCTATTTTCTGAGAGTCAGTTATGTTCTGAAACATGGTGTTTTCAGATAAAGAAATTTTAAAATTCACTTTCTAAAATATACTCTTAGTACATGTTTACGGGCAATTGAATGACAAAATTACTTGCAGTTTGACTATTGATTTTTGATACCCATTTATGGTAATTTAGGCGGAGACAGTTTTGTCAGTTACAAAAATAATTTCGACCATTATATACGTTATAGTTTATTTGGAGGCTTGTATGAAAAATTAAACGGTCGCCCAGCTGCGCTGGGCCTGACCGTTTAATTTTCATACAAGCCTCCAAATAAACTATAACCTATACTTATTGTTCCAGTAACGACAGAATTATGGCCCTAAATTAAGTCAAAACTGAGATTCTGTTCATTAATAAAATCGTATATTAATGACATGCTCGTTGGCCTAATTAGTATTATTGTTTTTTGTGGCACACATTGCCTTTTCAAACCATTGACGATTTTTACAACCTTGCTTATTCTACTTAATAGTAACCACTGCCCCAACCCGGCATGGCAGGTTCTTTCCTAGTTTTTTTTAAAGGCCGGGGATTGGGACAATGGTGCAAATCACATGTGCCTTACTTGGGACTTATTGCAACGGACATAAAACAAGTTAAGTGTTTGGAAAAACATCATTTTAAACTTTTTTGCAGATAGATTAATTTATTTGGTTCACAATTAAATCGACACTACTAATACTTTGTCAGAATGTACCTGTCTTTAAGTCTCGACACAAAAAGCGATGTCCGATAGTGATGATATCACATCAACCACTAGTTTGTGTTTTAATTGTTTTATACGGCAAAAGTGTGCCTTTTTGCCGCAAAAAGAAGTACCTTTTATGCGTTGAAAATCACCGCATAAACGATAAAAAATTTGTTTATGCGGCGATGCTCCTATGCGGCGTGACACAGCTGGCGTGTTTGCAAACAGGACACAATGATTGTGACGGAAAGCGTAGGTGGGACAAGTAAAGCTACCCTCAATATGTTTCAGCAGCCCTTTGATTCTGAACTGTATTTCATTTAATTAAAACTAAGTCGTGTACGTGATGTTCCTCTGGAAACGTCATGTCATGTTACCGTTTATTCCAATTGCATAGACTACTTTGTTTTAAGTGCTTCTTTATAAAAAATAACATACTAAACTAAGCAAAAGTATTTTTCTTTGAGGCTGTTATGCATAAATCCTTTAAAAGCCCGTAAATGTATTTACTAAAGATATTCAATAGTGTTACAACATGAACATTTAAAGTTTTTCTCAAAAAGACCTTCAAACGGCTAAACTTGTTGCTGTCTTGTTCCCTAAGAGAACCATTATAATTTTGTAAATACATGTAATTGCATAAAATTGAACATTTCTTGCGACATAACAATTTAAGAAAACATATGACTGAATATTTTATTAATGAAAACTACATATCCATCTCTTAAATTTCATAGAAAAGAACAATTGCACATTGATAACAGTAAATTGTCAGTGATAAAAATTCAACATAACGCAGCGCAACACAACGCAGAACAAATAAAGCAGAACAACAGAATACAGTTTATTCAATTTCAGACAGGGGCATGCTAGCAAATAAAAAATCACTATAAAAAGCTTTTTGACTCTCGGCAAACTGGGACATGTAACAAATCAAGGATTACTGTAAAAACCCATTCGACGACTTTCGGCAGACAGGGGAATGCTAGCAAATCAAGAATCACCGTAAAAGCTTTTTGACTTTCGGCAGACTAGGGTATGTAAGCAAATCAAAGATAACTGTAAAAATCCATTTGACTTTCGGCAGACAGGGGCATGCTAGCAAATTAAGGATTACTGTGAAAAGCGATTTGACTTTCGGCAGACAGGGGCATGATAGAAAATCAAGAATCAATGTAAAAAGCTTTTTGACTTTCGGCAGACTGGGGCATGTAAGCAAATCAAAGATCACTGTAAAAAGCCATTCGACTTTCGGCAGACAGGGGCATGCTAGCAAATCAAAAATCACTGTAAAAGCCATTCGACTTTCGGCAGACAGGGGCATGTTAGCAAATCAAGAATCACTGTAAAAGCCATTCAACTTTCGGCAGACAGGGGCATGTTAGCAAATCAAGAATCACTGTAAAAGCCATTCGACTTTCGGCAGATTGGGGCATGTTAGCAAATCAAGAATCACTGTAAAAGCCATTCGACTTTCGGCAGATTGGGGCATGTTAGCAAATCAAGAATCACTGTATAAGCCATTCGACTGTTGGCGTGGGAAGAATATATTTAAATACGAACTTGTTATAGACTTGTTCAAATGCAGTAACTTTCACTCGCAACATACCTTAATTTAACTCAAAAGGCGAAATTCGCTGGTCATGTTTAGACTTTACAAAGTAGAACAATTAAACCACATTTTAGACGTTGAAGTAGTGCACACTGAACTGCGAAGAGGCAGCTTTAAAAACGACGCTATCAAATCAAGTAATATTTAATCCATTTTTCGTGGAAAAGTGTCTGCATAATTTAGGCAATCAAGGTCAGCAGCAGAACTGTGTCGGCCATCGGTTTATCTGTGGCTCGCCGCACTGTTTAACCCGACTGTAATTTGATAACAGATGAATAAACAAGCAGACGTCATCTTGATATTAACCAACCAAACGGTATTATTTCCCCTAACTCGGACATAGGGCTCCTTCGCAGGTTATTTTTCTCACGCTTTTTTAAAGCAACTTGCAAAATTAATTTTCATCAGTTTTAATATTATATACTTTTCCACCTATAACCATGCAGTTTCCAATTTTAAAATAGAATTATTGAAAGACTTTATAATACATTATTGATACGAAACATAGTTAAGTTACCATGCGCTCCCCTAGCGAACCTCCCAGATTTGCTCCAATTATTAAACGGAGTGTTTTCCGTGAAAGCCTCGTTCCTGAAATACTACGTCTATAAATACAAATATACACACTCAATGTTTTCATATTGCTTTGCAAATTCAAACAAACTGGATGTTAACAATAAAATACATTTGTACAAAATTAAAACTCGCTCTTTAGGGTGAGAAAAATTTAATTTAAATAAATCAACAACTATAAAAGCAATGGGTAAATTTCAGTGTGCTTATGTTTTATGTGTTTGTGCTGTCCTAGAGTAGTGCACAACTAATTGTATAATGTTTGTTTCATATCTTACAAGTTTATCTAAAGACTCACTATCACTAATTGGTTAATTTAAAAATAGATTAATTTATTTAAAAGTATTAAACAAAAATATTAATTAACTTCATTTTTACAGGACTATCAAAATTAATTAAAGTGGAATTGCGACAAAGACGACAGCCCTTATGTTTTTAAGTTAAAAGATTGTAATATTTAATTTTTTTTTTACAGGCTGGGAAGCGATCGAACAATACCTGTCGGAGGTTGAGAGGGAGGCCACGGTTGCAACAGATCAACGAGTACGTAGTCAACATATTCTAACAGTTTTGTAATAAACATTTTTTATTAACATTCGAAAACATTTAAGAAAACATGAATGGTGTATCTAAGAGCTTGTTTAAGCGCGTTTTTTAAAACATTTTGTTCCATTTAATTGAATGCTAATTGAAATTTAACATTAAAACAGTTAATTACTTTTCTTCTAAACAGTTTACTCACTTTTTAACATGTATTTCACAGGTACCACAAAATATAACAGACGAACAAGAAATTATGCCAAGTGTGGAAAATGAGCAGACAGCAGAATTCTACTCTGAAAACGTCACATTTAGTAAACTGACGCCAGTTCAAGCAGTTGACGTAACGGAGCAAATGTCAATTCGAGATATTGAAGGAAGTAACGACTATTATGATTTAGACCAAGATACTGTCTGTGCTGAGGATTTTTATTCATATCATAATGAACATGATGCAAATACCAAAGTGCGTAGCCGTTGCTTTGATGCATCGTCGTGCGAAATGACAAGTGTGAAAATCGAACCAGTAAGTGACTTTGCAAGATGCGCGCCACATAGGTGTAACAACACAGAATTTGCTCCTGTAGAAACCGAAGAGTCTTTCTGGAATATGAAATCAAAAATTATGAATGAGTGTGCTCAAGATGTCGAGGAAACCTGCAGATGCCTAGGAATATCTCCAGGTAAAATTGCTTTGGAATTATACCTCAGTTTCGTATTTCTCGGGGTCGGATGTAAGATTTCGTTTTGGCAGTCTAAGGGTAGTAACGTGATAATTTTCGATTTTCTGGTCAAAATCCTCGTGAAAATTAAATATTGCTGCTCACAGTGGGTTCGAGTAACTGTTGTAAACCCCTCCTGATCCGCCCCTGATGACTTTTCTTTCCTCTCGAAGTGAAGCATCTCAGTATCTCAGATAACGTTCAATCTACCCTCTGCATCCAATTACATTTGTGTTTAAAACTGTTTCTGAGAAACAAAATAAGTACTATTCATAAAATATCAGTATTTTTTGTTTGAATCCCACACACCTGTATGCCATAACCGACTCAGAAAATAATATATAATTAAACGTTATGGACTACGCATGGGTGAATAATGTTTACTTCAAATGAGCTAAAGTATCTATGAATCTATCCATTAAAAGTATGTTACCTCGCGGCAAAATTAGTCTCATAAAAGGGTTTGCTATAAAACAATCCTCTTTTCGCAACAACAGAATGTAGTGTCAAAAGTTGATTCAAATTTTGTCAACAACTCTCTTTTAAAGGAGGTCAGATTTTAAGTACAAATCAACATTGTGACTTCAAATAGTTTACTAAGCAAACAAAGCTGTGACGTACTTTAGGTTAAGATATTTTATTGATAAAATCATTTTGCTAACTATGAATCACATAATAAAATGACAAATTTTGTTAGTACAATAAATATCTCGGTTTAAATATTAATGTTATAAACAGTTTTCTGTTCAACGTCACGTTAATTGATAATGTTTACTGTTTATATTTTTGTTCTGTTTAGATAATAGATATACCTGGTTCTTTTATTTAAAAAAGGAACGCTAAAACTGCACGTTCTTTATCTAGGGCAAGCGATAACACTAAATCAGTGGTAAACATTAAAACGCACATCTCTTCACTTAAATAAATAAGGAATAACCTGTCAAAATAAAACTACAGAACAATGTACGGGATAAAACAAATTGCTGGTAGCTAAACAAACAAGATTTAAGGCAATAAGCGTGCATAAATTATAATGAAACTGCTATGAAATCGGGTTTAATCGCCTTTTTTTCTATTAAGATCCCCTGCACTGGAGTCCGGCCCAAGCACAGCAATGGGTAGTTTGGCAGTGTCGCCAATTTATGGTACCTCAACCTAACATGGAATACTTCCATATGCCCGGCACGGAGTTATGTAACCTGACCGAAGAAGAACTTAAATTATGCGCCCCTGAAGGACAGACGGCGTCTGTCCTATACTCTAGACTAGAAGTCTGGAGGAGTGGTAAGTTTTGTTGTTTTATATTTCATCTACTTTCACTGTAACATTCCGCGGATATATTTATAATGAACCAATAAACGATCGCAACAAAGAACGTCTTATTATAAAGAAAATACTGAAATAAAATATCCACGGAAAATCATTTTAATTCTGCGATAATTCGTGCCTTCAAAATTGCAACGAAATACCGTCTTAGTATAAAGGAAAAACTGAAATTAAATCCACGAGGAGAACAATGTAAATTCTGCGAAATTTAGTGACCTTCAAAATTTAAGGACTTAACCGTTTTATCATTTACAACTGTTCTTTGTTATTTCTAACGTCATTAAGCACTTATCATAAACTTACAAACCTTTGTATATTGATATTGCCATATTGTACAAATTCTTATGATAACAAACCTAAATATTAGGTGCAGTCGTTTTACTTTGCAAAGGACTTCCTTGTATGTATTATAAACATTGATTGTTCAATATTTCAGTTGTCGAGCAGACGAACAACCGCCTGTACGGAAATTTCCCGCCACAAATCACACGAATTCCGGTGCCTCGATCACCTAGCCTTCCGGCCTCACCCGACAGTTTGAATTCCAGCACGTGCAGCTCTTTCAGCGACACCGAGAGTCAACCTCTTAGCCCTTCAGCTATGCACTTTACAGGTTGGTAGAGCACATTAGGCCCCAAGACTATCAAACTGAGAATGGAAACCAGTCTCAAATTTCAAGGATCTGATTGGCTGTATTTCAGACTGGTTTCAAATCTCAATTTTGAAATCTTCAGCCTAGATGTGTTGCCTCTAAGTTGCTATTTATATCTGCTTAACTTGAAATAATTATTGGATGTACCTTTTGTCAAAGTTAAGGTAAAATGTTACAAGTTTGTTTACATACCTTAATATAACTAATCTTACTTTTATGGTTAAAGCAGTTAACACGCGGATGAAAAAAAAGAAAATATAGTTTTGTTTATCTAATTTATACATGCAGAAATTAGAAAATAAAAAAATCTTTAGATTTTTATTTGGCGATGAATTTACCGATACTCTAAACTTGGTACTGGTTAACAACATTTGTACTTATCCAAAGTATTCCGACTTTTCAGGCGATGACAAAGATCGACTTCCGGAAGAGCCCGTTCACCACCACAGGCAGACAATACAACTTTGGCAGTTCCTCAAGCTGCTTCTGCTGGACGGGGGCTATTCAGACTGCATACGGTGGGTTGACAAATCTCGCGGGATTTTCAAGATCGAGAACTCCGTTAGAGTCGCGAAATTGTGGGGCAAACGCAAGAACCGTCCAGCAATGAATTACGACAAATTAAGTCGTTCCATCCGACAATACTACAAGAAAAACATCATCAAGAAGACCGAACATTCTAAGAGACTTGTGTACCAATTCTGCAAGATGTAAACCGGAAGCGTGTTCTTAGGCATGCTCTCAGAGGCTTTTGGCTGAGGATCCCCGTCGTCTCCTCAATTGAATGGTGCTGTCAAGCAAAGCTGGCTGTTTTACAGTGATTTTTGACAGAAGATGGGCTTGTTGTTACATTTATATTTGTTTACACTGACCGTTGTGCAATGATTTTAATTGCTTTCAACTTACATCGAAAATGTAAACAATTTTTGCCCAAACATCTTTGTGTATACAGTCAAACTTGTTTTACGCAGAAAAGGGCCATCTGTCTGTAGATATCACCTTTTATTTACGCCCAAACCACTGTTCAATGCTTTGAACCCGTATTTCAAAGATGTAATAGTGATCGTGAAAGCGGACTTACTTAAGAGTGTTGACTGTATGTAAATAACACCCCGTTTGGGGTGTAATAGGCTCAAATATATCTATTTTTATTACCAAGTTTATGTATTATTAACACAAGTTATCACTTGCCTAATAGATAAATCGAGCACATGTATTTTTTTCAAAAAGAACATGGTAATATGCTACGCGCCATGACAAAATCGGGCTTATCAGCTTTACGATACATGTCAGTATATACTCTGTTTACATTATACGAACTAACGTGGTCTGAAAAGGGATTTTGTTAGGGCGCGTCATATATCATGCATCTTGTAACAAGAAGGAATATTTTACAATAATATATTGACCAAATTTTATCATATCAACATTGCTTGATTTAATTTTCTGCGTATTTATAGCGTTCATCATATTTGGAAATAATTCTGGGCCCTAAATCATAAACTGAGATTGGAGACCAGTTCGAAATATCAAGCATCTGAGTGGCTGAAATTGAGACGTCTTCATTTCAGCAAATCAGATGCATACGATTTAAGTTTGGTTTCTGGTTTTAGTTTAATGATCATGGGCCGTGCTGGGAGTATTCTTCTGTGCTAAAATGGCTTTCAAGTGTCCAAGGTTATAAAACTGAGCATGGAAACCAGTCTCAAATCTCAAGCATCTGATTGGCTGAAATGGCGACCAGTCGTCATTTCAGCCAATCAGATGCTTGAGATTAGAGACTGGTTTCCAATTTCACTTTATAACCTTCAATCCAGATGTTTGCCCGGCTTTCTCTTTGCTTTCTTGTGTGATAAGTCAATCATGTTGAAAGTTCTACTATCTGATAATGGCAATTCGTTCTGCATATAAAATAATTTTCGAATATTACTTAAATCTGTGTTAAATTAAATTTAAATAATTTTCAAAAAACCACTTCAGTTAAAAAAATAAAATAAGGTAAAAAGAGTGATTTTAACCTTACATTTACATTTAGCTCATTCATCTTTGAGACCAGCTTTAAGAGTCGTTTCTATTTAAAGCCTCGACTTTAAACCAAAGACTTATACTTTTAATCTTTTTTATTTCTAGAGTATTAAATATTCTTATTTTTATGTGTGTATGTACTTTTTCTTCGCGTGTTATCGCGCACTGCCAAAATGTTTTTGTATAATCAAAGTTGTTTTTACATGCTTCGAATATATCAAATTATTGTTAAGATGTATGAAATATAGTTTTCTTACTCAAAATGAATAAAATGATCTTTAAAAGAGATGCCGTTATTATGTACTTTTTGAGAATGATCTTTGGCCCGAGCATCACTTCATGCTTTAGCTTATGTGTACTCTTGATGTCTGGTCAACAGAGAAAATAAGTTTTTTTTTGAAGTTATAACAAACATATTTTTCGGTCAGATGGAGATTTCACAACAAATGCAAAGAGCTTTTTACGTGCCTAATGCATCGTTTAATAACACTGGATACATATTGTCTGTGAAACAAAAAATTTCACTGATTTGGTGAAAATTGCAACACACCGACAAAATTTAGAATAATTCGGGAATTCCCCGCTTTTTTGCGGTTAACCACATGCCAGGCACGATGTTGTATGTATGTAATGTTGTTTGTATTTACAACACGCTATAAGCACATGACTTCTAGGAAAAACGCTGAACGGTGTCAGCCTTGATGAAACACCAGTATGTATAGATTATTTAAGTGTATCGAAAATCGTTTAATCAATCCGGAAGATGCACTTAAATCATATATAATGCAGTTTGTTAAAAAATCTAATAACATTTTCAATTCATTTTGAGTTGTAGTTTAATTACAAATGAAGGCCAGGCCTAACAATACAGCTGTTTTTCATCAACCGTTTGACAATAACTTAACACCATAAAACAAAAACAATTCGGGTTCGTACCGAGTATGATTTTTTGCTACAAGTTTCTGGATTATGTTAGAAAGGCAGTGGCGGGACGTTGAGAATACTCGAAAAAAATATGAAAACCTATTTATTAATTGTTTCTCTTGTCAGCGGTTTTTGAATGAATGTATAAGTTATGTTTATAACGTTTATCTTAAACAAGACCGTATGTCAGTGGCGTAGATAGTGACAAACTTATTCTCTATGTTTCCCAATACCAGACCGTATGTCAGTGGCGTAGATAGTGACAAACTTATTTTCTATGTTCCCCAATACCAGTCTTCTCAAAGCCATGCTCCCTAATAAACAGTCCTCTTAAAGCCAGTGTTCCCCTGTACAAAGTCTACTCAAAATAATTGTTTCCCAATACCTTGTCCTCTTAAAGCCATTGTTTCCCAGTACATAGTCTTCTTGGTGCAATTGTCCCCTATTATCCAGTCTTCTCGAAGCCATTGTTCCCCAATACCCAGTCTTCTTAAAACCATGTTCCCTAATACCCAGTCTTCTCAAAGCCATTGTTTCCCAATACCCAGTCTTCTCAAATCAATTGTTCCCAAATCCCTTGTTTTCTCAAAGCCACCATTCCCCAATGCTAAGCCATGTTCCTTTATTCCCTGTCTTCTCAAAGCCATTGTTCTCCTTTACCTAGTTTTCTCAAAGCCATTGTTCCCTTATACCCAGTCTTCTCAAAGCAATTGTTCCCTTATACCAAGTCTTCTCAAAGCCATTGTTCCCCATTTACCTGTCTTCTCAAAGCCATTGTTAACCTATACCAAGTCTTTTCAAAGCCATTGTTCACTTATACCAAGTCTTCTCAAAGCCATTGTTCCCTTATACCCAGTCTTCTTAAAGCAAGGGTTACCTTATACCAAGTATTCTCAAAGCCATTGTTCCCCATTACCCTGTCTTCTCAAAGCCATTGTTCCCCACTACCCTGTCTTCCCAAAACCATCGTTTCCCAATAAACAGTCTTTCCAAAGCCATTGTTCCTCAATACCCAGTCTTTTCAAAGCCATTGTTCCCCATTATCCTGTCTCCTTAAAACCATTGTTCCCAATTACCCTGTCTTCTCAAAGCCATTGTTTCCCAATAAACAGTCTTTCCAAAGCCATTGTTCCCCAATACCCAGTCTTTTCAAAGCCAGTTCCCCACTACCAAAGCCATTGTTCCCCTTTACCCATTTTTCTCAAAGCCATTGTTTCCCAATACCCAGTCTTCTCAAACACATTGTTCCCAAATCCCTTGTTTTCTCAAAGCCATTTTTCCCCAATGCTAAGTCTTTTCAAAGCCATGTTCCTTTATTCCCCGACTTCTCAAAGCCATTGTTCTCCTTTACCTAGTTTTCTCAAAGCCATTTTTCCCAGTACCTAGTCTTCTCAAACCCATTGTTTCCCAGTACCAAGTTTTCTCAAAGCCATTGTTTCCCGGTACCTAGTCTTCTCAAAGCCATTGTTTCCCAGTACCTAGTTTTCTCAAAGCCATTGGTTCCCAGTACCTAGTTTTCTCAAAGCCATTGTTTCCCAGTACCTAGTTTTCTCAAAGCCATTGTTCCCCATTATCGTGTCTTTTCAAAGCAATTGTTCCCCATTACCCTGTCTTCTCAAAGTCATTGTTTCCCAGTACCTAGTTTTCTCAAAGCCATTGTTCCCCATTATCGTGTCTTTTCAAAGCAATTGTTCCCCATTACCCTGTCTTCCCAAAGCAATTGTTCCCTTATACCAAATCTTCTCAAAGCCATTGTTCCCCAATAATCTGTCTTCTCAAAGCCATTGATTCCCAATACCCAGTCTTCTCAAAGCTATTTTCCCCACTACCCAAAGCCATTGTTCCCCATTATCGTGTCTTTTCAAAGCAATTGTTCCCCATTAACGTGTCTTCTCAAATCCATTGTTTCCCAATACCTTGTCTTCTCAAAGCCATTGCTCCCTCATACCCAGTCTTCTCAAAGCCATGTTTCCCCAATCCCTAGTTTTCTCAAAGCAATTGCTTCCTAAATACCCAGTTTTTCTCAAAGCCTTTGTTCCCCAATACCCAAAGCCATTGTTTTCCAATACCCAGTCTTCTCAAACTTTTTTCCCCCAATACCCAATACAAATGTACATCGATATACATCGCTTAATGTTGCCAGGTCACCTATCAGGACGAAAATATAAAATGTTTTCAAATATCAAAATTTATATTATAAACTGTAGAAGAACTTTAAACAAAGTATTTGTGATACATGATGTAGTATTCGTACGAGTCAAAAGTTATTATAGAATTACTAATGCAGTAAATTTCATTCGCAATCAATCCTAAAAAATACTGGACCCAAGATCATAAATCTGAGATTGGAGACCAGACTCAAATCTCAAGCATCTCATTGGCTGAAATGGCGACCAGTCGCCATTTCAGCCAATGAGATGCTTGAGATTTGAGTCTGGTCTCCAGCTTTAGTTTTATGATCTTGGGCCCTGATATGTTCAACATTTGTTCAAGCGAAATTCGCTCCCGTTTATCATTTTTATGCATTATATATCAGTGTTATGAATTTTTACCACAAAGGATTTCAACATTTGCATTACATGCATTCAAATAATACTAATACAGAGTTGGACACCTCACCGAGAAAACAACGGGAAATTTGCAGAGGAATTTAATTGTTTTGGTTTTATTGTAAAAATCTGCATACTTATTCAAATCTGTTACCTGAGAATATATGGGTGTGATTTTGATATATGCGACGAATAGTTATCTTTTAGCATTTTACAAGGAAGTATCATCAGTTTTATTATTTAACAATGCTTTGCTTTTAAAGTATTTTAGTAACGATGAAAAGCAGGATTACGGACAATTATTTGAATTATGAATGATTGGCAAAATCACAAACAAACTACTGTCTGAAGATGCTAATTTATTGCTTTTGCAGACAGCGATTTAGAATGCTGACCAGTGCAAACCTTTAAATGGCCGCCAGCATTGATTATGATCAATACCTTGGAAACCAACGGACTGATTTTATTTTTTTCCAGTTCTGTGCTCAGTTTTATAATGACTGTACAATGATTAACTATTCCAATATTCCGGACAAATATATCAAAAATTACATATTTAATCATTACATTTGTTTATGAAACTCATGTTTATACGAATAAAACATTTTTTCCACGACTTGCTTTCTTGGTTAAGCTCCAGTGTCAAGGTTCGATTCTTGCATGCCACAGCAGCTTTCCCAACAACTGGGCAATTGCTGAAATTGCTTCTGTTGCCTTAAGAACGGGAAAGAAAAGAATTGAGCAAAGCCATTTTGAATGATGACATCATCAATTCTTGTGCACATTTATATACTAGTAAACACTAAATTAAGAAAATATTAAAATAACATTTTTTTTATTAACAATATCAGAAATTCATTGAAAGTTTCGTTGTGATTTTTGTAATGTCTGTGAATTAAATTTAAGAAAATAATTACGTAATATAAACAATCCTTGAATAATCAATTTTGTGCACATAAACTGATGATGTCGTTGATCACCTCTAAATGGTCGCCAGCATACAAAAAGATCAATAAAGAATATCTCAGCAATCAGTTGACCGAACTTGAAATTTTTTCAGTTCTGCTTTCTTTTTTTTTAAATGTCTTTGCAATGGTAACTGATTCCAATATTCCAGACTACCTCTTTAATCGACCCTTTCAGATTTATGGCTAATTGTGTCAGACCTGAAAGGTCCTAAAATGTACAGCGCCTTCTTTGCTACGGACGTGAAGATGATAAGATTTATTTTTATCGTGTGTCATTCTCTCAATAGCAAATGTTCTAGTTAATGCAACTACATGTTAAAGTTAAATTACACAGTCTACATAATTAAAAAGACCATGTTAAGTCGAGTTTTTTTTATTAATATCATTTGCTGTAAAGTGAAACATAAATAAAATATATAAACATAGGTTAAACGCGAATGACCTAATGGGCTAGATCTACTAGGTTATATATCACAATTCGTATTTGTGTCCCATTATTTAAAAAATACTGTTGCATTACATATTTGGAATTTCTACAAGTTCTACATATATATGTTCCCCTACATTTGCTATACTCATAGCATAAGTATAGCATGCATACCGAAGTTGTGATTTTTACGAATTTCAAAATGCTTTGACTGAGACATATCAGCCAATTTCGAAGATACCTTTCTCAGACAAATGAGCGAATTCATGAATACCACTCACTGATGTATCAGGCATAACTTGAAACTGTGCGAATTTATGTCCGCGTGAAACAGTCCAATTGTTGTTCTTGCGTAAGAAGTCGTTCCAGCGACTTAGGTGGTTGTAATTGAAAGAATGTCGTGTCGCGTACAATGTCTCTCGCTTTAACGGAGCCTGGTCAGTTGGTATCAGGACGAAAATATTACTTGTTTTCAAATATCAAAATCTAATTTAAATTCGATATAAACTGTAGAAGACCTGTAAACAAAGTTCAAACAAAGTTCTAGTAAATGTGATGTGGTATTCTTACACAGTAAATGTACGAATGAATATATTTATAGCCAAAAATGTTATATTTTATGCGTTACTGTTGCAGTAAAATTCACCCATAGTTACAGATCCTAAAATTTACTGATTTGTCCAAAATTCGGTGAAATTCGCTTCTTTTTAGGCATTATAAAGGGGAACTATTAATATTAATCACAACTGAGACATTAAAGTATTCCTGTCTGAGCTATGGAGAGGCAGCTTTAATTATCATTAATTGATTTCATCGTACGTAATGCATCTTATTTTCACCATCGTTAACGCTATGATTCTGGGACAGAAAATCAAGTTTCTTCCAAATCTGCCCAATATCATTTTGGTAAATTGGTTTAAAATACAGTCAAGCCTGTCTTCAAAGACCACTTTGAGGAAAAAGCTAAACGTGGTCTTTGAAAACAGGTGGTCTTTGTCCACATGTGAGTTTTTTAATCGACAGGCCAAATACAATAAAGTCTTTATCCACAGGTAGTCTTTTGTTTACAGTTATTATTTAACGCAGGTTGGTCTGTCGTTTGTTCAGAATTTCATTAATTTTTCGCACCGAAAATCGCTGTAAAAGTTTCATATAGAGCTCATGTGAGAGTCATGCCTGGGTGATATCATGTCATTGAAAGTGTTCGTTTTTTCTTTGAAGTAGATCGGGCGATGGAAATTCCAATCTTTCAATGTCTTAATATGTTTTGTCACTAATTATAGATTTACTAATACTTGGTTCAAATAGCTTTTCTTATTTTCTTAAGGTGCTTCTATTATTCAAACATAAAATTTTAAATTACAACACATTATTTGTTCTTGTTTGCACATGCAATAAAACCATTATAAATGGTGTAATGGTTAAATTGTACATTGTATAAATAATTCCAAAAGACATTGATGAACTTAATACACATTTAATCTTAACAGAGGACTGCTTAACTTTTTCGGTTAAATGAGCGATTAACAAACTTGATTTCGGGATAATTATGTTTCTGGCGGAGATAAAGACAAATACATAATTACGAACATATACTTTTTTGAATTCGTTTATTGACATAGCTACTAGAAAACAATATTTTGTAAATAAGAATTTCATAATTTTCTCCTTGTTTGATAGGAGCACCTTAATGTATCCCCCAAAAGGCGTAAATGTTCGTAGATCGCTACTGAAAATTCCGCTTTGTATTTTGTAATGAGTTACGAAAGGAGTTTTATTGTTAATAGGAATAACAATAGTTAGCGTAAGTCCCACCACTTAAAGCAATCAAATAGTTTCGCCATTAAGTATTTGTTGTTATTGTTGTTGGGATCAGTCATCACGCGTGACTGACAGCTAATCTCACATGCCAGCATCTGTGTTTAAATAATTTCTAAATTTAATTTAGGTTCTTTAATGTTCCATGAATAATTTTTTGAAAGTTTATGAGTACTTATTTGAAATTAAACGCAAAATCTATTACGACTAACATGTTTAGTTAGTAACATCTGAACTCGAATTCGAATACAACCTCATTAATGGAAGAAAACATAAATGCACCAGTATCAATCTACTCAGTATTCCAATTATATGTTTCCAGCTGAAACGATCTGAAAATGATGAATTCTGCATTTTTTTGAGTTGTTTATACTTAATGGATAATATGAATAAGAATGAAATGGAATCAAGTCAGATATTTTCCCCCAAACTTCTGATAAAACACGACCGCCCAACTGCACAAATAGCGCTACAATGTACTGGGAATTTCAAGGCAACCCTAGGAATCGAACACATACCGTAAGGCGACGAGAACTGGATATGCGTACTTGGTTCTAGCTCTCCCGGGTACGAATCTCTCATATGAGCAGCAGATAGTATTCAGACACATGCCTGCATCTGACATAATGTTCAGAGAGGTGGTTTCTACCGACATCTTTTACTTCCACTCAAGGGAAGGAGGACTGTAATCCACAGTGGTAGGAGGGATGTGATCAAATGTGACACCAGGAGGACTGCAATCCACAGTGATAGGAGGGATGTGATCAACAGTGACACCAGGAGGACTGCAATCCACAGTGGTAGTAGGGATGTGATCAACAGTGACACCAGGAGGACTGCAATCCACAGTGGTAGGAGGGATGTGATCAACAGTGACACCAGGAGGACTGCAATCCACAGTGGTAGGATGAATGTGATCAACAGTGACACCAGGACGACTGCAATCCACAGTGGTAGGAGGGATGTGATCAACAGTGACACCAGGAGGACTGCAATCCACAGTGGTAGGATGGATGTGATCAACAGTGACACCAGGAGGACTGCGATCCACAGTGGTAGGAGGGATGTGATCAACAGTGGCAACAGGAGGACTGCGATCCACAGTGGTAGGATGGATGTGATCAACAGTGACACCAGGAGGACTGCAATCCACAGTGGTAGGAGGGATGTGATCAACAGTGGGAACAGGAGGACTGCGATCCACAGTGGTAGGAGGGATGTGATCAACAGTGACACCTGGAGGACTGCAATCCACAGTGGTAGGAAGGATGTGATCAACAGTGACACCAGGAGGACTGCAATCCACAGTGGTAGGAGGAATGTGATCAACAGTGGCAACATGAGGACTGCGATCCACAATGGTAGGAGGGATGTGATCTACAGTGACACCAGGAGGACTGCAATCAACAGTGGTAGGAGGGATATGATCAACAGTGGCAACAGGAGGACTGCGATCCACAGTGGTAGGAGGGATGTGATCAACAGTGACACCAGGAGGACTGCAATCCACAGTGGTAGGAGGGATGTGATCAATAGTGACACCAGGTAGGAGGGATGTGATAAACAGTGACACCAGGAGGACTGCAATCCACAGTGACAGGAGGGATGTGATCAACAGTGACACCTGGAGGACTGCAATCCACAGTGGTAGGAGGGATGTGATCAACAGTGACACAAGGGGGACTGCAATCCACAGTGAAAGGAATGATGTGATCAACAGTGACACCAGGAGGACTGCAATCCACAGTGGCAGGAGGGATGTGATCAACAGTGACACCAGGAGGACTGCAATCCACAATGGTAGGAGGGATGTGATCAACAGTGAATGCAGGAGGACTGCAATCCACAGTGGTAGGATGAATGTGATCAACAGTGACACCAGGAGGACTGCAATCCACAGTGGTTGTAGGGATGTGATCAACAGTGACACCAGGAGAACTGCAATCGACAGTGGTAGGATGGATGTGATCAACAGTGACACCAGGAGGACTGCAATCCACAGTGGTAGTAGAGATGTGATCAATAGTGACACCAGGTGGACTGCAATCCACAGTGGTAGGAGGAATGTGATCTACAGTGGCACCAGGAGGATTGCAATGTACAGCGGTAGGAGGGATGTGATCAACAGTGACACCAGGAGGACTGCAATCCACAGTGGTAGGAGGGATGTGATCAACAGTGACACCAGGAGGACTGCAATCCACAGTGGTAGGAGGGATGTGATCAATAGTGACACCAGGAGGACTGCAATCCACAGTGGTAGTAGGGATGTGATCAACAGTGACACCAGGAAGACTGCAATCCACAGTGGTAGGATGGATGTGATCAACAGTGACACCTGGAGGACTGCAATCCACAGTGGTAGGAGGGATGTGATCCACAGTGACACCAGGAGGACTGCAATCCACAGTGGTAGGAAGATGTGATCAATAGTGACACCAGGAGGACTGCAATCCACAGTGATAGGAGGGATGTGATCAATAGTGACACCAGGAGGACTGCAAACCACAGTGGTAGGAGGGATGTGATCCACAGTGACACCAGGAGGACTGCAATCCACAGTGGTAGGAGGGATGTGATCAATAGTGACACCTGGAGGACTGCAATCCACAGTGGTAGGATGGACGTGATCAACAGTGACACCAGGAGGACTGCAATCCACGTTGGTAGTAGGGATGTGATCAACAGTGACACCAGGAGGACTGCAATCCACAGTGGTAGGAGGGATGTGATCAATAGTGACACCAGGAGGACTGCAATCCACAGTGGTAGTAGGGATGTGATCAACAGTGACACCAGGAAGACTGCAATCCACAGTGGTAGGATGGATGTGATCAACAGTGACACCTGGAGGACTGCAATCCACAGTGGTAGGAGGGATGTGATCAATAGTGACACCAGGAGGACTGCAATCCACAGTGGTAGGATGGCTGTGATCAACAGTGACACCAGGAGGACTGCAATCCACAGTGGTAGTAGGGATATGATCAACAGTAACACCAGGAGGACTGCAATCCACAGTGGTAGTAGGGATGTGATCAACAGTGACACCAGGAGGACTGCAATCCACAGTGGTAGTAGGGATGTGATCAATAGTACACAAGGAGGACATCAATCCACAGTGGACATAGGGATGTGATCAACAGTGACACCAGGAGGACTGCAATCCACAGTGGTAGTAGAGATGTGATCAATAGTGACACCAGGTGGACTGCAATCCACAGTGGTAGGAGGAATGTGATCTACAGTGGCACCAGGAGGATTGCAATGTACAGCGGTAGGAGGGATGTGATCAACAGTGACACCAGGAGGACTGCAATCCACAGTGGTAGGAGGGATGTGATCAACAGTGACACCAGGAGGACTGCAATCCACAGTGGTAGGAGGGATGTGATCAATAGTGACACCAGGAGGACTGCAATCCACAGTGGTAGTAGGGATGTGATCAACAGTGACACCAGGAAGACTGCAATCCACAGTGGTAGGATGGATGTGATCAACAGTGACACCTGGAGGACTGCAATCCACAGTGGTAGGAGGGATGTGATCCACAGTGACACCAGGAGGACTGCAATCCACAGTGGTAGGAAGATGTGATCAATAGTGACACCAGGAGGACTGCAATCCACAGTGATAGGAGGGATGTGATCAATAGTGACACCAGGAGGACTGCAAACCACAGTGGTAGGAGGGATGTGATCCACAGTGACACCAGGAGGACTGCAATCCACAGTGGTAGGAGGGATGTGATCAATAGTGACACCTGGAGGACTGCAATCCACAGTGGTAGGATGGACGTGATCAACAGTGACACCAGGAGGACTGCAATCCACGTTGGTAGTAGGGATGTGATCAACAGTGACACCAGGAGGACTGCAATCCACAGTGGTAGGAGGGATGTGATCAATAGTGACACCAGGAGGACTGCAATCCACAGTGGTAGTAGGGATGTGATCAACAGTGACACCAGGAAGACTGCAATCCACAGTGGTAGGATGGATGTGATCAACAGTGACACCTGGAGGACTGCAATCCACAGTGGTAGGAGGGATGTGATCAATAGTGACACCAGGAGGACTGCAATCCACAGTGGTAGGATGGCTGTGATCAACAGTGACACCAGGAGGACTGCAATCCACAGTGGTAGTAGGGATATGATCAACAGTAACACCAGGAGGACTGCAATCCACAGTGGTAGTAGGGATGTGATCAACAGTGACACCAGGAGGACTGCAATCCACAGTGGTAGTAGGGATGTGATCAATAGTACACAAGGAGGACATCAATCCACAGTGGACATAGGGATGTGATCAACAGTGACACCAGGAGGACTGCATTATACAGCGGTAGTAGGGATCTGATCAACAGTGACACCAGGAGGATTGCAATGTACAGCGGTAGGAGGGATGTGATCAACAGTGACACCAGGAGGATTGCAATGTACAGCGGTAGGAGGGATGTGATCAACAGTGACACCAGGAGGACTGCAATCCACAGTGGTAGTAGGGATGTGATCAACAGTGGCAACAGGAGGACTGCAATCTACAGCGGTAGGAGGGATGTGATCCACAGTGACACCAGGAGGATTGCAATTTACAGCGGTAGGAGGGATGTGATCAAATGTGACACCAGGAGGACTGCAATTCACAGAGGTAGGAGGGATGTGATGAACAGTGACACTAGGAGGACTGAAATCCACAGTGGTCAGAGGGATGTGATCAACAGTGACACCAGGAGGACTGCAATCCACAGTGGTAGGAGGGATGTGATCCACGACCAATAAATGAACGTTTTATTTTTTAGTTCCACCCACAGTAAAAATACTTAAATCATATTACAAATTTCATATTTTACAAATAGTTTCACGCGAAGTACCATACAATTACAGGACAGGTAGTCATCACCCTTTCATTTTATTAATGCTAAAGTCGGTACACTGTTTGGACTGACAAAACATCTATTCATTTAAATGATCTTCTAAAACATTTGCATGCGACCCACCTTTGCTAATAATTCATACAGTTTTTTAATCGGATATTCATTTCGCAGCAACAAAAAATCAGATTTACAAAGAAATTCCCCTAAAGAATGTTTCTAGGAAATCGCAAGTATCAATTACAATATCTTATCATACTATTTGAGATCTTAAAAGAAGTAGGCTTAATCTGCATCGTCAGCGGACTTAATGGAAACGACATGATACTAGACATTTGTAAGTTAATCCGAATCCGAATCCGATAGCTAGTTGATGGTTTTCGTGGGGGTTTTCTCAAAAGAATTTTGTAAGAAATTGTGTATCTAATAAATAAAGTATCTTTAGGGTTTAAAGTAGGTGTGTTTCGGTAAAGAAATACATGTATGGCCAGTAAGCATGTATAAACTCTTTGTATTTTATGTAAGCTCATTTTACATACATACCACGACATACCAGCGCAGCACATGCGCCGTCTCGCCATTGATCTTCAAACTCTGTACATGTAACTGTAACTTTTTAATTTCATGTTCTACAAAATCTCATTATTTTTGGTGTGAGTGTGCCTGCAGTAAAAATAAAGAAAACACTGAAAGCTGAGGACGCTAATTTATTTTTTTTTCATTGAAATTTTTTCTCATATGCACATTGGCCCTCTGTAGAGGAGCAGAAAGCAAAGCAAGGACTAAGGAGTATGGTCGAAACCTATACACTTTATACACAAATCTATGAAACCGTCTAAGAATTTCGGAAGCGGCTTTCTTCGGCATGCAAAAATGCCCAGAAGTTTGAGTTAATGCACCAAGTATGAAATGATTCATTACGAACTGCCAGAAGAGTGCTACATGTAACTACTTGGAGAGAAAATCTACCCGATTCTTTGAGCTGTAAAGACACCGTACACTTCAGCATAAATAACATAAAAGAGCAGAGAAAAACGATGTAAATGCTTAAAACGCCGTATGAGGATATATCATATTATGCTTGTAGAACATACAGTGTTACAGTGATTTGTGTCGCGATAAGACAATAAGAGGGCGCGATATTAATACATGTTTGTATATTTCTTATCCTCGCATTGTGTTCTCGCGACCTCGCATCGTGTTTTCGAGTCTTGCTGTAATGAAGGTCAGAGCACACTATTGCTTTTCCCTAAATGTTTTATCTGTTGTCTCGGGAGTCTTCTTTTGTTTAATTTTATGCCAGACATATTTCTCTGACATTTTTTCAAATTTCTCTTTGAAGACCATCACCTTTAAATGTTGACTAAATTAACGATACACCAAACCTGTTTATACGCATGCTTTCAAAAGATTGTTTTCTTCAAGAATTGGTTAAAGTTTTCTTTTTGTTCCAACAGTCGTAACAAACACAATTTCTGTTTTTAAAAAGAATTTAATTTTTCTACAGCTTGATTGGCAATTAAGCTAAATGTTTTTATCTTGAGAATTTCCCTAACATTTTTAACAAACCGTAAAGTAGCTTTCATTTTGTGTCGTGATTGGCAGGCGAGATCGCGAAAACGCGAAAACACGATGCGCTGTCTCGAAAACACGATGCAAGCGGGCGATACTTATATCGCACGCTCACATCATACTTTTGGCGCCCTCGCATCCTGATTTCACAATTTCCGACGTGTTTTCGCGATTTTAACGAACGGAACACCGTAAAATATATGCATGTATGTAAAATACAACACTTACAAATTTATACAAGCATACTGACCACACACGTTATTGTTATAACAGAAGCAACACAAGTTAAGCCGAAAATATCTCGGCTAATTAGAAACACTATAATTTCGTACAAAATTATTTTGAGAAGTCCCCCATGATAACCGTCAAGTAGCTAACAGTATCGGATTCGGATTAACTTATCAATGTCTAATTGTACCACGTGTATATTTTTTTGGCAGTATTTCACATGATTGTAAAGCGGGCGATATTATAATGTTTACCTTTAAAGCTGCCGATTCACAGTTCACAGGTAAACTGTACGACTAAGTACTGCCTATAAATGACTGAACAGTAGCGAATTTGACCGAACTTTTGGATTAATCAGTACGTTTTATGACATGTTGTGAGTGAACTTTGCTGCGTAAGTAACGCTGTAACAACTTCGGCGTGAACTATACTCATTCTGACGTTGACATTGTTGATATTACATCACAGTTATTTTATGGATAGCTTTAGTGGAAATCCGGAAAGGGTCATCTGCCTTCTTTTTCAATTGCTGATGATCCCTTCTGGCTTTCAAAAGACGATTTATGTCATCTACAGTGTAAATGATAAAGTTTGATACTTGGGCTGAAGGTTATAAAACTGAGATTAGAAGCCAGTCTCAAATCTCAAGCATCTGATTGGCTGAAATGGCGATTGAGATTTGAGACTTGTTTCCATTCTCAGTTTTATAACCTTGGGCACAGATATATTTAGTCCTGATACGTGACAATGCACCTGTAAGTGTGATAATGAGAGCTCGACAATAATTCCAAATATGTGTTGTGTAATCTTGAAATAACCCGGTCTTGCAGAGGTTCTTTAGTTCAAATTTCTTATTCATCCTCCCCCGGAATACCTACGGAATACGGATCTTGAGATACAGATAAGAAACTTTCAATCTCAAACATGAACGGGCTTAAAATAAAATAAGACACTACGCATTTTTATAAATTAAAGTACTAGTAACTTATCCATTGAGTTATAGCACATTTTGGTTATCACCATATAAAATCAAGTGTCGGATGCAAGATTGCCAGAAAGGGGATTCATTTCGGGTATTCTTTCTTTAGTTATACAATAACTTCCAACTTTCTGGCTAACATCACTTTAATCAATAATTATTTTTGCCTACAAATTGGGTTCGAGCAACCTCACTGACCCCCTGACTCCGTCCCTGAAATCAACCATTTTTTATTTAAAAGGGAAACGGGTTGGTCGGGATGCAAATTAAAACTATAATTTTGACTTCAGTTCATGTTGTAAAATTCAAAACTCTATCAACATTGTACATTTTAAACACAAGCATTTTCAAATTTCGCGCCATTCGCGGATCATGGACGATTTAATTTACAGATAGGAGAAATGGCATTTCTTTTGTGTTATTACTTGCCTTTCTTTTTCAACACAAGTACACACGGTAAACACTGCCGTCTTCAACAAAATGTGATAATGAGAAACAGAGGCATATCCGTGTCCGTGCTGGAGGCACCGACACAAACGTACATGTTTTTTATTATTTTAAAAACAATCTTAATTGCCGTTTTCAAAACTCGGAATTTAGTCTGTTCAACAGCGATAGTCGCATGAAAAAAGTATGACTTTCTAAACAATTACTGAGTATGGTTCATACAAAAATACTACTTGTGATAACAATAATTAAAAGGGCTAATAATGCATTTAGCACATAAAAGAAATTACACTGTTTACGATTTTTTAAAATATAAACTTGGTAATAATATTTTTCATGAACCGTATCTAAATTGCCTACACGTACAATCATACATAATGGCAGTTTTAGTACAACAAATGACGCTATTGAAAAGATGACTCTGGCTCCAGGGCTGAAGGTTATAAAGCTGAGATTGGAAACCAGTCTAAAATCTCAAGCATCTGATTAGCTGAAATGGCGACTGGGTGCCATTTCAGCCAATCAGATGCTTGAGATTTGAGACTGGTTTCCATTCTCAGTTTTATAACTTTGGGCACAGCACCTCGTCGATGCAGCCTGCAACATGCCATTCCGCCTTCATTAAAAATGGCTGCAATTTGTTTTATTTATCCGTTATCCCAATCTGCTTCGTTAAGAGTCCAAATGCGGAATTTTAATATGTTATATCCATCATTTAACTGTCCATAACAGCAACTTGTGGTACCAAATTCAAACATATTGATGGACAGTTCTGAAAAGTGCATGATTCTTTTGCATTGTAAAAATTCTAAGACGCCAATTTGAAATATCTTGTTGAAAAATGATATCGAGCATGAATTTCAACAATTCTGACGTGGGATGACAGGTTTTGATTTTTTGAAAACAATGAGTAAGGTTTTCTTGAAAAATTTAGTAAAATTGTGTTCTGAAACTATATCTATTCTTCCACCAGGGAAGTTAAGGGGTCGCAAACATTGCAAATGGTGAAAACACGCTAAAATTTCAAAAATGAATTTTTTGGGGAAAATACTTATCGCCACCTAGATTTTAGTAAAGAATTGTATTTAGCTAAGGATGTAGTTAATGTTTACATGCTCAATTTAGTCTAATTCATGTTCTAATTACCAAGCACATACTAAAACAAAAGAAAAACCGTTTGCATGTAAACTCTGAAATTCATGGACAATATACCAAAGCAACTCATACCTGAAATAAGTATATGCTTGTCTACAATGTTTAGTGCCAATTTGTCAAAATAATGTATGGTTTTTCAAGAAATTCAAGGAAAACTTACTTCCTGGTTCAAAGTTAAAGTAGAATCTAATAAGTATTACCCCCAAAATTTATTTTTGAAATTTTTGCCAGTTTTCGCCATTTGCAATGTTTGCGACCTCTTAACATGCCTCTTTTTCTTTGCATCACTTTTTGGTGTTGAAGGCAGTGTTTACCGGGCATGATTTGTAATGATCTCAGCACTTAAAAATTTAAGTGTATCATTCGCTCAAGTAATTAATTGCTGCTAAAAACGAGCAGGAATATTGAATAAAAGTAAATATTGTTTATTTTTTATCATATACTAGCTATTAAAACAGGCTATAATTAACACAACAAAATAGATCAAGGATGGAACTAAATTGTGGCTACAGGGGTGTTACTAAAACTTGGTATTATGCGGGAAAAAATAATAGATTCAGCACCTGAAGCATGTTGGCTAATCAGAATTGGCGATATGATTTTGCTGGACAGTTTCAAGTTGGCCTATCAATTATTATAATTACGGTATTCCATTAATTTTTATTATCTTATTTGAATAAAACACGGATGCTAGATTTGGGTCTTAATAGTTAGGAAAATATAGTGCAGCCCAATGTTGATAAGTACGCCGAGTTAGGTTAATCAGTGCTGCAAAGGTCGTTTTAGTACCATAGTTTGGTAAGGGAGATAACCTTCTTCTATTGTATTCTTCAGCAATCTCCTAGTCACCTTGGGTCTGTTTTATAAAACATAAACAATTAAATAAATTAAAATAATAAAAATTGCAGCACGTTCTCGTTTTTCAGAGTGCACTAGAAAACACAAGTAATGTAACTATAATTAAGGTCGGTGCATTGGATAGGTTCACGGATTGGGTAATTTGAACGAGTGAGTAATCGAACAAAATTTAGCTAATAGGATAAATTTCAGTTATTGACTTTTTTTTTTAAATTTTGTTTAATGGTTTTATCTTCCTGAATACAGAATATCGCTTATATTCTAATTGTAGCTAGTTTTTTCTTATTCGTAAAAAATTTAATTTATTTATAAACAAGCGTATAAATTGAAATAAAGTGATTTTATTGGCTGTGCGCTTTGTCAATTATCTGGGTGGGTGATGGGGATGAATTCTTGATTATATTTAAATTTCGTACCAACGAAAATGTTAACAGGTATACAAAGAAGGTCTGTATAATTCGTTTTAGGGGCTTATCCAGGATCTAATGTAAGAGCGGGTGTCCTTTTGGGGCGCAACTAAAAATGTACGCCCACCGTTGAAACAAAGCTAAAAAAATACATCTTCAATTAAGTAAGAAGACTTTTGAGATCATTTCCATCTTGGTGTTTTATTCTTCATTAGTGCAATATTGATTTATTGCAATCTAATTTTGTTTCTGGTATTGATATTGAAAATTAACAAGGACAATTTTAGAGGGGGTGGGGGCGCCAGGTGCGCCCCATCCCATCTGTAGCTGCTGGCATTGTGATGCGATTGTACATCCGAGTAATTGAACAGAAACTAGCAAAAACTTTTTAAAAAATATAAAAAAAATCAGAACTTAGTGGTAAAATTTCAACAACTGCCAAAAATTTTAAATCACTTTTTTAAACATCCAATAGGTATTGTAAGTACGCCAAACTTTCTGACATGGATTTGCATAATTATAGAAAGATTTGCATACTACTTGGAAATAAGATAGTAACTTCTTTGTGCCTCAAAGGTAAACAGTTCTTAATAGATCTAAACATTTGATAGTTATTGAAACTTTACCAAATAAATGTTGATGCTCCATCTTTGCTCGGTCGGTAGTATTATTACATTATAAAATTTTATGGGTTGTGAAAATATATATGTCTTAATCTTAAATAGTTGTTCCATTTCATAAACCATTACTTCGTGATTATTTATATTTACATATATTCCGACCAAAGAGAGATTAGAGGGTTCCTAACAAAGTAGCTCGACTATCATTGTTCTTTGAAATATACCTTTTTGTGCAGTATGTCTACGCAGTTGAAATATATTGTAATCGTTATTTGTCCGTTGAAACACATAGCTCATGATATATTGCAAACATATTTAAAAATTATGTATTCACATGACATGGGTAAATAATAAAAACAATTTTTAATCAAAGAATAACAAAACAGGGTAAGAAAAGTGATGTACTAACAATTTATTGAATAGTTTGTTTTTCCCGTAATCTCCATTGGTTCCGCTTTTGTGGACACTACCATCGGAAAAACACTGCATAAGGCTATCATTGTATTTCGATAGTTGCGGGTCGTCGTAAAGTTTTTTTATTCGTTTCAGGACCCTTTTGCAGGGTAACTTTTTAACTCTTTCCATGTGGGATTTTAGAGGCTGGGGCGCACATCTAATCAAAGGCAAAAGTTAAGGCAATGTACGCTTGAGGTCGTTTCCAAAGAATCACCTGACTATTTTTATTCTAAGACAGTGTATTCTGTTTTATTGTATTCTCTGATATTTACATCAAATTTTAACCAGGACAATTTTGAGGGAGCACACTCCGGGTGCTTCCCCGTCTAAATCCTCCAGTGTTCCATTTACGTCTTTTACAAGTTATTGTATTAAAAACATCCTAATGATTGCTATTGTTATTAGAATTAAGCTGGATTAAGAAAATGAATATGTATATAAAGAAAAAAGGCAGCGGTAGTCCAGTGGTATAGATCTCGCTTGCAGACCGAGGGGCCCGCGGTTCAACCCCCAGTCTGGCCGCTAATTTCTTTGAGCAACCCATAACATTTTATACAATAACATTCAGCGACCACAATGTAATAACAATAAAACTGAAGAGTTGCACGACAAATTTAAACTGAGCTTACGTAATCTCTACAAGCTCTATAAGTTATATTCCTTGAGAGGCGAGTAAAATGTAACAACAATGTACTAATTACAACATGAAATATAGTTACTGAGTAAAGGGAAGTAATACATTGTACTTATTGCTCATTGTTGTATTTGAGTAGCGTTGCTTAATTAAATAAAATTATTCACGTTTGACATTGTTACGCTTTGTGACAGTCTATATGGAGTATGTAGCCTGTCTATGTAGAATTTGCAAGATTTTTGGTTTTCCCGGGTTTTTTGACGTTTCGCATGTAGTTCTCGTGCAAATGTGTCTTATATTCTGATTTTTCGTTATTTTGAATCACTTGAGGCTAGTATTTGACAGCGAATACATTATGGTTGCTTCCCACCCGCCCACCCAGCTGGTTTTGTCATCGATGATGTTGAAGTTAGTTAAATGTTTTTTTTTCATTCGGGAGTACTTGTTTTATCTATATATGTCGGTAATATCGTGAATTTAGAATAAATTTCGATCTTGTTCTCAAATTTGCACAGTATATTTTAGGTCTGACGTATATTCACACTACAGCTCTGAAACCGAGGGGTATTCGTTCGGGATGCCTATTATCCAGGACTAAACAATGAAGTGTGCTTCACCTGAAATCATTCGACGAACTTTACTGTGCCAAATGTTAATCGTTGAAGCTACATGAACCTTAACATGATATTTTTGTGTTGATTCCTTTGATTGTAAAGACACATGTGACATAATCAGTGTAAAGATATGACATTATCAGAGTGTTAAAAGAGCATTTGTTACATGTCTATGTTGTATTTGTCACCGGACATATTTATGTCGATTGAAATGCTGTCAAATACTAAAAGCCTATTTCCTATATAGTTCTTGTGTTTTTCTTAGTTTTAGTGTAGTTACAATGGAATTAGTGAATAATTGTTTTACTCACGATAATAAGTGAGTAATAAACAATTCAAGAATATAATTTTAAAACACATTTTCACGTTGCAAGGCAATGTGTTAAGTCCTAAGTTACCACAATTACACGCCTCTTTTGGAGTTTCTCATTTCCATCATTCCTGCATTAAATATGGCAAGTAACAACAGAAACACGTTAAATATGAGCCACAAAGATGCAGAAATAGTAAAATTGGTTCTTAAATATTGCGAGGAAGTGGCAGCCAGTGTGAATCGAACCCGTGTCGGATTAAAGTTAGACCAGTGATATCTGGAAGTACGTACCAATTGTTTGTTTCCGGAGTTAGGTCTGGGTCTGGGTTTCAGTTATCATTAACCTAAATTAAAGGCATGCAGTATATTTTAGAGATAATTCATTTCATGAGCACATTCACTTTTTAGTAACGGGTTTGAGATGTACCAACATTTTAGTTACGTTGCCATGGAAGTGCACAATAGAATATAAGAAACTTTCAGTCAAGCAAGATATTTATTATTTATTTTAGTTACGTTGCCATGAAAGTGTACAATAGAATATAAGAAACATTTCACGCAATATATTTATTATTTATTATTTATGTTAGTTACATTGCCATGGAAGTGTACAATAGAAAAAAGAAACATTTCATGCAATAAATTTATTATTTATTATTTATTTTAGTTACATTGCCATGGAAGTGTGCAATAGAATATAAGAAACATTTCACGCAATATATTTATTATTTATTATTTATTTTAGTTACATTGCCATGGAAGTGTACAATAGAAAAAAGAAACATTTCATGCAATATATTTATTAATTAAAGAGAAGACTTTCGACTTGTTGTTCATCTTTGTATTTGAGTACATTAATATGTCGGGAAAACGGGTTTTGCCCAGGAGTCACTTCCAGTTAAAGCTGAAAATTTGTTTCAAAATTGAAAACCAAATACAAAGTTTTGTTACAACGCAGTGGACTTTAGTTTGAAATGGATACAACTTAAAATGCATATTTCAAACTTTTTTGTGTGTCCTACACGACTCGTAACGAGAACTGTTATTAATGCATATGACTCTTCACTCTTCACCAAGAAGAATTTTCAAAATGGCCGCGCCCATTGGCAATTTTCAGTTCGAATTAGAAAATTCTCTACAAAAAGCCCTCCGACAAGGTTTAGGTCAAAACCAGGCTCCTTGCCAACTGAAGTGCACTTTATCTACCGTTTACGACCGCAATGACAAATTAATTAATTTTCAGTTAGTAGCATTAGTGATGTTTGTCCTTGATGTGGTTTGTGTATATTCTGTATTTTATTTTGTAACACAAACAGACACATGTTTCGGGATCCTTTGCTAACCCTATATGTCAGTGGAGCTTTCAGGCCCATTTATAGGCTTACATATCTCTAGATCCAAAGGTGGCCAATCTCCTGGAGTAAGCAGATGATCTGAAACAGAAGGGAGAAAAACACATTATGTGTAGGCCTCGACTAGGATTCAAACCTCGGACCGTCGGCTTACCATGCCATTGCTCTACCAATTGAGATACCGAGGCTACCTGTTAAGGACACTACTACAATGGCCGAAACATTTTAATAAAGAGTTATTTTAAACTGGACGCTACTACAATCTATAGCACTAGATGCAACTACAATCACTTAGAACAAAAAATATCACCATTTCGAAAAATACCTGTTCATATTTTGAAAACGGTTTATTTCCAGATATTGTCCACCTTTGTATCTAGAGATCTGTAAGCCTATATACAGGTCTGTATAGCACCACTGAAATATAGAGGCAACAAAGGAACCCCTAAACCGGTGTCTGTGTAATTACCAGCCAGCTAAATGCTGGAATCAATGTGATTTGACTTTAAAAGATGATGCTGTGTTTGATGTCTATGCAAGTGCTTTTGAGTTTGATAGATATTATAAACTTTAAAAATTTCATTTAGCAATCCAGGAATATTTTTATGCCCCCACAAAGTAGATAGGCATATAGAGTTGCACTTATCTGTACATCTATCTGTACCTCTGTCCGTCTGTCTGTACGTCCCCAAAATCTTGTGGATTCAACTCCTCATTAATAACTATCATGTGGATTTGTTTCAGACTTGCATAGATGATCAACCAGGATGTGTAGATGATTGTAAAGGAAAGATTTTTTCCCCGAGACCATTTTTAATAGAGTATTGGCCTTTTGTTACAAATGTTGTTGTAGCAATGGGGTCACAGTCTAGTTGAAATATTTATCTACTCAATTCACTTCATTAGGTTATTTTTTAATAAAATAAACAATTGTAGATCTAGATCAGACAGTACAGATGAGCTAGCTGATCTTGACAGGGCTTTTTTTCCTTCTTTAGTAGGGGCCGTTTATAGGTGTCTTCCCCAAAGAAAATTTCTTTAAAATCGTGCAGTTTTCCCCAAAAAGTAACTTTACAAGTTTTTTTATTCTCCTTCAGAGAAAAAATCACGCTATTTTCCCCCAAATTATAGGGCATGGGCCATTTCCTTAGCAGTGGAAGAAAGAAATGCCCTGCTGAATATATTTATTTTAAATGAATACCAGTATTTAACAAGTTGATTTTATTTGCAGGAACATAGACTGGATAACTTCTTACTTTGAGAATTGTCAGAAGATGAACTCGAAGTCTGGGGAAAGAGCTGCAATGTGTAGAGCTGAAGGCAACATGATGTTTCAGAGAAAGTTGTACAAAGAAGCTCTCATGAAGTACTCAGAGGTTTCTATCTTTACTTACAGGAAGCAGTTTACCAATTGTTTTCTTCGTGTTAGTGATTTAAAAGACCTGTTCTGCTCTATGGAGATAAAAAACAAAACATGAGCACCCTCTATGATACAGTTAAGAAGTATGCATGTAGTTTCATAAAAGTCTGTATATTTCCATTCCTTCACAACACATGGTAAAATTATGTTGCTGTTGAAACCAAGTCTTCTTCAGTATTGCAAAGAAAGAATCTAAAAGTTACTTCATATTGTCTGAATAAAAGTGAACAATCTACAATGGCAGTTTGTTCCAACTTACATTAAACATATAAAGAAACTAGATAATTTTTCAGGTGATTTCTTGATCAAATAAATACACAGTTATTTAGAATTAGTGTAATATTAATTATTTTGCTGGAATCAAAATTTGTATCCGACCACAATTACATTTTGTATTAATGTAAATTCTGGTAGTTTAACCCTTTATCATATAATATATAGGTTTATCGAATTTGTGACCAGTGTAGATCCAGATCAGCCAGCACATCAGTGTAGATCCAGATCAGCCAGCACATCAGATTCTTTGCCATCAGATCTCGATCTAAACTGGTTGCTTTGGTTAGCAATAAACTAATCTAAAATGAACTGTGTAGATTGTGATCAGATTGCACAGCTGTGCTTACTGATCTGGATCTACACTGTTCATCCATGGAGAACAGCCATATCCCATAGAGTAAAGAGTTACATGACAATGTATGTTTTGGTCTCATAATATAAGAAAATTAATCTGATTCAAGACAATTTAACAATGCATTGTGTAACATTACATTTACATTTTCCAGGCAGTTCAGCATGCACCAAGACAATCAGAGAAGTTGGCTGTTGCATTTGGTAACAGATCTGCAGTACTCTACAGGCTACAGCAATACAAGGTATTGTACACCTAGAAACAGTACTATCCTCAAGAATTATTGTATCTATAGATTGTTTATTGAATTGAAAATATTGTGATATTATCATGCAAATATTTTTGCCCATGGACAATGGATATTTTAAACATAAGAAAATTATGTTTACCGAGGTGAAAGCCTCATCTTTATTGGACTGCATTATTAATTTTATCCCTTTACTCTGTATATAGGCATTTTATTGTATTTAATGTACAATTCATGCCATCTGAATTGAATATACACAGTCACTGGTAACCTCTTGATCAGAAATAATCTAAAGAATCTAGAAGCAATTAGTGTAGATCCTGATCCTGTGGCAGAGATGTGGCACCTTTGTTTACTTTCTTATATAAACCATCAAAACATTCATTTATCACTACAACCTTTACAGTTCTCCTCTTTTCATTCAACAAAAAGTAACATTAAAACCATACACTACTTGGAATCATTTACTGCACTCGGGAATTTCATAGCCACTGGATGTTTCTGATTATTCCAATTTTACTCGCTAAATTACAATTTTACACGCTGTTTTGATTCGAGACTGTTCCGAGGGAAATGAGTGAGGATATCTGAATGAAATATTTTACATATTCGTTATAATGACAATTCCTACCACTGAAAAAAAAAGACCCTTAATACTGTGTTTTGCTTATTTAATGTGTTAAATGTTTCAGTCAGACAGAATTTGTTTCGGTCAGACAGATTTTCACATCTTGTCTGACCACATGTCTGACACTTTTTTACAACTTTCGGGAAGTCTGTGATATTTTGTATTTCTGTCTTATGACATTGTGCTGCATACATTTGAGTTAATCAGAGATCATTCACTGGGTATTAAGGTTACACAATCATGTAGCAGTAAATTGTAAGATTGTTTTACATCTTATTTTTTGTACTTAAAGTTATTTTTATGTCCCCAATCCCAAACATTCCAACCTGTCCAGAAATTACAGAGTCATTATGAAACATTATTACCAAAATGTGAATTTGATACCACGTGCAGAGCATCTCTGGTTCTCATGGGAATCTTGTTTTTCTGAGAACTTCACCATTACAACTGCTCATTACATACCCATTACACATTAATTATAATGCATAAGTTTTACTGAAATCAGTTGGATGTTGCATTAAAAAGAACTGAAATGCAGCATCTGTATTGAGATTAATGATTTTATTGAAACTGAACATTGTATATTGCGAAGCCGTATATTAATGAAAAAAAGTTAAAATTTCAGTTATCTACTAGATAACACTAATGTCAATCATTTCTCTATCCAATGAGCACAGTCCCATTCATGTTTAAATGATTTACAATTACCGCATTTGCTAAATAAACAGGTAGGTGTTACCCGCAACACGCCTGGAGTTGATGCGATCAGATTATGATAATTTATCCTAATCAGTTGCAATTAACTTGGCATATGGTTTATTGTTATAAATTATATGCCAAAATGATTTACACAGAATTGTAGATAATTTTATTAGCTTTTAAAAGACATAAATTACATGTATGTGTCGTAAATAATAAAGATGCTATGTTAGAAAAACTACACTGACTATAGGATTTTACTGAATTCCAGATATTTATCTGGTATAATGGAGGCCTATCAGGGTTGCTATATCTAGTGTTATGCATGCATTCAAAATATTCACTACATGCCACAACTTAAAAGTTGTTAGGATAATTTTATGAAAAATCTTCATATATATTTAAAAAAGCAAACATTATTCAAAAGACATTAAAGCCTAGCATTGCATTTGTATAGCACGTTAATACTTGGGATAGCTGTCATCCCATGTGTGAACAGTGTAGACCTAGACTAGCAGGCACATTTGTGCCATCTGATCAGGATCTAAAATGTTTGCTTTTAGATTCATTAGGTTATATCTGACCAAGATGCAACCAGTGTAGATTCAGAGCAGAGGACAAAAATGTTCTAGCTGATCAGGATCTATTCTACACTGGTTGCATCTGTAATAAAATCCTTTTATGTATGGAGTAAAGTGTTAAAAATGAAATTATTCATGCTGTGTTTTAAGGAGTGTCTCAGTGACATCAACGAAGCAATATCCAGTGGCTTCCCTGATGGCAGCCTTCACAAATTGTTGCTGAGGAAAGCACAGTGTCTTCATCAGCTTGGCTGTATAGAACTACAGCAGGAATGTAAGTGCTCCCACCTTTTTGTATTGAACATCAACATGAAGCTTCTTAAGGACTGAATCCATATTTGATGGTTTTCATTTGATTATGAAAAACAGTTGTGTTGGTTAAAGTGTGTGAAGCCCAAAGGTCTTCACACATATTTTAAACAATCCCACTGTTTTTCAAACCCAAATGAAAACTATCAAATAAAGATTTAATCCTTATTTTTCCACACATAAATACTCACATTAAAACAGAAATTATGAGAAGAATTTGTTATATTACAGCTTCTTCGAATGGCTGTTGGAAAAGCCATGGCATTGAAAAAGTAAATGGCGGCATGCTTTTCCGAAGCAACTCCTGGCAAGACGTGCATGCTCATATACCACCAGTAATAATAATTTGTTAAACAAATAAGGCTTTATAATGAATCTAAAAGCAAACATTGTACATAGATTCTTATCAGACAGCAAGTATGTGGGGGCTGATCTGCAATTAGTAGCTGTATATATGGAAGAAAGGGTTAAAATTCTGTATGTTTGTTTTCAGGTTTAGAAGAACTACAGTCCCATCTTCTCAAGATGCCTTTAGATGGCATGAGAAAAGGTTATTTTAGCATCATTTACTGGTTTTTAAGGCAACACTTTTCAATACCCAGGCTAATGTTGTGTTTAGAATGGAGTTTCTAGTTAGAAAATTAACAGAGTGAAATTGCAGTTAACCCTTTACTCCATATATGCATTTTATCACATGTGCAAACAATATAGTTCCAGATCAGCCAGTACATTTGTGCCATGTGATCAGGATCAGCACATATTTGGCCTTTTGGTCAGAAATTGTATTATGCAAACAGTGTAGATCCTGATCAGATGGCTTGGATGGCCGGCAGATCTCATTCAATATAGAGTAAAGGGTTAAATCAGCATATAGCAGCCACTTCCATTATGTGCCTATGTCTTACAAAAATTGGGCCATAAGAGTAGAAATCATTATTGCATTAATGAATAAAACAAATATTTAATTTAACTCTTTCCTTGATAAATACGCATTTTAACGCATATGCGACCAGTGTAGATCCAGATCAGCCAGCACATCCGTGCCATCTGATCAGGATCTGCACTGGTTGCATTTTGGTCAGAAATAACCTAATGAATCAAAAAGCGAACAGTTTAGATCCTGATCAGACGGCAACGGATGTGCCGGCTGATCTGGATCTAAACTGTTCGCCCTAGCAATAAAGATGTATCTATACAGAAAAGGGATAACATAAGTCCTAATTATAATGTCGTAACAAACGTCTTTAACTGTCAACTCACTATAGTTTATTATGAACAAAAATAAGTTGTTATTGTGTGTTAAGGCCCAGTCACACCGCCCGAACGTTGCTGGAGCGTCCCTGGAGCGGTGAAAAAAATTGATCACCGCTCGTAACCGTTCACCACCGTTAAACATAAGTTTGCCCCCGTTAAAGCAACGCCGTATATGCTCGACCACCGCTGATGTTTTTCGAGGGGCCCTCCTACCGCTCCGAAAGTTTTGAGCTGCACAAAATATTGCGAGCAGTGAGAAGGGGAAAATTTTCCGCCCCGGCAAAGTTCACCCCCGCTGCACCAACGCCTAATCAAAGTCTGGCACCGCTAGACGAAAGTTCGTTTATCCGCTAGACCAACGCCGATTTCTTGAACGCTGCACCACTGCTGCTTCGCCAGCGTTGCCCGGGCGGCGATTAAACGTTGCAAAAACGTTGGTGGAGCGCATAAGCATTTTACGAGCGAACACGGGGTGATTGGAACGGTGTCGGGCGTTGAAACAGCAAGCCAGTGCGGTGATGAGCGCATGCGCAGAACGTCGCTATACCAAACGCTCGCGTCACAGCTTTACCAACGCTCGCTACTGCTAAACCAACGCTTAAGCAACGCTGGCTTCAGTGGTGCACGGCTAAAGCAATGCTGGCTTCAGCAGTGCACCGCTAAAGCAACGCCAGTGTTTTCGAGTTTTATTCCATTTTGTGAGCGGTGACGAGCATTTGGTTCACCTCCCTACTGTTCAAGGAACGCTCCAGCAACGTTCGGGCGGTGTGACCGGGCCTTTACATGTAACAAGAGCATGAATTGCAAGTTATATAATCATTTACAGATGATGTTTTGAAAGAGATGGAGGCTTTGAAAGAAGACAATCCTTGGTAAGTGTGTGTAATTACCTAAAACATTATTTTTGTTAGATAATTTATAAATAATTACTTCTAAGTTCTAAAACACAGCTAGAAGTGTATATTTTGATATTAATATATCCCATTTATTGCTATTTTAGAGCAAACAGTATAGACTCAGATCAGCTGGCATAAGTTTGCATCTGATCAGGGTCTACACTGTTTGCTTTAATACATGTATCATGAGATTGTCACCTGTGCCCAAGGTTATAAAACTGAGTATGGAAACCAGTCTCAAATCTCAAGGATCTGGTCGCCATTTCAGCCAATCAGATTCCTGAGATTTGAGACTGGTTTCCATGCTCAGCGTTATAACCTTCACACCTGTTGGCCATCAAGTTTTTATTGTTAACACAGCTGAAGCATCATTCTCCTTGCTCTACACTGCCTCAGAATTTACCTGGATTCAGAAGGTCACTTAGTCATATTTTTTTATTGTTTTGTTGTTAACCTTGTTAATGTCATTACAGAACATTTTTCTGATATGTTCTTAATAATCAGGAGAGTAAAAGTATATATTGACCATAAAACTCAAGATGCTTGCTAAATCACCTATTACTGTTTACTTTTAGTACTGACAGTAATCAACCAGATGAAGGCCCACCATGTGTGTCCTATGGTATCAACCCGGTACTGGTTCAGGCCTCCTCTGCTGCTAGTCTCCAACACAACCCTCAGCAAGGAAGGTTCCTAGTGGTTAGTATTCTAGAAAACTTTTATGAGTTTTAGGTAAGTGGTATTCTGAAAACACGGACTACTATTTTTGAAAGTTTAATTCATACATTAAAGCTGAGAATTTTCAAATGTATGAGTGAATCGTTTCCCCATCAACTTTCACAAATGTTTCTAATAACATGTATTTTGCTGTTTAAAATCAGTAGTTTTGTATTTGAGAAACTGCCACATTTTATTTAAGCAGAATGTGTTTTTAAGGCATGCAGTCCAATCAAAGCTGGTGATACACTAATAGTGGAGAAGCCATTTGCTGCTGTTCTATTACCAGATCATTACCCCACCCACTGCCATCATTGCTTTGGGAAGATAAAAATAGCATATCCGTAAGTGTCATAGCTTATCTGTTGGTTTCTGATTTTTTATTTCCCCATTCCCGGAGGGTTGGTTACACATAGTGATTCCCTTGTTCGAGGTCTGTCTGGCTGTCTTTGGGATTCATAATATAATAATAATAATAATAATAATAATAATAATAATAATAATAATAATAATTAATTCAACAGGTATTTCTTTCAACTGCTTTTGAAAATATTAATATTTTGAGATCATTGAACATGAGATGGGATAGAATTCGAGGTAATCATACTAGAATAGTATCTGGATTCCAGAATATAACTGAGCAGCCTCTCGAAGTTATTAATATTTGAAAGTTCTTTATCAGTTTTATTTCTAAATGTTCATTTTCATTGAGACAAGGTAAAGACTAGCCTTCTATTAATAACTTAAAAATGGTGTGACTAACCTCATTTCCTTTTTTTTTAAAGCTTTAATCCATATATACACGCTGTTCCATCTGATCTGGATCTACATTGGTCACATCTTGGTCAGAAATAACCTAATGAATCTAAAAGCATAAAAATGCAGATCCAGATCAGAAGTCATGAATGTGATGGCTGTTCTGAATATACACTGTGCCAATGCAATAAAGGCACATACCATAAACAGAGTGAATGGTTTATGTCCAAGAAGTTGGGTGTACCTTCATTTATTTTGCTTTACTTGTTTTTTTAATTCATAATAGTGAAAGAGAAGAAAGAAAAGAGGCAAATGACTTGAATGTCATAATAGAAAAATGATTTGATGGTGCGATTAAATTGTCAACTCCGGAGAAATATTTTGACTGAAACAACTTCATGTTCTGTAATAACTCTACTCAAGTTGCATATCGTTAACATAAAAAATTGAATATGATCATAAAATAATCTTCTTCATACATGTATTAATGCAAATTAAAGAGAGATTTTTTAAATATTTAAATTGTATTGTTTCAGATGCAGGCAGTGTACACCAGTGAAGTACTGTAGTCCAACTTGTGCCATGTCTAGCTGGGACAATTACCATCGGTTTGAATGCCACTATCTACAGTTGTTACACTCTGTAAGTATTTACATGACAGAGTCTTCACTAAACAAATTCAACTATGGAATGAAAGTACTCAACCATTTACTCCATAATTACTACTTTTGTGGCATGGCCATACAGGATTTGTGCTTGTTGATCTGGATTTACACTTTTCACTAATTGGTCAACCTAATGAACCTAAATGCAAACAGTTATACTCCTGATATTAAAGCTGATCTGGATCTACACTGTTTATCCACAAGACATTGCCATATCTTTTGGAGTAAAGGGTGAGAAGGGCTTATGTTTAACTCAGGCATGCTAAATACAGGCATATTTTATGTAGAAAAAATCTACCAACAAGTAGATATATTTACATTGATTCATCTTGCGCTTTGCTGTGATGAAAGACTTTCTTTAGGCTGATTTTGTGATGAAAAACTTTCAGTCCTGGGTGTGGCTCCAGTATAAAGTTGCTCACAATTTATTTGACAGAGCACAATTTTTGACATGTGGCATTGATCATGAGCATGTACTTTTTTTGTCACCAGTTGCTACAAAAAAAGCATTCTGTCATTTGCTGTGTTATCAAAAAGCTATTTGAACTATAATAATATATAAAATACAAACAAATTTTTGTTTCGTCTAAATATAGCCAATTCCGAAAATGCTTAAAATATCATTGAAAATTTATTGTTTCATAACACGGCTCATTAATTTAATTTTCTGTTACAGATTGGTATAGCACATTTGAGTCTCAGAGTTGTCTTGATTGCTGGCCTGCAGTTTCTTCTCGGTAAATATCTGAAAGTGTTGTGCTATTCTACTGTATTATCATTAAATCTCTTGGGGGTCAAAATTCCCCACAAAATGGGCAAAATGACATTTTACCAATTTTTGCAAAGTTATTGTTAAATAAATTCATTTACAGATTTACAATAATTCAAATTATATTTGGATTTTATTTAGAATAATTTTATGAACTGAACATGTAGTAGTTAGGTAAAAAATATTGCCATTGAATTTTTTTGTAATGGCTGCATCCATGTACATAGAAGTTTAAATATAGAAAGTGTTGACTCTATATGTAAGACATAATTTACTGAAGTAAGGTGTGTTTTATAACATTGATTTCCAATGGCATTAATCTTCAGGTCATTTAGGACCTTTACGAAAAGCTTTATGAATCATGCTTTCTGGATAGCCATTTTAAAATTGAAACCACTCTTGTGTTTGTGGGCCATCATCAGATCTAACATTTCGTTAATTAATTTTACATAAAATTTCCTGAAACAATTTACGTTAGTTTTGCAAGCATGCTACTAAAAAAATGACATTGGACATTGTACATTTCAGTACAAGGATCTCTCATAACAGACTCAGTAAAATCAAGTCCACTATCTTCAGCATTTGTTTGCATTGGGAAATCTGTCATGATGAACATTCATGCAGTAGTCCTGTAGAGCTGTGTGATGATTGTAAAAAGTTGCCAGCTTTCTTATTTACCTTATACTTCCAATCAGTAATATTAAAATTTCAATACTTTGATATTGGAGTTCAATTTTGCAGGGTTGAGGAATTCTGCGTAACATTTTACTCCATGGGATATCAGATCTCATTGGTTATCAGTGTAGATTGAGATCATATCGCACAGACATGCTAGCTTATAAGTATCATGCATGAGTGTGAGGTGAAGATGGAAAAATCTGTCACCGAGGGTTAACTGTTTTGCGGGAACGAGGCTCTGCCGAGTTCCCGCCAAAACAGTTCACCCGAGGTGACAGATTTTTCTATCTTTACCGAATGTCTCATGCAAGATACTTTTTCTTGCATACCTTTTATTATTTATAACATTTCTGTGTATGTATACAAACTTATTTATTTTCTTTATGCTGAAATATTGACATTAACGCAAACCTTTTTTTATAAATGACGTCACTAACTTAAATATATGACGTCACTCACGTGACTCATTCTACATGGGGGGGTGTAGGATCGAAATTTCCTACACGGGTGAAAACACCGGATGACCTGATCTGGTATGCAAGAAAATCTGAATCGACACTGTTTGCACATTTGATAGAAACCCTTATATATGGAGTAAAGGTTTTATCTGGTCCTTTAGCTGTTTGGGATGTTACTTAGGCAGTAACACATGATCTGCTGTTTGGGATGTTACTTAGGCAGTAACACATGATCTGCTGTTTGGGATGTTACTTAGGCGGTAACACATGATCTGCTGTTTGGGATGTTACTTAGGCAGTAACACATGATCTGCTGTTTGGGATGTTACTTAGGCGGTAACACATGATCTGCTGTTTGGGATGTTACTTAGGCGGTAACACATGATCTGCTGTTTGGGATGTTACTTAGGCGGTAACACATGATCTGCTGTTTGGTACTTAGGTGGTAACACATGATCTGCTGTTTGGGATGTTACTTAGGTGGTAACACATGATCTGCTGTTTGGGATGTTACTTAGGTGGTAACACATGATCTGCTGTTTGGGATGTTACTTAGGCGGTAACACATGATCTGCTTCATTTCTAATTGTTATCCTCATTGTTTTCACAGAATTTCGGGAGAAGCAGAAGTGTTTCGGACAGGTTCAGCAGGTGGCTGGCCTTGATGAGAACGGTCAGTATTGTAGGAACTATCAGACAGTCTATGATCTCATGACCCATGCAGAGGACATGTCTACAGAAGACTTGTTTCAATACACTATGGTAAATATGGAAAACTTTAAAATTTTTCCTTTTGATTGTTTTACAATGCAGCCTGCTCTTTTTATTCTTACATACTTTTCAGGCAAACAAATTTGAAATACAAACAAGGAACATGTCAGCATTGTCTGAAACCTGTGCCTGATTGGTTGTCAATACCTAGTTCTAGGTTTTATGTTAATTACATTTGTTTGTCATGAACCTTTTGGACATTCCATTACTAAGCCTTATTTACCTGTAAGTGCATTGATAATAAATTATGCTTTTATTATATGGGGTACTAGTTAAGATCCAGATCAGCTGGCACATTTCTGCAATCTGATTTAATGCCTTCGGTCAGAAATGATCTAAAAGCTAAAAGTGTAGATCCTGATTGTACTGTAGAATTGTGCCTGCTAAGCTGTATCCATAAAGGGTTAAAACTAATCAGCCTATATAAACCCTATAACACATGGGATAAAGTTGTTAGCCTATGGACAAACTGTATAGATCAAGACCACCTCGTACATCCATTCCATCTGATCAGGATCTACAATGTTTACTTTTGGATACATTTAGATTATTTCTAACCAACAAACTGATCTACATCTACACTGATCACACATGAGATAAAACCCTTATAAATCTGATTTGGTATCTTTGTTTTGTTTCATTTCTAGACTGCCAAGTTATTATTGAAGATACTGAAACATTCAGGATGGTTTTCTTTCACCAGTCCGGATGAGACTACTGATTGTAGTAGTAGAGCATCAAATAAAAGTAAAGGCTCATCAAAAACTGAAAAGCTTCTAGTTGAGGAAGCAAGACAGTTCTGTAAAGACATCGAAAGCAACCAAATAGAAGAAAAAGTCAAAGATGATTGTGATAAATTTAAAAACATGTGCATTAGTGAATATAGGAATTTAGATTATGATGAGGATAGTAATGACACAGAAGAAGAGAGGTATATTGGGGAGCTGTTACTGAGACATATACTACAGCTGGTGTGTAATGCTCACGCCATTACAGAATTACAGGTGAGTTTTAATGTTACTGAGACATATGCTACAGCTGGTGTGTAATGCTCACGCCATTACAGAATTACAGGTGAGTTTTAATGTTATTGAGACATATACTACAGCTGGTGTGTTATGCTCATGCTATTTCAGAATTACAGGTGAGTTTTAATGTTATTGAGACATATACTACAGCTGGTGTGTAATACTCATGCCATTACAGAATTACAGGTTAGTTTTAATGTTACTGAGACATATACTACAGCTGGTGTGTAATACTCATGCCATTACAGAATTACAGGTGAGTTTTAATGTTACTGAGACATATACTACAGCTGGTGTGTAATACTCATGCAATTACAGAATTACAGGTGAGTTTTAATGTTATTGAGACATATACTACAGCTGGTGTGTAATGCTCATGCCATTACAGAATTACAGGCTAGTTTTAATGTTATTGAGACATAAAATACAGCTGGTGTGTAATGCTCATGCTATTACAGAATTACAGGTGAGTTTTAATGTTATTGAGACATATACTACAGCTGGTTTTTAATACTCATGCCATTACAGAATTACAGGTGAGTTTTAATGTTATTGAGACATATACTACAGCTGGTGTGTAATACTCATGCCATAATGGAATTACAGGTGAGTTTTAATGTTATTGAGACATATACTACAGCTGGTGTGTAATACTCATGCCATTACAGAATTAAAGGTGAGTTTTAATGTTATTGAGACATATACTTCAGCTGGTGTGTAATGCTCATGCCATTACGGAATTACAGGTGAGTTTAAATACCTTGCACACCTGGGTCATCTATGGTTTCTAAACCATTTTCTTCAGTGGGCAGATCAGCCAGCACATCCTATGTGATCTGATCAGGATCTACACTGTTTGCTTTTAGATAGGTTATTCCTGACAAAGGGGCATCCAGTGCAGATCAAGATCAAATGGCATGGATGTTTCACCTGATCTGGATCTACACTGGTCGCATATGCGTTAAAATGTTGATGTATGCAGTAAAGGGTAACTCAGTATAAATAACTGTTTGATATGAAGCCCCATTTAGGGCAAGAAATCAGAGATATTGGTCAAACTGTTGTTACTGAAGCAAAAAAAAATTCTTTGTTTTTCAGGTGTGCGTAGTTTGATTTTCTCAACCTAAAAGATTAACATAGTATGTCACTTTTGTGACCAGTAAGGACCAAGATCAACCTGCGCATCTGCCTCTCATTCTGTAAAAAGTCTACACAGTATAAAGTATTTAGTTATCAAATTCAGCTAATAGAGTTCTGAAACTTGCCTATGAACAGTTCACTTAATCTAGCACTTTACACAAACACATTTCTTTGACACTTGTTAACTGCTTTGCTTTGTAGATTTCATTTTAACCCTTTTCTCCATAAATACAGGTTTATTGCATGGGTGAACAGTGTAGATCTCAAAAAGCCAGCCCATCTTTGTCATCATATCAAGATCTACACTGTGCTTTTATATTAATGTTATTTTGACCAAGATGCGAGCAGTGTAGATCCAGATCAGACAGCCCTGGTTTGCCAGCTGATCTGGATCTAAACTGCAAACAAACGATAAAGCATGTATTTATGGAGTAAATGGTTAAGCTGAATAAAGATTTTCTTGTGTGTTCACTATTGCAGTGCAGTCAGATGGGTGATAACACTATTGTAGAAGAGAAAAGTCAAGTAAGAATTGCCACGGCCATCTACCCTACAGCCAGCCTGATGAACCACTCCTGTGATCCTACCATTATATCGAGGTAAGGTTTTACACTGCCATCTACCCTACAGCCAGCCTGATGAACCACTCTTGTCATCCTACCATTTTATCAAGGTAAGGTTTTAAACTGCCATCTACCCTACAGCATGCCTGATGAACCACTCCTGTGATCCTACCATTATATCAAGGTAAGGTTTACACTGCCATCTACCCTACAGCCAGCCTGATGAACCACTCCAGTGATCCTACCATTATATCAAGGTAAGGTTTACACTGCCATCTATTCAGCCAGCCTAATGAACCACTCTTGTGATCCTACCATTATATCAAGGTAAGGTTTACACTGCCATCTATCCTACAGCCAGCCTGATGAACCACTCCTGTGATCTTGCCATAATATCAAGGTAAGGTTTTAAACTGCCATCTACCCTACAGCCAGACTGATGAACCACACCTGTGATCTTGCCATTATATCAAGGTAAGGTTTTACACTACCATCTACCCTACAGCCAGCCTGATGAACCAATCCTGTGATCCTACCATTATATCAAGGAAAGGTTTACACTGCCATCTACCATACAGCCAGCCTGATGAACAACTCCTTTGATCCTACCATTATATCGAGGTAAGTGTTACACCGCTCTCTACCCTACAGCCAGCCTGATGAACCACTCCTGTGATCCTACCATTATATCAAGGTAAGGTTTACACTGCCATCTACCGTACAGCCAGCCTGATGAACCAATCCTGTGATCCTACTATTATTATCAAGGTCAGGTTTACACCGCCATCTATTCAGCCAGCCAAATGAACCACTCCTGTGATCCTACCATTATATCAAGGTAAGTTTAACAATGCCATCTACCCTACAGCCAGCCTGATGACCCACTCCTGAGATCCTACAATTATATCGAGGTAAGGTTTACACTGCCATCTACCCTACAGCCAGCCTGATGACCCACTCCTGTGATCCTACCATTATATCAAGGTAAGGTTTACACTGCCATCTACCCTACAGCCAGCCTGATGACCCACTCCTGTGATCCTACCATTATATCATGGTAAGGTTTACACTGCCATCTACCCTACAGCCAGCCTAATGAACCACTCCTGTGATCCTACCATGATATCGAGGTAAGGTTTACACTGCCATCTACCCTACAGCCAGCCTAATGAACCACTCCTGTGATCCTACCATTATATCGAGGTAAGTGTTACACCGCCATCTACCCTACAGCCAGCCTGAAGAACAACACCTTTGATCCTACCATTATATTGAGGTAAGTGTTACACCAACATCTACCCTACAGCCAGCCTGATGAACCACTCCTGTGATCCTACCATTATATCGAGGTAAGTGTTACACCGCCATCTACCCTACAGCCAGCCTGAAGAACAACACCTTTGATCCTACCATTATATTGAGGTAAGTGTTACACCAACATCTACCCTACAGCCAGCCTGATGAACCACTCCTGTGAACCTACCATTACATCGGGTTAAGTGTTACACCTCCATGTACCCTACAGCCAGCCTAATGAACCACTCATGTGATCCTACAAATATCAAGGTAAAGTTTACAACGCTATCTACCCTACAGCCAGACTGATGAACCACTCCAGTGATCCTACAATTATATCAAGGTAAGGTTTACACCGCCATCTTTTCAGTCAGCCTAATGAACCACTCCTGTGATCCTACCATTATATCTAGGTAAGGTTTACACTGCCATCTACCCTACAGCCAGCCTGATGAACCACTCCTGTGATCTTGCCATTATATCAAGGTAAGGTTTACACTGCCATCTACCCTACAGCCAGCCTGATGAACCACTCCTGTAATCCTACCATTATATCAAGGTAAGGTTTACACTGCCATCTACCCTACAGCCAGCCTGATGAACCACTCCTGTGATCCTACCATTATATCAAGGTAAGTTTTACAATGCCATCTACCCTACAGCCAGCCTGATGGACCATTCCTGTCATCTTACCATTATATCAAGTTAAGTGTTACACCGCCATCTACCCTACAGCCAGCCTGATGAACCACTCCTGTGATCCTACAATTATATAAAGGTAAGGTTTACACCGCCATCTATCCTACAGCCAGCCTGATGAACTACTCCTGTGATCCTACCATTATATCGAGGTAAGTGTTACACTGCCATCTACCCTACAGCCAGCATAATGAATTATTCCTGTAATCATACCATAATATTGAGGTAAGTGTTACACCGCCATCTACCCTACAGCCAGCCTGATGAACTATTCCTATGATCCTACCATTATATCGGGGTAAGTGTTACACTGACATCTACCCTACAGCCAACCTGGTGAACCACTCCAGTGATCCTACCATTATATTGAGGTAAGTGTTACACTGCCATCTACCCTACAGCCACCCTGATGAACCACTCCTGTGATCTTGCCATTATATCGAGGTAAGGTTTACACTGCCATCTACCCTACAGCCAGCCTGATGAACCACTCCTGTGATCCTACCATTATATCAAGGAAAGGTTTACACTGCCATCTACCCTACAGCCAGCCTGATGAACAACTCCTTTGATCCTACCATTATATCAAGGTAAAGTTTTACACCGCCTTCTACCCTTCAGCCAGCCTAATTAACATCTCCTTTGCTCCTACCATTATATCGAGGTAAGTGTTACACCGCTATCTACCCTACAGCCAGCCTGATGAACCACTCCTGTGATCCTACCATTATATCAAGGTAAGGTTTACACTGCCATCTACCCTACAGCCAGCCTGATGAACCACTCCTGTAATCCTACGATTATATCAAGATCAGGTTTACACCGCGATCTATTCAGCCAGCCTAATGAACCACTCCTGTGATCCTACCATTATATCGAGGTGTTTAACAACGCCATCTACCCTACAGCCAGCCTGATGACCCACTCCTGTGATCCTACCATTATATCGAGGTAAGGTTTACACTGCCATCTACCATACAGCCAGCCTGATGAACCACTCCTGTGATCCTACCATTATATCGAGGTAAGTTTTACAATGCCATCTACCCTACAGCCAGCCTGAAGAACAACTCCTTTGATCCTACCATTATATCAAGGTAAGTGTTACACCGCCATCTACCCTACAGCCAGCCTGATGAACCACTCCTGTGATCCTAACATTATATCATGGTAAGGTTTACACTGCCATCTACCCTACAGCCAGCCTGATGAACCACTCCTGTGATCCTACCATTATATCGAGGTAAGTGTTACACCGCCATCTACCCTACAGCCAGCCTAATGAACCACTCCTGTGATCCTACCATTATATCAAGGTAAGGTTTACACTGCTATCTATACAGCCAGCCTAATGAACCACTCCTGTGAACCTACCATTATATCAAGGTAAGTTTTTCACTGCCATCTACCCTACAGCCAGCCTAATGAACCGCTCCTGTGAACCTACCATTATATCAAGGTAAGGTTTACACTGCCATCTATACAGCTAGCCTAATGAACCACTCCTGTGATCCTACAATTATATCGAGGTAAGTTTTACACTGCCATCTACCCTACAGCCAGCCTGATGAACCACTCCTGTGATCCTACCATTATATTGAGGTAAGTTTTACACTGCCATTTACCCTACAGCCAGCCTGATGAACCATTCCTGTGATCCTACCATTATATTGAGGTAAACTTTACAACGCCATCTACCCTTCAGCCAGCCTGATGAACTATTCCTATGAGCCTACCATTATATCAAGGTAAGTGTTACACCTCCATCTACCCTACAGCCAGCCTGATGAACCACTCCTGTGATCCTATCTTAAAGTTTATATTGAGGTTAGTGTTACACCGCCATCTACCCTACAGCCAGCCTGATGAACTAGTCCTATGATCCTACCATTATATCGAGGTTAGTGTTACACCGCCATCTACCCTACTGCCAGCCTAATGAACCACTCCTGTGATCCTGACATTATATCGAGGTAAGTATTACACTGCCATCTACCCTACAGCCAGCCTGATAAACTATTCCTATGATCCTAACATTATATCGAGGTAAGTGTTACACCACCATCTACCCTACAGCCAGCCTGATGAACCCCTCCTGTGATCCTACCATTATATGGAGGTAAGTGTTACACCACCATCTACCCTTCAGCCAGCCTGATGAACTATTCCTATGATCCTACCATTATATTGAGGTAAGTGTTACACTGCCATCTACCCTACAGCAAGCCTGGTGAACCACTCCAGTGATCCTACCATTATATTGAGGTATTTGTTACACCGCCATCGACCCTACAGCCAGCCTGATGAACCACTCTTGTTATCCTAGCATTATATTGAGGTAAGTGTTACACTGCTATCTACCCTACAGCCAGCCTGATGAACCACTCCTGTGATCCTACCATTATATCAAGGTAAGTTTTACACCGCCATCTATCCTACAGCCAGCCTGATGAACTTTTCCTTTGATCCTACCATTATATCAAGGTAAGTGTTACACCCCCATCTACCCTACAGCCAGCCTTATGAACCATTCCTGTGATCCTATCATGATATCGAGGTAAGTGTTACACCGCCATCTACCCTACAGCCAGCCTGATGAACTAATCCTATGATCCTACCATAATATCGAGGTAAGTGTTACACTGCCATCTACCCTATAGCCAGCCTGATGAACTATTCCTATGATCCTAACATTATATCGAGGTAAGTGTTACACCACCCTCTACCCTACAGCCAGGCCGATGAACCACTCCTGTGATCCTACCATTATATCAAGGTATGTTGTTATTAATCACACATTTTATATGCTAACTGAACAAGTTTGCAATGTGGACATATTTAGAAATTGCATTTTGCATCCACCTCATAGCAAGCATCACACATAATACTTGTGCTTTTGTTTTGATACCCAGGTAAAGTAGGTCCAGTGTTAATATAATCCATTATTAACCCTTAACTGATTGGTTACCCTTCTTTCCTGATTTGAGAAGTGTATTTCTTTGCAAAACATGCTTGAACACTGACATCAAATGTAAATGTACAGTCAAATAGCTTATAAGCAGTTTTTGTTAGCTATGCTCCAGAGCAAATGTTTTCCATTGCAAAATGAAACAGTCTTATGAAACGGCCTCTGACGCAAAAAAGTTGACAACTATTGTTATATTAAGTTGACAGAATTGATATTGTTGTAATAGATGAAAAGGGAAAAAACAATATGTGTTAAGTTTAAAAAATGTTTAGTTTTAGTCGTGATGTGTTGGTGGTGAGAGCTGTAAAAGACGTGCCGGCAGGAGGGGAAATATTCAACTGTTATGGTAACTAATTGCCTTTCTCTGAGCAGTTATCAACATTTCCTCCATATTATACATACACATTTTATTGCATGTGCAAATAGTGTAAATCCAGATTATTCGGTACCATCTGTGCCATCTGATTAAATTCTGCACTGTTCGCTTTGTAGTCATAAATGACCTCATAAATCAAAAAGCAAACAGTGCAGATACTTTTTGGAAGGCCTGTTTGCCAAGGCCAAAAAGGCATATATATGGAGGTAAGGGTTAATTCAGAAAGTGATAAAACAGATTAATGGTATATTTCTTTTATACTATATTACAGTTTCCGACATTTTTACATGTAAGTGTATGAATTACCTCGCCATACAAATACGGCAGCAGTGCCTAGCCAACCATGCAAGATACAGATACCATCCATATCCCCAATAATAGTTCAAGTATGCCTATATACTGCTGCCCACAATCATCGACATTCTGTACAGTTCGAAATTAGCATTACATATTAGGAAAGGGAGTGCTTTCTCTGTGAACCAATGGGTTACTATTACCTTTCATATGTTGACTGAGCTACTCATTTTCATTGTATTTCTAAGTAAAATAATAGATTTCTCTCAGCAACAGGATTGTCTGAACAAAGAACATTTTATCCCCGAAACCAAATTTAAGACATTCCTAAGGGCCTTATTCTTTTACATCTTTTGGACCCTCTCTGCAGTAGAATGGATTTTGCACAAACAGTGTTGTCTCCAATAACTCAATTTCCTCAGCTGTCAGTGCTAGCCACATAATGGAGTCTCCTATTTTGACGAATTAATTAAAAAGGAATATATACTCAACAAAAATAAAATGTATCCACTTTCCTATCTTCAATTTTGTAAAATTTGAAAATGAATACTCAAAATTCTATATGTGATAAATTTTGCATTTCTATTATCATTTCAAAGAGAAAAAGTTTTCTTGAAAATCTGCAGCCACAACCTACTTATCTTCCTTTTTTTATAATAAGGATTCCAGGAAAAATCTGTAGTTTTTTTAAAGAATTTACATTTATTTGAATTGAATCAATTTCTCCACCTCTTGTGATCAATAAAATCACAAACCATTCATCAATAAAACAACTAGTTCTTGACAAACAACACTATAAATTACAACCATTTCCAATTACCTCCTTTTCTATTGAATATGTAGTGTTTTGTATTTCATTATTAATTGTTATTCGACTGGCAGTTGCTTAGTTCTTGGTTTGGAAGATTATGTTCATGAACAACTAAACTTAAAAACAACTGAGATTAATTATCAAAACACCATTCAAAATGTTTGTGATTAAATGAAAATGTGTTAATGAGAATATAAGCATAAAAAGTGGATACTTTTTATTTTTGTTCAGTATATTGTATTGTTTTTTTACAGGCCCTCACTTTAGAAGAATGGAATTTACAGAGCGTCAGCGTTGTCTTCATGAACAATATTTCTTTCGCTGTCAGTGTCGACCTTGTACAGATGGGGAAAGTATACAGTTAAAGTTTGAGGTAGGAACACACGGATATTATACTAGAACTCAACTAGGAATTTTGTCACATTTTGTTTTGTTTTGTTTCTCTAACTTGAAACAGCATTTAAGATTTCAATGAATGCAATCTTTGCTTAACAAGTATATTTTGGAACAGTGGTATGGGTACTCCAAACTAAGAACATTGTGTAAGTTTTATCGCTGATGTCCAGATTTTATTCTAAACTACACTTGCATTTAAAGGTCACTTCTGCAACAAGGTTTTTCTCATCTTTTGTGTTTTGGAAACGAAATTGAGGGGAAAAAAAGCAGTATCAATTTTTCCAAGTAGCTCTATTCATAATTAAATCCATCAGTACACTCAAAAAAAGAAAAGAAAGAAAAAGCCATGATAATCTAAAATATGCAGCTTTGTTGTCAACATTAAGACTTGTTACGAAATGATACTGTCCTTTCTGGGGAGCAAAGCGATACGACAACAGCACTACCCATGCAATGCCAATTACACTACCTATTTCGCCAACTCGAATTCTCTGTTTTAGATGACAGAAGTTTAAACGAGATCGAGCTGTTAATAATTGTATTTTTTTCTTTATTTGGCCTTCAGATGATAATACACTTCTGATATTTCAGGCTTACAGGTGTAGATTCTGTTCTGGTCCTGCAGTCCTAACCGGATCAGACATCTATGTATGTGATGACTGTAAAGTTTCATGTTCAGTAGACCCAGTGAAAGTGCAAGAGGCTGATGCATTGTTCCAAGGAGGAATTCAATTCCTACATGATAATAAAATCAGAGGTATTAATTCTCTGCTGCTATTGTAAATTTGCTCAAAGAATTTGTGCTGAAGATTATAAAACTGAGATTGGAAACCAGTCTCAAATCTCAAGCATCTGATTGGCTGAAATGGCTCATGCTCAGGAGATCCATGCTCAACCTTGGGCACTGAATGCTGCATAAAAAATTATCTTCACAAGTGTGAAACTTTCTCATTTTAATGTATATTCTATATAAGCAGCATGGTCTTACCTGAAAGTAAATGTCACACATATCTTTTTTAAAGATATTGTCCATAATAACAATCTGACCTGTACCTAATAGTGACAGTGCTATACCGTGTAACTCCATCAATCAATATTGGTTTTTAACTCAATATAAATTTCTGAATGTAATCTTGGAGAAGTTATTTGGGCATTGGCCTAGTTAAGAGATTGTTTTTGGTTATAAGTAGTTGGCCCTAATTCAGTTCGCATAATGTGGACATATGTGCCCCTCTTGGAGTGCTCTTGTCCTCCATGGTTTCTTTCACTATATAAATAGGTGGAAAGGGAAATTTGAATGCCACTGAACACTGTAGATATAAAAATATTGCAGGCTCGGTTTGATTGAGCCTTTCCAGGGGCGGTACAATGAAAATGCTTATTACTGCCTATGCTGCCTAGCCCAGTTTGAGCACAAGTTCCAAATTGAAATAGAGTCCAATTGTTAGACAAATTACCGCGGACATTGGACGTACTATGTTGTTGTTGTTTTTTTGTTAACAAAAAGTTTTAAGTATAATGCAAGCCCTTGTTTTATTGATTTACCAAAAGCTTAATAAGCTTAATAACCTACGACTCATTGACTTGAAATTTTATGCGTAACATTTGTATAATTTTTTTTAGAGGCATTGACCAAGTTACAGAAGTGTTACACTGTAAGAAGAGAAATCATGTATAAGTATAACAGACAACTATCAGAAGTCCAGGACTGTCTAGCAAGGTGCCATGCCATGTCAGGTAAATACAATGTGTTCCACGAAAGCTGCGTAAAGATATTTTCAATTGATGCTATTATTTGAAAAGAACTATCAGTTATATGTCATTATGTGGTAGAAATTATGACAGCCTTACATTTTTATTCTTGCAAAATTCAAAGTAAGCAATGTTGTGTCAATGCACATATTGATGTTGTTATTTCGAACAGGAATCTTTATTTTTTGATAAAGATTCCTGTTTCGAAGCCTTCTGTGAGTAGATTTTTTTACGTTCTTGCAAAAGATTTAATATTATTTTCTTTTGTACTTTATATTATAAAAGATTATTACAATTCTGATCAGTTTCTGTAATCTGTGATCATATGAATCTTGGAGCTTTTTTTCACATTTCAGTCCGAATGTCAAACTTTACTGAAATATTTACTAGCAGGAATTGTAGGTGTGGTATTGTGGACAGACCTATTTAAAAGATTTCAGTTATTTGTTACTTTTAGCCAGCTGCTGACTTACTTGTAGGGGTTTTACTTTAATCTCAGTCAATTTATCTGTCCCTCTATCTGTTTTTGCATCAGGAAAACAGGATCCTATATTATCTCAAAAGTATGCAAGCTGTATGGATCTCTTAATTTGGCTAAAGGGAAATAAGGAGATTATGCACTGCATTGTTTTGACTGAATAAATTGTGCTTTCTTGGGCAAAACGGTAGTGTAAGTATATGTTCACTATATGTGGTTCCAAGATATTATCATCAATAATTTGTTATCCTGTTTTCAGGTAACTTTATTATGGCAGCAGAGTTTCTACAAGGAAGTATTGAAATCGTGGAACAGATCTTTGGAACAGAAAGTATTGAAGTTGCAAATGAACTGCAGAAACTGTCAGAGATTTTGATTAGTGCCCAGAAGTGGCATTATGCTTTGACAGCCAATCAGAAAGCTTGTTGTATATTTGAGATGCATTATGGGAAATCACATGACATAGTTAAAGAATTGACAGCTGCTAGGATGGAACTTTTGCAAATAGTGAATTCAGTCAAATGACACATTTAAAATAGTTGACAAAAACACCACAACCATTAAATTATGTGTAATGGGATTTTATTAAGACTTCGCATAAAAGCTTCCGAAGAAAATGAAAGCCTGTTTGCAAGATTGTATAGTTTCATTTATAGACAGTCAAATGGTGGAGTGATTTATTAAAGGAATTATAAAACAAGATGATAATAAGTGCACTGTTTAAAAAGTATCAAATACACATAAATTCAATTAATTATTGCCCTTTTTCAAAATTTAACAGTAAAGAAAAACTGCTGGTGAAAAGAAAAACCCTTAATAATGTAAACTTAAACTCACTTTTTTCATAACAGGCGTATGATTAGCGTGAACAAGAATGATAACTCCTGTGTCCAAGATCATAAAACTAAATCTGAAGAATAGGTGGCAACTGATATCATCGTTGGGAAGTAGCGCGAGAAGTAAAATTGACAGAACATTGTTGATTGTTAATCAAGCCTTCAGGAATGAACCCACAGCGACAAAAATTTGATTGACAGCAAATGATTTTGGAAGTAAATGCAGCGTTTTATTAGAGTGGCAGTTGTAACAGTCGTCGCATGACAAACAGCGTTGTCAGAGTCTTGTGAAGTGCTGCAGTGCAACAGGTGTTTACGGTGGTTGCTCGCTGAGTCAATATCTAATTGAAATCGAAAATTTTAGTAATGTTGCCAAAACATACTTTTCCTGTTCACTAAATATTTGGAATATATCATCTGCATAAACAAAACAATGGTAAACTACAAGACTGATAATTCCTGTTTTGCTATTATTGAGTTATGCCCTTTCAAATGCAGTTTTAGGGAAGTATGGACATTTAAGAACTTCATCATATCTGTGATATTTATTATAAAACCTATGTTTAAATAACAAATCATGTATTCGTAAATTGATTTATTTTCTCACACAAAGACACTCTTAATTGAAATAATAAATATGTGATGTCTTAAAGGATCTCGAAAGTAAACGGGTCTTAAACGGAACAAAAATACATTTTGAATGTAAAAAGTATAATACAGTTAACTTGTTTTATCTAGTTTCAAAAAGACATGTCAGAGATTTCTGCTACAGATAAAGAACTATTCAACTATTAAATAATATTACTGTCAAAGCGTTTATGGATGTAATGCTTTCAATAATGAGAAATTAATCACTGGTTCATTAAAGTATGGTTTTAGGCGTGTTTTCTATGTTGGCTTTTTAAACATGCTTAGTAGTAGCCCTTACAAAATTTATCTACTGAAACTTACAGCAAAAATCTCCTCAACAGAGCTTAAGTTTTTTATACGCCCATACGAAAAACGGGACCCTTTATGTGTAATACTTATCAAATCTTCTAAATTGCCATAATGTCTCGGTTAAAATAGATAACCAGCCAGAATACGCTTGTTCCAATCCAATCCAATACTTTTATTGCATAAAACTAATACATAGTTTATAGCAAAACTTACAAAATTAATTACAACGAGAGCATGAACAAATACCAATCGTCAAGCTCAAAAATAAGTTTTCACAATTCATAATATAATAATTCCAACAGGAGCAATTCCAGAAGCACATGGTTGAAAAAAATACATCCATATTGGTTGCTTTTATACTGAAAAAAATAATCTATATTAATCTATTCTTAACTTAGATGCAAAGAAAATATATTTGGCAACACTTATTTTTGTTTTTAAGGATTTACTTGACATAATTGTTTCGAACTTCGTAATAGTTGGCCATTTACAAAAGAAGGGTTTAAAGTATTTTAGACGTAGATGTCTGAATTTGGGGCATACCAGCAGAAAATGGTATTCAGATTCGATAGATTTCATAGAACAGGATTTGCAAAGTCTAAGTTCTCGAGGTGTATTTTCAAATCTTCCAGATTCAATTTTGAGTTTATGCGAAGAGAGTCTAAATTTAGTTAGTGCTCGGATGTATTTACAATCAACTGTTAGATCAAAATAATTTTCTAAACCGAAATCGTGTTTGAAAAGACAATATGATTCTAGTCTACTAGAGTTATTAATATTAGCGTACCAAGATTGTTTAAATTCATCAAAAATTCGTTGCTTAATAATTGGATACGGTATATCGATATCGAATTGGAGAAGCCAAATATCTCCTAACCCGTAACTTTCTAGCATATTTTTAATGAATGAAGCCCAGTTATTCTTATTTGAATTATTAAGATCAGCGTCTCGTTTCAACATTAAGTAAACTTGTTTACTTGTTTGAGCAGCGAAGTCTCGTTTTCTTTTGTAACCTTGATCCAATATCTTATCATATTTAGTTTTCTTATCACTGACATTGGGAAACGACCAAGTTCACCATACATTGCCATTAGATTTGTTGATTTCTTGACTCCTAGAATTCTTCTCAAAAATTTAGTGTGAATTAATTCTATATCTTTTGCTGGGTGCATACCCCAAACTTCTGAACAAAAATTTAACATTGATCCTACTAGGGTGTCAACAAGTTTGAGTTTTTGTGAAGTTGGAAGTTCTATCTTATCGAAAATTTGAAAAAGATTATGTAAAGCAAACGATGCGTGTTGTGAGATCAATTTTTGACTTCTGCAAACGATGCGTGTTGTGAGATCAATTTTTAACTTCTGTACCAATTTCCATTTTTAAATAGATGAATACCTAAATATTTAAAGGAGGATACAACCTCTATTTCTGTATCATAAATATAGAATCGTTTATGTGTATTTCGACCCTTTTCGAAGATTACTGCATTTGTTTTAGAAGTATTGATTTTCATTCCCCACGTGTTACAATAGTTTTCAATATCTGTCAACATTGATTGAAGTGATTCTGGCGAAGTAGCAAATAAAACCTGGTCGTCGGCGTATAAAATCAAAAATAATTTAAGTTCGTCAATTGTGAAGATACCTTCGAGATCGGAGTTAATATTATTTATGATGTCATTTACGAATAGCATAAGTAGAAGTGGCGAACTCGGGTCCCCCTGTTTCAAGCCCATTTTTGACTCGAAGAATTCCGAAAGCGTGGCTTTGTATCGAACGCATGACTTTACAGTAGTATACATTGACTTTATTGCCTTAACAAATGTGTTGCTTATATTTTCGTTTAAGAGTTTTACCCAAAGGAGTGAGTGGTCAATTTTGTCGAAACATAATTCATAGTCAATAAATATACAGTACGTATAATTTTTTACCCGAATTTAACACTTTAGATACAATTGATTGAAGTATGAAAATACAATCTACAATTGATTTCCCCTTTTGAAAACCGAACTGATTTTTTGAAATCGTATCGTGGTTTTTGCACCATTTATTTAATCGATTTAGTAAAATCTGCGAATATACTTTTGCAAGACTATTTATCAAAGTGATTCTTCGATAATTTTGAGCCACGTTTAAGTCCCCTTTTTTGAATATGGGAGTAATAATCCCCATCCCCCAGAACTCGGGGTATTCACCGTTTATAAATAGACGGTTATAAAGTTTAACCAGAAATGGAGATATTATGTGAAAAGATGACTTAAAAAGTTCACTGGGTAATTTATCAATACCCGGTGATTTATTGTTACTTTGAGAATAGACTGCATCGCGAACTTCTGAGATACTTATTTCGGCATCAAGGAAATAAAATTGTCGTTTGTGTTTTGATCGGTAAATTGCCGTTCTTGGTCTAAATTTAAATTTTCAGAGGGATTATTACCAAAGATATCTTTAAAATGTTGAAATAAATCGTTTACTGTTAACGAATCTGATTGATCTTGTCTTTTCTTATAGAGTCCTTTAATAATTTCCAAAATTTTCTAGGCTGGGTTTTTGCTAAATTATTTACTCGTGTACCTTCTTGATAACGGAATTTGTTAAACGCCTTTTTCTTTACTTTATTGTACCGGGTTATTGTACACGTAAAATTTGCGTTGTGTCATTTTTAGACCTATTATAAATGTTGCGGGCAGTTGTAAATTGTTTTTTTTTGCTTCTTTGCAATTAAAATCAAACCAGTTGCTTTTCTTTCGTTTTTTTCTGCTTGTATTAAATGATATTTTACTTTGATTATTATTTTTACCAAAAACATTAATAGCATGTGTGAGCAAGTAATCCGTGAAATTTTCAACTACAGTTTCAACCGGTTGAGTAAACACGTCACAGAGTAATTGTTTTAAAACCGCATCGTTATTCGTAAGTTGCGAAATAAACTCATGGGCTTTTTCGTTATCCCATACAATTTTTGCAGACTGTTCCGAACTGACATTTTGGGGATCTATATGATCCGTGAACGGATTTAATGATATACGCAGATCAAATGAAATCGGCGCATGATCTGAGAACTCATTAAAATCATGAATGCAAAAATATGATATTGTATTAAAGTTACTAAAGTGTAATAATAGGTAATCGACCGTACTAGTTCCCCTTTGGGAGCAAAAAGTGCATTTACCCTTTTCACCGTTTTCTAAACGACCATTTGCTTTAAGTAGACCCGTCGCTAGACATATATCAATAAGTTTACGTACATTACTATCGATTACTTTATCGTAATTTTGACCTAAGGGTATATTTTGTTTGTCAACAAATGGCAAATTTTGATCAAGGTATTTATCGAACGAAAGAAAATCTTGTTCATTCGAAGTTCGACAATTGATGTCACCTGTAACATAAACTTTACCTAAGTTATCATATTTCATAATATCTGCTTCTAGTTTCTCAAAAAAATCGAAATCAGAATTAAGCATGATTTTGGAATCAGATGGGGATATAACAATGACATATAAAAACATCTTCATCTAATGTCAACAATTCCTTTGAAATTTTAACCCAGATAATACCTTGTTTAAGTTTATCAACAATTTGTATATATTTTTAAGCTGTTTTCTATAGTAAAACGTGATTCCACCACTATGCCGTCCTTTCTTTGTGTTTTTTTTATTTAGAACCAAAAATATGCACACAATCAAAACCATTTATATCAAAATTTGAGTGATCGTCACTACTCAACCAAGTTTCGTTTAGAAATACTTAGCCAAAATTCTCAATAAAAGTCAAAAAGTCTAAATCACATAATTTTCTCTTTAAACCATTAATGTTCCAAAATAGAATTTTGAGCTCCTCTTGGCTTCCCTAACCAGTTACACTGGACTTGTTTGGTACGTACTTCCGGTCGTTGATGTACAGATCTTTGCCGATGAATTGTTACTGCGGAGTTATGGCATTAATTACTTATTATAGAGCAAATTACAATTGTCCGCTATCTCTTACTTGGAGAGCCTTTATCCAGCATGTCATGAATTGGTCAGAATCCTTATATTATGCTGCTTTTTCTATCGCCTGCAATAGCAGGTAGACACATAGGGATCCTATTGTATGGCGACGTCGTCGTCATCGGCTGCACTGTCGTCCGGTAGTCCCCCAACTTTAATATGAAACTTAATGTTGCCTATAACTTTAAAGTACTTGTCCTATTAACTTTAAACTTGGAATATAATAAGCCTTATCATCTGTATGAACAAAGCCATCTCAGACAGCAAGAACTCCTGTTTCACTGTTTTTGAGATATGCCCCCTTTAAATGACCTTAATATGAAACCTAATGTTGCCTATAACGTTGAAAGTACTTGTCCTATTAACCAAATACTTGGAATATATCATCTGCATGAACAAAGCCATCTCAGACAGCAAGAACCCCTGTTTCACTGTTTTTGAGATATGCCCCTTTTAAATGACCTTAATATGAAACCTAATGTTGCCTATAACGTTGAAAGTACTCGTCCTATTAACTAAATACTTGGAATATATCATCTGCATGAACAAAGCCATCCTTAAAACACAAGATTGGATTAAAAAAAACTCTTGTTTCACTATTTTTGAGTTATGCGCCTTTTAAATGACTTTAATATGAAACTTAATGTTGTGTATAACTTTGTAAGTACTTGTCATATTACCTAAATACTATCATCTGTATGAACAAAACCATCTCCGACAACAAGAATGATAACTCCTGGTTGACAATTTTTGTTAGTTTAACCCCTTTTAAATGACTCAAATTTGAAACCTAATGTTGCCTATAACTTTGAAAGTACTTGTCCTATTAACTAAATACTTGGAATATATCATCTATATGAACAAAACCATCTCTGACAAAAAGAATGATAACTCCTGTTTGACTATTTTTTTAGTTATGCCCCTTTCAAATGACTAATATGAAACCTAATATTGCCTATAAGTTTGGAAATACTTTTCCTATTAACAAAATACTTGGAATATAATTATAATCTGTATGAACAAGACCATCTCTGACAACAAGAATGATAACTCCTGTTTGACTATTTTTGGAGTTCTGTCCCTTTCAAATATTTTTAATATGGAACTTCATGTTACCTATAATTTTAGATCATATATCATCTTCATGAACAAATTTATTGGTGACAACAAGAATGATAACTCCTGTTTCACTATTTTTCCAGTTATGCCTTATTTAAATGTTTTTATTGTTGCCTATAAAATTGAAAGTACTAGTCTTGTCCTGTTTACCTGATATTTGAAATATGTCATCTGCATTAACAAAGCAGATGTGACACCAAGAATGATAACTCCTGAATAACTTTTTTCGGCGTTAGCTGTCTAAGCTCACTTTTGACCTAGTTTTTCGACCAATGAAATGTTGTAAATAATACTCGTATTCTCTTATTATGCAGAGGGAAAATGAAATAAACTATTTCGATTGGTAGCTATTTACACCAGAGAGGCATCTAGCAGGGTGGAGAGGTATCTAATGGGATTTTTATTATTATGCAGCGGAAAAATCAAATAGATTAATTCGATTGGTTGTTAGTGGGAGTTGTATTGGAGGAAAAACATATTTACGATTTAAGTAACCAGTTAAGTCAATATTGATGGCTTAAATACAATATTATATGGAATATTCTTGGGTGTCAGGTAAACACCTGCATACAATACACAGTGTAAAACGAAAGAGAAGTGTAGATATTCCTAGTTCTTACTGGTTCCTTTCTAGTTCCTTTGATACTGATTGTTAATTTCAAGTACGAAATACAAGTTTATTGTAGTGTAGTGGCTAACACTCTCGCCTCTCAAGCGGAGGCCCCGGGTTCAATACTCAGAACGGACACTTTTTTTAAAGTTAATATACGTAAAAGTTGGTAGATTTCGCTCTTGTAACAGGCTATTATTATTTATATTTATTAAATTTCAAGGACATTTATTCATCTTGAATTCTCACTCTACACGAGGTATTTTATTGAAACTGAATATTTTGCTTCAGTATCTTTAATCGACTTGTTATCACTGTATGAAATTGTTGCAACAGCTTCAACATTTTTTTTGAAAGACACTTTCAATAAATTTATGAGTTGTCATGATTCGGTCGCTTAATCTCTAAGTCATACTAAGAAGGCAGGAAGGTTTCGTCGACAGCTATAACAAATAAAATAAAATAACTAAAATGTGTCTGCTTTTCCTCTCTGTATTTCTTTCTTTCTTATATACATGTATATATAATTCTTTTCCATCAACGCCGTTTATCTTTTTTAAAGATATTTCTTGTTAGTTATACCCTTTCAATTTACTTTAACCTGAAACTTAATTGCTTATAACTTGGAAAGTATTTGTTCTTTTTACACAATACTAGATATATGTCATCTGTTTTAATGAAATTATATCTGTTTTGAGTTGTTCTCCTTTGAATGATTTTAGATGAAACTAAATTTTGCTTATAACTGGAATATACAATAAAGATAATAACTGATCAATGAAAATTAGTTATTGTGTAGCATTGCAATGCAACTTAAATTACATCTTTTTATCATAAATGATATATATCAGGCCCATGTCTCAACTTAATTCTAGTTTGTATTTCAAATTCTGTTTTATTGTTGTTGTTCCTACTTAATTTAAATTTTGATAGATAATTCTCAAAATGTTGAGAACTATCAGAGTTTAGTTAACTTATCAAAAGCTTATCATTGTTTATGACACCTTGATTTTTATTATCGATATTTAATCTCAACATGAAAGGATATGCCTTCTGTGACTGCCTATGTATTTTGACACTTGCATTGTTTACTAAAAATTAATTACTTAACAGGCTTCAAGCATATGTCTCAGAATGCCAAAGATTTAATACTGGCCTTGTTAAGAGGCAATGCAAAGCATTTTTAGAAAGGGAATTGATACCTTCTTTATTGACAGTTGGACTAACTACTATGCACTCAGCGGTAATTAATTTATAAATAATATTCTTAAATTGTACTTGTAAATCTTCATCGTGCTCAGCGACCTTCTAGGGACGTAATCACTACTGATTGAATGGACGGGGAGACGTTTTACAGCCGCCACACAAGGTATTTTTACATATACATTTACTTACCTACTTTTCTGTCGAGAAAAAGCAGTTGTTTTTCTGAAATGAACCGTTTGAAAGCAGATTTTATGGTATATAAACATCTTATACTTTTGATGTTTTACTTAATCTGAAAACTAAGCCTTACAAACGTGCTAACTCGATTTTGTCTTCAATTAAACTGTTCCATTCAAAAGGCCGTCATATCACAAATTCTCTACAATATTTTCGCAAAAAACTGAAAATAATTAGGAGTGTTTATATAAGAATAAAATCGATATTTTATCGTGTTTATCGGTATTTGAAAACCATTATGGGTTAAATCAAGACTGGAGCGGCCATCACATCAAAAACTGCAAAGGCTGTGATATCACAAATTCTCTTCAATATTTTGGCAAAAAACTGAGAATAACCAGGAGGCTGAGCTCAGGAGCATTTATATAAGAATTGAATCGATAGTTTATCGTGTTCATCAGTATTTGAAAAACATTTGGGTTGGTAAAGCAAGGCAAAAGCGGCCTTCACAAACGTAAATAATCCAGATGTTTTCCATACCCTGATAAACGTAATAAAAATCAATCGTTAATTGATATGAATAGTTGACAAATTTTGTTCGCTTTAGACATTTGGTTTCAATAGGACAGTGTTTACACAGGTTGTATAAATATTTCGTTCTTTGTAAACTTGCGAGCTTACAGCGCATTCAAAGTATTTCGGTTCTTTCTGGTTTTCGTGATTCTTACGTATTTGCGATTAATTCAACCTATAAACGTTTTACTTCAAGAATGTTGAATATAATCCACTTATAATTATACAAAAAAAAAGATTTTTCATGATCACCCGATCACCTTTCTACTATAAATAGCTGATTTGTTTTGCCACCATACTCTATTACTACTTTACTTAAATAACCATGTATTCAAATTTTTCGTCTTTAAAAAAAATAACTTTAAACATTTTTTTAATGTTTAATCTAGCCGATTTTATAGGAATAAAGCTGTGAATTGGGATGAACATTTATTTTCGTTTCGCTACAGACGTAAGTGCACTTGATAAAAAGTATCAACTCAAACTTTTATTCTACCCATCTTTGTTGCTAAAATTCTTTTCCGATCTAGTCTTCGATCTAAGACCTTTGTAGTGCTTTGTAACGCCGCATAGGAGCATCGCCGCATAAACAATTTATTTTTCGTTTATGCGGTGATTTTCAACCGCGGCATAAAAAACCTTTTTTTAGTGGTTAAAAGGCACACTTTTGCCGCATAAAACAATTAAAATACATACAAGTACAAAAGTGGTTTGTATAATATCATCACCATCGGACTTAGTTTTTTTGTGTCCAGACTTTAGTGAGGTACATTCTGACTAAGATTTATTAATGTCGACTTAACAAAACCAATTGAGTTGTTTTGTGTCCACTTAACCAAGCTTTGGACGAGCCTTTTAGATAGGTAAATTCTGACAAAGATTTATTAAGATCGATTAAATTGTGAACCAAACAAATTTATCTATCTACAAAAACGTTCAAAAAGACGTGTTTTTTTTTCAAACTTTCTTCTTTTTATGTCCGATGCACAAGTAATACACATGTTATTTGTAACCATTGTTGCACCAATCTCGGGGAATACCGGGGCCTTTGAATAAAACCCTCGGAAAGATCCTGCCTCGCCGGGGTTGAAGCAGAGTGGTTACAATTACGTAGAATAAGATAATCAAGGTTGTAAAAATCGTCAATGGTTTTTAAAGGGAAATCTGTGGCACAAAATAACAATAAAATAAATTTTACTGACTAGGTCAACGAGCGTTTCATTAATTTTCACGATTTTATTAATGAAAAGAATATCTCAGTTTTGACTTTATCAAGGGCCATAATTCTGTCGTTACTGGAACAATAAAAATAACCAAATCCGGTAACAGTTTCCTACATCCATTAATAGAATACAACCCTGGAGTGTCCCATGTTATAAAATTTCGCAACAGACGGACATCATCATCATCATCATCATCATCATCATCATCATCACCATCGCTTTCTTCAAATATTAGAAATGTGTTTTTAAGCTTTATAAAAATGATTAAATTAATACTCTTTATGTGGCAAAAAGGCACAGTGGCGCCCCATATAAGACATTTCTGCTGAATTCATTGAGCGTCGCCGCATAAACGCGGTCGATCTGTTTATGCGTTGAAAATCACCGCATAAACGAAACAAAATGTTTATGCGGCGATGCACCTATGCGGCGTTAAAGTGCTTTAAACTTTGATGTTTTTCGTGTTCGATAAATATTCAACGAAGTGATTTTTTTTTAATTTAGGGTTTGTAGGAAATCTTATGTTATACTCGTATATGATATAGTTAATATAGTTAAATATATACAAGTTTAAGTCACGGTTCTTTTTTTTTAAATGTCTGTCATTGTCGTCTAAGTGTTTTTTAATATACGTAAATTTTATTTAAATATCACATAATGTGAATACATGTGTGTTATGAATATGAGATACGGTATTGATTCCTGGCATTAAAATTAGATTATAAAACTTATTAAAATGAGGACATTAAGTAAAAATTGATCGAATCTATACCAACTTCAAAGAGTAACATAATTTCGTATCGATCATAAAATTTTAGTTGATTAAAATATAATTATTAAAACAGATAACAGTCATTTTATTATCAAAAAACTTTTCTTTCTTATCCTCGATAAACCTTTCTACAAGATATGAATCGTTACTACTCGGCGATCTCCGGGAAGCTTCGTTATCCCAGTGACAATATATATACCCAAATCGTAAAAAATGTCATGTAGACCATGAAGACGCGTGGGATGTTTTATCCAATTATGTGTACGTCAATGACCCGGTACACGGATTATTCTATGGTAGTCGCTTTTGCACTTTTGAAGGCGTTTCATCGACTCATTTCAGAGTATTATGTCCTCTTTTGTACATACCACTTGTAATGTAAAGGCCGATTGAACATAACCGTTTCATTTTTATAGAGTTAATACGATATTCTGGTGAAGAAAAGGTAAGTTTAAAAAATCTTTTCTATTCATAAACACAATGTTGTCTTTTTTTCTTGATATTTATATTTATTTATTTATTTTTAATATTCCAGAAAATGTATAATGGTATCAGAGAAATTCCAAGTGTTAATAGTGAAATAATCAGCGAAACAAAAAAAAATAACTAAGGCATTTTAATATTTCAAACGCAGTTTATCAAAAAGTAGTGTTTATTATTACAAATAAGTAAACATACAAAGGCAAAATGACAATAGCACCTTGCCATGAAAGGACTGTGGGAACTCTTAAAAAGTTATGACATAGAAGAAAGAACTGACGCTAAAAGCTTCAAAACTGACGTTAAAAGTGACACTGACGTTAAAAGTGACACTGACGCTAAAAATGACACTGACGCTAAAAATTTCATGGTCTTGGGGCTCACTAAAAGTTGAGAATTTTCTACGCTTAAGTTATATTTTTAAGAGTCGGTCTATTTTACAATTGTTGGAAATTGTTATAAGTAAAATGTTAACAAATATAATCCATAACTGAGTGATCTCGATGTTTGATCCAGAAATTATTAGTCTGTCAAGGTTTATAACATGTAAAATGCGTGCTTTCTGTGAAACAAATCCCTTTCCTGCTTATGAACTACATTCGGGATAAGACACTGAATCACTATCATAACATTTGATCAAATCGTCGTGACGGGTTCGGATCAGTGACTCCTGTATTGAAAATAGAGTCGTTATGTCTTTAGTCATTTGGTCCGAGATATCCGACGTTTACCGACGCTGCAAGATATAAAAGCACATCTACTCGTCTCTCACTTTTCTTCCCCGGATCCAGATTTGAGTTTGCAGACTTAATCTTAATATACCAACCATGTACGTCATCATTAAAAAAGGCTTGCAAACCGCAAAAATATGCTCGTTAAATTTAAGTTTATACGGTGGTTGTGATTACAACAATGATGATTTTGTACAATTAGTAATTTGTTTCATATGCTGGATCCAACTTATGTTATTATATTAACCATTTACTCCATAGATATATCCTTATTCCATGGGCGAACCGTGTAGATCCAGATCAGCTGGCACATCGGTGGTTGCAACAATAGCACTTTTCTACTATTGCCTATTGCTAATTTGTTTACAATGTTTGGCCCATCCAGTTTATGTAATAATTTCAACCTTTTACTCTATAAATATATTCTTATTGCATGGGCGAACAGTGTACATCAAGATCCATGTCGTCTGATCAACATCTGCACAAGAGAGATTAGAGGGTACCTAAGAAAGTAGCTTAAATACGACTGTTATAAAAATTTACATTTTATGCATTTTTTAGAGACTTTTGTCATCAAGTTATTGAAATTTGCTGTCTTCAAGAATTGTTATTTCAAGAAAAAAAAATTGAGTTTTTGCCTACTGTGAACGTTAAAGGTTACCAACGAAACGCACAGTACACGATAGACGAACGCACGATACACGATAGAAGGACCCACGATACACAATAGAAGGAGAGCACGATACACGATAGACGGACGCAAGATGCACGATACATGCACGATAGACGCCAATTGTACTGTGACGAAACGCGTAATACACGATAGATAAACGCACGATACACGATTGACGGACGCGCGATTCACCATAGACAGACGCACAATACACCATAGACGGACGCACGATACACGATAGACGAACGAACGATAGACGCAAATTGTACTGTGAACGTTTATGGTTACCAACGAAACGCACAATAAACGATAGACGGACGCACGAAACACGATGGACGGACGCACGATCGATGCAAATTGTACTGTGAACGTTTTGAGGTTACAAACGAAACGCACAAAACACGATACATAAACCATGATGCACGATAGACGGACGCACGATACACGATAGACGGACGCCCGATAGACGCAAATATTACTGTGCACGTTAAGGTTACAAACGAAACGCACGATACAAGATAGCCGGACGCACGATACACGATAGATGGACGCACGATACACGATAGACGGACGCACGACAGACTCAAATTGCACTGTGAACGTTAAGGTTACAAACTAAACGCACATTACACGATAGATAAACACACGATACACGATAGACGGACGCACGATAGACGCAAATTGTACTGTTAACTTTTAAGGCGACCAACGAACCGACAATACACGATAGATAAACGCAAGATGCGATAGACGGACGCACGATAGACGCAAATGTTGTAACCTTATACGTTAAAAGTTCTGTACCCGTACCTGTCAAAGAACATTTTCAAAGTCCCTTCTGCCGAGAGCGTAAAAACGAACTCCTCGTTCTCCGACACTCTCCGTCTTTCACTAAGCATTGCATCAGACATCTATTTATAGGTATATTACTAAGGGACTAAATTAAAAAAACTGAAAAGATTTTATTCTCTTGGATACATAAGTATATAAGTAACAACAGTGATATATCATCGGGCTTAGTTCGTTCAAACATACATAAATTCAGATAAGTTTAAGATTATTTTCTAATAAAATCAATAGCGCACCGAATATCTATACATGTATTACATACGGCGTTATTGTTCATTTTTGACAGTATAACATTGTATAAGCCTGAAAGTGAAAAAAAGAACTTAGTGAAATTTAAAAAGAAGTGATATACATGTATTCCATTCTCCATTTTTATTTAATTCGTCCTGGTATACACACATGTATGCTACACTTTTATTTGTTATGTACTGAACTGCTAGAGTATAGTATTGCAGTAACAATATCTTATAACAACTTTTGGATAGGTCATTCTTTTTCATTTAACTTACATGTTAAATGTATCATTTTTGAGAATAGTTTTAGTTTGCAATAATTCTTATCCAGATCTTTGCTGCGTTAAACCTAATAACGCAGAATTCCCTCATGGTCCATTCGAACCCAGTTCATTTAAATATACGATATATTTCTCACTTAATCCTTAGAAAAAGGCCTATTTGTGGCATCAACACCACCACCACCATCAACAACAACAACTAGCTGCAGCAGCAACAACAATAACATTAGTATGAACAGATCCACAGTATTATCGTGTTTGTCTTTAGTTTTCTTTTAAGTTCTTCTGGTATCGTTTGTTTTCAAATCTTTCTCCTCATCCCCACCCACCCATCTCTCCCAACCCCACCCCTTCCGAATTGTCTCATCAGTCACGACCGGCACAAAAGGACTTTTGTTCTTGTCTTTCATTTACAAATGATAACAATATAAATTTAATTTAATTTAAAAGCATTTTATACTAATTTCATTTCGTACCAAAAAAGTAAATAAAAAACAGCTATTAGACAAATACCCGGTTCTTCGTAGTCATGTGCTTGTCATTTACGGATTGAAATCATATGGTGACTTTCTTATCCTGAAGAATTTCATTAAGTTAGTACACTATTTAAATGGTAGAAAACCGATCCGTCAATTTTGTTTTTAATCTTACAAGTAAACATCGAATGTTCACAGGTCCTAACTTTAAGTTCATTCATGAACATAGCATGACAAACAATGTATGTTTTATTAAAACGGTAGTTCTTACGAAATAGTTGTTAATGTGGAGTGTTGTTTTTTGTGGAATTGCCCCCCCCCCCAAAAAAAAAAAAAAAATTAAAATATTTAATGTATGCACGTTAATTTGATAATAATATATTTTATATTTCATTGGCATATAATTTATTTCAATTTAATTTAGCTTGTATGAAATGTAATTTGTGTAATTTATACTTTGTCCATTTATGTGCATGTTCTTGTAAAAATATTAGTTGAAAAAAAAACATTGATTCAGAAATATTAACAGAAATATTAATTCACATTTATTATACAAACATTTTTACGAATTTTTAATGATATTGTAGATTGACTCTTATGTTACCTATTTCTATTGTATATTCTGATGTTTCTAATACAATAATCACAAATACCTTTTAGAAAAGCATTCTTGTAGGTTCTTTATTGAAATGCATTTTAATTTCCATATTCCTCTGTGCCCAATATCATAAAAGTAAGATTGGAGACCAGTCTCAAATCTCATGCGATTGACTGAAATGGCAAACGGTCGCCATTTCAGCCAATCAGATGCTTGAGGTTTGAGACTGGTCTCCAATCTTAGTTTTATGATATTGGGCATAGAACTCAGGTCGATTCAGTGTATGCGAAAAGAAAAGGATTTGATAATGAAAACAATAATTTTAAGTATTTAGTGGTTAATTGTGTAAAAGAGATATCCTGCCGCTAGGCTTATCCTATTGCAAAAGCTTAAATCTCGTATTTAGGATTAAAACATATCAGACATGTTTCATAACATTTCTTGTTCTTTATTTTGGCAAAATAAAGAACAAGAAATGTTATGTTTGGTTAAGTTGATAATACCCTGCTGTTTATAATATTGCTATAAGTATGATTATTTGTTTATTGTACATAGAAAACACGAATGTTCAGGTTATTTCTAGTCTGCATCAGATTTCCTTAACCCTTTCCTCCATAGACACACCTTTATTGCTTGAGAGAACAGTTAAGATCCAGATAAGCCAGAACATCCCGTGTCGTCTAGCAGGATCTAAACTGTTAGCTTATTGATTCATAATGTTATTCCTATCAAAATGCGACCAGTGCAGATCCTAATCAGACGGCACGGATGTGCATAATTTGAATCTAAACTGGTCGCAGATGCGTAAAAATGCGTATATATGAAGGAAAGGGATAAAGTGGACAGGGCTATAATAAACAAAACGCACTTTTTGAAAGCTTAAAATATAAATAACTTTCATTTTGAAAACTTAATTAACGTATTATGTTTTATTCCTCACATTTATAGAGAGTCGAAAATCCTCTGTGACAATATGGAATTATTCAATTATAACATCCTATACCATGCGAGGAAAATCAAATTACTTTCTTTTCCTTATGTAATCTCTGCAAACAAGCCACAAACAGGCCGATTTCTAATGGTTAACAGGCATTTAGATGACGAGGAAAGAATCGTTTATTAAAACGGACTTTATTCTAATGAACCAGGGAGGAACAGTGCGTTATATGGTTTAATGCATCGTTTAAACCGATCGTAAATTTTCTAATTTTTTTTTGCTTTTTAATTTAATATCATCCTCATCCGGCGGGTCGAATTCAAGACTTTAATATCATTAGGCCCATGATGTTAATAATTTATTCGTATCATATTAAAGAGAAGTAATATTAATCCCATTTTTCATCATAGGTGGTTATTGCAACTGTAAAGGGAGGTAATCACTGAGGAGTCTGTCAGCTTGTTGCGTTGTTGTTGTTTTTCATTAGAATGCATTTTTAACACTGTATTACCATTTCATTGTAAATTGTAAGATTTCCCGAAGACTTTAATTTATCACTGATAATCGGATATCATCTATTATTAAATCTACTCGCTGTTATGGACGTTGCTGCATCCACATCAGATGTTAACTTTTAACTTGATTCTCTACTATGATATTTTTCTTGTGTAAATTATGTGGCTATTAAGTGTTGTTGCGAGTACTTCAAAATAGATTTGTATATAAATGTATACAATATAAGATATTTGTAAAAAATTTTTTGACTTTGACTTTTCCCGTAAATAGATTACTTCAGAATAAAATGTTGATTTCTTTCTTCATAAGTCCTTCAGGCATCATTGCACCGTCATCGATAAAAAACCCAATAAAACTTACGGATACCTAACTTTCATTATATCGTTGTGATATCTGATCCTAGAATCATAAACTGACATTGGAGACCAGTCTCAAATCTCTAGGATCTTATTGGCTGAAATCGACCAGTTGCCATTTTAGCCAATTAGATGCTTGCGATTTGAGACTGGTCTCATCAGTTAGTTTTTATGATTTTGGGCTCTGGAATGATTAAGGACAGTAACGGGCTTTGCAAGTAAGCCCCATTGGACCCAAGTTGACAATTGTTTTAATTGTTACCACTAAACTATAGGTTTAAAAGATTTTACATAAGTAATTATTTGCAACTTTTAAATTTTCGGATGATGATGTTCTGCGAGCAACATCTTTCAGGAATTATATTTCACACATTGTTTGCTATTATCTAGAAGATGTAGAAATGTTGAATAATTCAATGAATGAAATCTTTGCACAATGTGTGCTTAAAAACGGGCTACTGGTACCACACGTAATATACAGTTGCAACTTAAAAATCATTCTAGTAACTGTGACAATGTATTTCTCAACTAATGTTTTTTTAAAGACTTGTACAGAGAATTAAGGCTGTATTAAATTTCCACTTCATTCGTAAAAAAACCCATCTGAAAACTAATAAATATTCCATCATGTAATTCTGCAGCGCTCTGCATGACCATCTTTAGTTGATCGCGTGCTTACATATAAGGTTCCACGACAATGGAAGAAGTCTACATTTGGAATGTTTTTTACTAAAAGGAGTTTGATAGGTTTCTTTTGTTCATGCTAAAATTTCTTGCTGATTTACCTCAGGTTTTCGGTAAAGTCACCGGTCACCTGAACATATCACCAGACAGTGACATTATGGAGACTGATTGAGCCTCGAATAAACATCCTAAGGCTGATTGCTTTGTTACTGACCGTGCTAGTTCAGTATTACTTTTTAGCCGGCGGCTATACAGCCGCAGGCTAAAGAAACCGCAATTCGAAATCACAGACCTTTCAGCAGGTGCGCTCAAATGAAAAAGTCGAAGTACAGCTTCTGGTAGACGTCAGAAAAGAGTTCCAAAAGCAATCATAGAAAATCAGTTGTTTACGATCAATTAAATTGATTGCTTTTAAAGAATAATCAGTAAAACTCTTACTCAATGAAAGCAACGAAGGCGTACTGATAATATCGATATATATAATCAAATAAACTGCGTATGTGTAATACAATCAAAATGACGCAATATGGCGGGTGAATAGAATTACCGAAAACTACCCCAAAACACCGACTAAGACCAACATAACCGAAAACAACGAAAAAGACAGAAAAGTGTAACCAAAAACATTATTTTTGTACCCAATACCACTTTTAAAATAAATAGCATTTATGTTTAAATTCAAATTTTAATCATATTCGGTCCCTTTTTCGGTCTTATTCGGTTATTTGGTTGTTTTCGGTGATTCTATGCACCGTCAAATAGCAATATTCTGAACGCATATTCTGAACGCAGACACATTGCAAAAATGTTGAAGTGTTTCAGTATTTTGAGGGATGTATTTTTGATTTATTCAAAATATATAATGTGTCGACAGTTTTACGTTTTGTTACGTAAGACGTATGGGGTTTAGCCCAAACTACACACACCTCCAGTGATCTCCCCTCAATTGTGTTTACCTAAAACATTAAACATTTTCGAAGATTTTGTTTCAACAAAAAGAGCGCTCTATGGGCTGTCTAGCTAATGTTTTGTGCGAATTTTAATTGTGAAAATCATGAAAATGATGCCAAATGTGTTTTTTTGGAAGTGGAATTAACTTGACTCCGCGAAATCCTGGAAGGATTACAAAATTTAAACACAAACATCGACAAAAATTTATTACAGACACTGTGTAATTTCCGAAAGGTCAGGAAGAGTTTTGAAACTGTTTCAACTGTATTCCTAAAATTGCATGAGGACAGTCATTGTATGCATAAATGTGCAATCAACTTTACTTTAAAAGTTTGGCATATTTTGCATTTGATGATTTGTATCAACCAGCTGCATGAACACACATCTGAATATTGTTTACATTTTCTGGTGAGGATGTAAAGATAGACACTTCAACTTCAACATGTTCAAGCACTTTGGAAAACAAAGTTCCGTATCACACCGGCTATTACACCATCCAGATTTACAGGTCTTTACAAGGTAAATAGTTTTATTTGTTTGCAAGAATAGCTGAAATTAGCTTCCTAAGCTTCAATGATATGCAGACAATATGGCCGGATGATTTGGCCCAGATTAATGAACTAAACAGATGGGACATGCAGACTATAAGGCCTGCAGTTAGAGACTAACGGCCAAGCTTTAAGACCGCCCAGATATATTTAGTAGGTCCCAGATATGAAATGAATAATGCAGCACCTTCAATTTTGGAAAAGCTTTTGTTGCTCAAAATTGTTGAAATTTTATTTATTTGATTTATCAATACTACCACATAGCCTAGGGAAACCAGTATTTTTAATGTTAAAATTACCTAGTTTTCCCAAGGTAACCAAAAAAACAATCTCACTTTTTTAAGACAAATTTATATCAGTGTAGAATAAACTTGCAAATTAACCACTGACTTGATTTCCCACCTCAGGGGTTTCAATTATCAATAGATCTGTATGCAGATTCTTGCATTTTGACGTAAGCAAATAAGTTTTTTTTCCACATTTGACCCCACCATATTCTGAGCTTGGGAAAAAACATATTTAAAATAAAATATAAATCTTATTCAGGGTTCCTCTATGTGCTAAATCTGAAAAGTCATTTTCACCTCATTTTAGTGGATTCACAATCAGCCAAAAGTAAAGGGTTAAAATGCAATAGACATGTGCACAATATTAATCACTATTATTGCAAAAATTGACCACTTAATTATTTTAATTCTCCAAAATCAAAATGACCCCAAACTCAAAATGGTGGGGGTGTTAAATTTGAAAAAAAAAATATGCTTGCATCAAAATGCAAGAATCTGCATCTAATGTCCCTGAATTATATCTTCTTATAAATTTTGTTTTTAGTTAAATTAATATGGCATATAAAGTGTTAATATTTCTGACTAGCAATATATTATCGCATTGACTTAGTTAGTAACTGAAATAGCTTTATGAAGTAGAGTAATTTCTGAAATAGATTCTAGTTGAAGATGATAATATTCATAAAGAAAGATTGTTCATTCTAAGGGGCATAACAAAAACTGATTGACATACAGCCCCTTTCTGCCATATACAATGTATATGCCTTTATCACATGTGCATCTAGTGTAGATCCGGATCAGACTAAATATTTGTGTCATCTGATCAGGACCTACACTGGTCACATCTTGTTTAGAAATAACCTTATGAATCTTAAATTGAACAGTGCAGATCCTGATCAAACAGCACAGAGATGCAGGGTGATCTAATTCTACACTGCCCATGCCATAAACTTAAGGTTCATATTAATTGGAGTTAAGGGTTAAAGTTAGAAATGAATTTTCTGTGCAAAACACAAGTATTCCATGTTTTATGTCTAATTTTTCCATGTTAGTAGACATAAATTATTATGCATAAGTATAAAGGGGCCTACATGGATACAGCTTTTATTCCTTGTTTGACAAGGTTAGACCATATCAACTTGCATATCAGTGGAGGCTGGTCAGTGGAGTCTGTTCATGTTTAGATCTTTTAGATACATGTACTTTCTGATCAAGCAGGGATTTCAGTTGCTTTTGAAAACCAGGTGTCATTTGACCCCTGATGAGATTTTCAATGGGTCAAAACCTGATCTTCACAAGTCATATCTTGTATTAAGTGATACTTACACATGTATTACTTAAAATTAATTTGCAAGACTTAATTAGGTGCTAACTTCATATTAAAAATGCAATTTCCTAAATACTTATCCTCATTATTGCAAAAATAAATCACTTTTTAAAAGTTTTTGTGCATCAAAATTACCCCAAGCTCAAAATTAGCTGGGGTCAAAAGTGGAAAAAATATCAAATTTGTTTGCATTAAGATGCAAGAATCTGCATCAATTGAAATCACTGGATCAAGAATCAAAGTGTGTGGATTCAGATCAGATGGATGCCTCACATGCATTAAAAAGTCTAAATAGAGTTCACAGATAACAGTAGGGGAGAGAGTGTCTGTTAAGGGCTGTGCTAATGAAATGAATATAAAGAGCCCCTTTATCTAATTTATTAGGTTGGACACCATTAAAATATGATTACATTAACATAATGCTGACTCCCTGTGACACATTGTTATACATAAAACCAAGATCAAATAGCCTTTCACAGGGTCCCTGACTCCCTGTGTAATTACTTTGAAAGTGGAAATAATAAAGAGAAATACAAAGAAAAGAAATAAGTTATAATAATATAAGAAATAAATATAATTTTGCTAACCCAACAATTTTCATACTTTAATTGACACAAAACATTTGTTGTGCCTCTTTCATTTACTAAATGAAATTATAAGGCATTGGCATTGCCCTAAGTTGTGATATATTGCTATAAAGAATGGATATAAATTTATATTACCCTCGTCAAGTTCAACTACTGTTTAGCATCCTGACATGCACTCCACTGTTTGGAATGAACTAAAATTGGTACTTGTGTAAATACTTGTATTGAGTTGCATTACAACCATGGCTAGGCATTCTAGACAGTGATGCATTTGATTCTGATATTGCTTGATCAAACATGACCTGTAATATTTTGTATTTGTCCAGTTCGATTGCTTTTAATGTTCCTTTTTTTCATTTATTTCAGTAGTTCTCCTAAAATTACTTTTTAGCTCATCTGTCAAATAGTGACAGGGTGAACTTTTGTACTCAACCTTTTGTCCTGCGTCCATTCACAATTGTTGTCAGTCCTCTAGCTGCTTAATTTTTATCAGATCTTCTTCAAACTTGGTCAGAATGTTTATCTCAATGATATCTAGGTCGGATTAAAAACTGGGTCAGGTGACCTTGAAAACTAGGTCACTAGGTCAAATTATAGAAAAACCTTGTCTGCAGTCAAGAGGTCTTAATTTTGGTCTGATCTTCTTCAAGCTTGGTCAAAATGTTTATCTCAATGATATCTAGGTCAATTTCGCAACTGGGTCATGTGATCTTGAAAACTAGATCACTAGGTCAAGTTATAAGAAAAGCTTGTCTGCACTCGAGTGGTCTTAATTTTGGTCTGATATTCACTTCCATTACCATAACATCTTAGTTCCTTTCTTGAAATTGCAATCTTGCATTATGGATTCCGGAGTTAAGTGTCAAAATAAACTATTTAGACCTGTCTGCACAAAAGCAGCTTCATTTTTGATTTGCATTTAATCAGACTTGTACAATAATTGAGTTACTATAAGATCTTGGTTCCTTTCTTGAACCGGCTAGATTCCATCAGGGATTCCAGAGTTATGGCCATTGAAAGAGCCAAAGAAAGCTATTATGGCAATTGCATTCGCATCCACTGACTCTTGAGCAGTTGTTGACAGGTGAGCGACATAGGGTCCTATGGACCATCTTGTTAAATATTTTGACCAGTTTTATTATGAGTGGTTTGTGCATTTTTGCAAGCAAATGACATATGTCTTCCATAGGAGTTTCTTCATTCTGTTCAGATATTATATATTTACAATGGCTGGAATAAAACTGGAAGTCCTGTTACATTGCACATCATGGGGTTGTTTTATTTTGATTATGTTTACGATCCGCCGGCTTCCAGCACTTTCAGTGCTTTGATTGTTAATTCCCATCTAAGATCAAATACTTCAGAAGGTGTACGGAATACGCTAGGAGGGATTCCATCGATGATTATTTATTTATACCAAGACAGATAGTAAAATAATTGCATTGTTTTCCGTTGGGAAATTGTTTGTTTAGTGTATAGTGGTTTAACTATGGTAAGAAAAGTGCATTTTGCTTCAACAAAAAAAAAAAACGTGAATACTTGAAGTACCATGTTGTATTTACTAATTTACACGCATTTTAAATACTTAATGACAATATTGGTATATTTCAGTTTTAGTAATAACAGATTCTAAAGACTGGAGGAAATAGAATTACAATGCCGCTGTTTAGAAGGAAAAAACATCACAATATGGGTCTCATGGTAAGCACTATTGATTATATATTTTTAGGGTAACCGGAACATACGTGTTCCGTTGGGGCCATCGTTGTTCCGCACTTTCGACCTCTTAGGCGAGACCAAGAAAACAATAAACAAGAAACGATATCGCGTTCTCGCATCGTGTTTTCGCGATCTCGCATGGTGGTTTCGTGATCTTGCATCGTGTTTTTGCATTTTCGTATGCTCGTCCATGAGGTCGACATGGCGAAACAACGTTGACTTCAACGGAAGACCGTAGGAAAATGTTGTGAATATATGTTGATTGGTTATGTCATTCTCACTTGACAATAAGCAAATAGTGTACTACAAGAATGGACATATTAAGTAAAAGTTAACGTCTCACCAGTTTCTCTGACTAGTCCATTTTTTGACATGAATTGGAAAAGTGCTGATAAAACAGGTGATCAGCCGTTATTGATATATTTGACAACATTGTGCAACTCCTGGCCGTGGAATAGTTAACCACTGGATAAGGTCACGGAAATAAAAAATACAACAACAAACGTACGAGCCGAGGCTGCTGAGACGTAGGAATACGATAGTCAGGCAATTTTGTGAAGAATTTGACATTTATAAGAAAATTTGCTATATTTGATGTATATAACTGTCCTTACTCTCCAAAGGACACACATGATATTTCTGGGTAAGTCTGAAGTGGCTAACATCGACAGGTCTGAAGAACGAAGAATGAGTTCACGAGAATAAACTTGCATGCGTACTGTTTTGTAGGCCCTGGCTAAAGAGACCGCGAATATGGCCAAGAATATGATGGTGCTGGACAAGACGGAGGCGGCCTTGGAGAGAGAGGTGGAGAAAGAAGAGAAAAGACCCCCGCCAAAAACCTCTATAGGAAAGTAGGTTACGGTCACATGAATATCTGAATATCAAACTTTAACTATATGACACTATATACTGTTTTCACTCACAAATTTACCAAGAGTTGACGGCAGACAACAAAAACTATGTAAATAAGGCGTTTTGTTGTGGGACGTTACAGTTCACAAAAGGGGGAGAATTTATAGAGAATTGTTAGGATACTGTTCTTGACACCAAATTTTATTAAGTGAAGTGAAGTTTATTTCTTAATCTACGCATCATGGTAAAATTACTCTTTGGATTGATTTTGCACATACAATAATTTTCTAGAGCAGAATACGCCAAATTTAAACATTTGCGAAATTTCTCACTCGTCTGTGTGGATTTTAAATGCTAACGTTTCGTTTGCAGAATTCGACGTAAAGGGGAGCACGTGATACATGGGAAATACGTGCTGCTAATTGTGATTCTTCTCAACGTTATCGACTGCCTGCTTGTGCTTGCCGAGCTAATCCTCGATATAGAATACATCACAGGTCGGTTTGAAAATGTTTGTGTTTGCAAGCTTGACTTTTCAAATGTAAAGATAACAATTTGGCGGCCATCCCTAGCCAACCATGCAAGAGACAGATATAGAGAATACCATCCGTATCCCCAATAAAAAGGATAGTTCAAGTATGCCTGTATACTGCCACCCATACTGACTGTCATTCTGGATGGCTTGAAATTAGCATATTATCATTAATGGAGGTAATTGAAACTGATTACACCGAAGTAAAGTACGAGGAGACTTTTGTCAACCGCCGCCACACGGCACTTAATACCTGTTCAAAAATCACGTTAAGTCAGCAAAATTAATAAGAAAAAACAGTAATAATAATAAAAAACACACTCACTGTGAACGGCATTTATATTGTTTTATCTTTCCGTCTACATATGTGTCTCTTCTAAGGTGCCTTTCTGGCTCTCTAATAATAGAAGTAAAATAAGGATATCAGGAATAGACCCACACAGGAGATACAACTCCCAAACAGGCAAACAGTTAAGAGGAAAATATATCTTGTGCATATAAAAAGGTCAATTTCGAAATAGACAATTAACCAGAATAAGAACTGAGGGTTATATAGAGTCTAAGCTAAGCAAACCTCCGAGAAAACGTGCAAAGTTGAATGTTATCTGAAGCTAAATCCAACGTGTTTGAACAGGGTAGCATTGAAAAAATGTTAAATAAATATTAAGGCAAGAAAAACGCATGCTAAGAGACGTAGAACTCCACAGTTTGTAAACTCTTTCAACAGTCTTTGCTTTGTTTTGATTTGTGCAGATCTTCTTAAAATCGAGGAGAATAGATCTACTCAATTCATCGGCGCTATGAAATGTCGCTACCCAGCTAGCCTTGGTGAACTGGGCTCTGAAGCGACGCACATCGACGAGCTTATAGAAGAAATTCTAAATGCAAAGCTCACTTGGGATCACCGTGATACCGGAAGTGACGCACCTCTAGTACCGGCCTACAACAGCACGCGTAGAAGAAGATCATTGGATGGTTTAGTTAACACAAGTGCAGGGAACTCCACGGACTGTGGCGATGCTACCTTTCTTCATGGCTACAGTGATTCACATCATTTAGAGGAGAAGATCGCTCATAGCATCCATAAAGCCAGTATAACCATACTCGGTATTCTTTTTCTAGAGGTAATGATATTTCAACACCGTTTCCTTCTTTGATGTGTAGCAAAGGGTAGCTCTGTTAATGTCAATGTCCTAGAATGTTATTGGGTGCCATTTATTAGAGGAGTTTTATTCCAATTTCATATGAGTTATAGTAAATCTCAAAATTTAATAGTATTTTGTAATAAATAAATTTGCCGACAGGAAGTCACCGGATCAATGCCAGGTAGTGGAAAAGGCCTGGTTCGGGGCCATAAACTGCATTTTTCTTCAGTCAGTCACACATTCTGCGTGGTAAAAGACCTCCTGTCCCTTACATAGGGAATATGTATTATGAAAGCATATACAATTCTTGACATCTTGCAATTGTGGTTGCTTTACCCTAACTCCTGCAAGTATGCGCACTTTAAATGTACAACCAATTCTGTAAAAGCAGCTTTAAAATGTAATTAGATGTAGTTGTGTTGTCTTCTTTCGAAATTCTCTCTTGTTGTACTTGCGCAATAAAGTGAAAAGACTTGTTTTCAGACCAAATTTAATATTGTAGAAGAGACTTTGTATTATTTATTACAAAGGTAGGCGTACATCAATCATTCGAAGATATTTGTTGCGTTTGTTTCAGGAAGTTTCATGTAGGTTTTCTTAAAACAGAACGCATCCTTTTCCGCTGCAAGTAACAAATATATAGAGCATGTAAATCCAGGGGAGATAATGAAGAACTACCGCATTTCGTGTAAACCTGAAACGTTATTGCGACGGTTATATATTCAAACAAAATACAAAATACTTCCTATTTACGGTTTTGATTTAATTGACTGTTTTAACTTAATAGTAGCGTTGTTTGTGCCGTAAGGCGGTTGAAAATTTCTTCCCGTTGTAAATTGAGCACGGTACATATATTTGTGTAAATATTGAATAGCGCTCAACACGGGGCTTGGCGGGGTTGACAGTAATACAGTAATATGCATTTCTAATTTCGCACATGAACAAGGTCTTGATCAAACCGAACCTGCAATATTTGTCGTGTTTGGTGGATTTTAAGTTCCTTTGTCATCATTTTAATTATCACAATAGCGTTGTTTATTTCGTGTGGCGGCGTTATCAACCGTATAATCTTTTCATACGTTTGCACTGAAATATGGTAGAAAGTAGATCACCTTGCGAGTTCGATTGCCAGTTCATTCAACTAAACTTACGAATTGTGTCTTTTGAATGAGACTTTGTACGAAACTAAAATATAAACTTATATTTTGATGCAAATGAACATGTAAACAGTGACCTGCTTTCACAATGGTTTCTTTTTTCAGAACATGTTCAAGATATTCTGTGTTGGAAAAGCAATGGTAGAACACAAGCTAGAGGTAATCTTTTTGATATAGGTCATGTCCTTCTTATAAAATCTTATAGTCCAAATTCAGTTTTCTGTCAGTTATTTTTATAACGAGGGATTATGTGTAACAGTTAGATGACGGAGTTTTCCATGAAAACATTGGTTAACTTTATTTAAATTTTTTCATAATAGATGCGTTGAATTTTTTAAAATCAACTCTTCGAATAATAAGCTATTTGTCGGCGTCGCCTTTATACTTTTAGGTTTATATTGGACTTATCTTACAAACTTTCAAATTCTAAGCGTTAAAATATAACACAAGTATTGTTTATCACCATCGCTTCATTAAGTCTGCCGAAGTCAATATGTGTAAAGAAATTGAATGAAAAAAATAGTCGAGTTAGTAGGAAACTATCGTCATTTCATAATGAAAAGGACGTTTTTATGAAACTAACACACCTTGAAACAAGAACAAACGACATCAGAAAGATTGTTTGACTAAGGCGTCATGTTCTTTATAATGTCATATTGTTACAATTATATTCTCTTTTAGTGCTTTGACAGTTTCATAGTGACGGCGTCGTTCATATTGGATATTGTGTTCGTCAAAGGCTCGCAGCAGTTTTCCCTACACGAGCTTGTGCTGTTCATGGCCTTTATTGTACCATGGCGGATTATTCGAGTTGTAAACAGTAAGAAAATGTCACATTCTACAAGGACTACTTTTTACAATCATTGATAATTCTAGATTATCTGACACTTATGTTTCGAAAAGCCGTACCTATCTGTTTTGTTAGTTATCAAGCTCGCAAACTGCAAGTTAGGTCAATCGAAACATGGTTCATTTTTTTCTTGTGGATTAATTTGCGCATCTTCTGAGCGCAAAGAAAAAATACAACATAAATTAACCTAAAAGAATATAAAAAATACATTGTAATGCAAATTAAATAGCTGATTGAAGAATTATACAGATTCCTCTTTTTTCTATGTCAAAAAAGTTGTGAAAAGAATTGTTTTGCTTGAAATCAATTATTCAATGTCTTGCATAATAAATATTATATAATAATACAATTAATAGTCTATGCTTAGCCATGTGTGCCTCTAGAGGCGTATCGTATCGTATCACAACTCATATTTGCATACCTTATCATAACTCATATACATCTTTGAATTTGTTTAACAGGTCTTGTTGTGGCGATAATGTATCACGAACATCTCCGACTGGTTCTTGTATATAAACACAAAAAGAAAATTTCCCAAGAACTTAAAGAAGCCAAAAATGACATAAATGGACTTAAGGTAGGGTTTCCTTCAAAATTAATTCTAATTCTGGTTTATGGTGTTAATAGGTATATTAGAAAAAGCTAAATTCAACTCTGCCTCTAGAAAACACAACTCCATCATAAAGCAAAACGTGGATAGAAAAGAATTTGTGTTTAAATACGATTATTTTCAAAAAGACAAAAACGATACCTGAAGTTAAGACTGGTGAGCTTGTCAGTTATGAGGAAGTGAAGCTCAACAATTATTTTAAATTCTCTCTCTCTCCTCTCTCTCTCTCTTCTCCCTCCTCCTCTCTCTCTTCTCCCTCCTCTCCGTCTCTCTCTCTTCTCCCTCATTCTCTCTCTGTCTCTCTCTCTCTCTCTCTGTTCTCCCTCCTTCTCTCTGTCTCTCTCTCTCTGTTCTCCCTCCTTCTCTCTGTCTCTCTCTCTCTTCTCTCTCCTTCTCTCTCTCTCTTCTCCCTCCTTCTCTCTCTCTTCTCCCTCCTTCTCTCTCTCTTCTCCCTCCTTTCTTTCTCTCTCTTCTCTCCCTCTCTCTCTCTTCCTCCTCCTTCTCTCTCTCTCTTCTCCCTCCTGAAGTTAAGACTGGTGAGCTTGTCAGTTATGAGAAAGTGAAGTTCAACATTTATTTTAAATTCTGTCTGTCTGTCTGTCTGTCTGTCTGTCTGTCTGTCTGTCTGTCTGTCTCTCTGATGCTCTATTTAAGATTTTACTATTTAAGCATTTAAGCATTCTCTTTGTTTAAATAATAATAATAGTGTTTCCGTGAAAATAAATATTTTTGTATTTGGGGCCTTCTCAAAGAGCATTCTGCTGACTATTAAACTGTCAAAATGATTGCTGTTTTTCTAGGCATGTATAGACGCCCTTAGAAAGCTTTGTACAGATGCTGGAATATCCGACACTTCAATAGATTTTAAATTAAGTAAGTACCCACTCATTTTAGGCCTACGTTTTGCTTACGGTTTGTGATCCATACCTTTTGAGAGTATGAATTCGTTAATATGTTCAACCTGTCATAACAATCGTTCCAAAAACGTCCATATTATTACAGTGTATGTTCGCTAACGTGCTAAAGGCTGTTGGGATATCCAATTTTTACAACTAAACTAAGCAACACAAATAACAAATTTAAGCAATATTTTATAGACAACAACATAAGTGGTTCTTTTGTTTAACAACTGTGAATACTATAAGATATTTGTAAAAGCGTATTCTATCTTGAATTTCCTGGTCGCTTAAAAACGCCAAAAATTGTTTTTCTGTCATAATTTGATTTTTTTCAGGTGCCTTACATATTGTTGTCAGCATCATATTACTCGTTTTTGTGTTCAGCTGTAACTAGAATTTTAAGAAATTTTAGGTCTGGCGATTTTTCCTCACTTTTAACAACGTATGTAATATAAACATAAATAGCAACATTGATTTGTAAAAGGTTTTATGAACTGCATTTTGCCGTAATAGATAGATTTTGATTATTTCCTTTTTTATCGGCGACATTGACGAAATGAGCCCTTAAAAGTGTTTTATCTAACAATCAGTGTGCAAGCTTCCGTTCTTATTAATTCAATCTTTTTAAACATCACAATTCTCGTATTAATCGAAATCCAGACTTATATCATTTGTTTTTCTGGCCTTTTCAATTCATTTTGATTTTCAGACGTGTACTGGAAAGTAAAAGCTCAAACCAACGTTACTGGAGCGTTATCAAGTTTCGCATTAGGCGGCGATGCCATGAAGAAACCTTTTATTGTAATAGCAAATGGTGATATACACAATCCAAGTAGTGTTGTAACGGTTGATACAAATGTCCAAGGTACTTATTAACTATTTATAGAAAACAATATGTAAGAGGAGTTATACCATGTAACCATATATCGTTTTTACAGTATTAAAATAGATTTGCAATTAGATCATCAATCGATAGAGTAGATTATTTTATTAATATTACATGACAGAAGTTGCTTTGAGATACTCAATTACTTACTAAACTTTGAATGTTGTTTAATCCGCTTAGACTTGTATTATTAATTAAGAAATGTTTAAGATTAATATTTATCTCACACATTATTACTTTAAGTAAAATTTACGGGTTTCAAAGCCATGTGCTAATAACGAAATCCATGGATAGACACACGTTTTAGATGTTTAATTCAGCTGCTCTATATTTTAAACAGTATCTTTTACAATTTAACCATGATTAGAATTCTTTCACTAGGACAAATTGTACTTGGTTGTTCATATGAGAACCTGTTGGAGCAAGTATTAGGTTTGTGAACCCTTAAACCTGGTTTAAACCCCCAGTGACATTTTGATTTGCCACTGACCGTTCCAAGGCGGTAACCCCTCGGGTTCACATTTTTGTTAATTTTTTGTGGTGTCTGTTTTGAAACTGATCATTTTATTAACCATGCTTTCTCTTTATCTTCTTGGCTGTGTCTTCTGAATGTGACAATTCTTCATATGCATATTTCACTTTTTACACATCAACGAATTTAATAAAAGCAACTTAGTTTTAATTGTCCAACGTTCAGAAACATTTAGCAGTTCTTTCATGGGAGAGAAGAGAAGAGCAGGCGTACAGTAAAACAATAACATATCTATAGTACAATTGTTTAAAGTTTGCAGCCAAGGACGGTACCAACCTTTATTTAAATTCCTTTGAATAACATTATCTTATAAATTTTGTCATTCGAAGTTTAAACGAAACTTTAATTACATATATATAATATTTGATGATTAAAAACTCGTGTAACAGGACTCGGTTTAACCCAGGTTCTTTAAGATATTATCTGGGGAGTTTCTAAATAAAAAAGTAACATTTTCAGTTCACACTTTTATTTTCCCAATGTTCTCATATTCAGAATAAATTTTAGAATTTATTCAAGTCATTTTCCTAAATAATGTGAAAATACCAAAAAAAACCCATGTGTAAGAAAGAAAAGAGAAAGAGAAAGAAGAAGAGAAAAATGGCCAGTCTTGTGACAAGAGGTAAACTTTACCTTGTGTGTCTGTAAGCTTGGCAAAAAAAAATGAGCCGAATCTCAGGTTATATAGCAAAAATATTGCCGCCAAAAATATGACAGCCCACTTTTCATGAGAAAGGAGAGAGAGAAAGATTCAGTTGTGAGAGGGTTCTACCAAAAATATAAAGATAATCAGCAATACATAGCATAGTTTTACAATGTTTTACAATGTCAAATAATACTAATGATGTTTATTTAAGAGCCCTCTTGCTTATTAAATGAATATAGATGGGGAAAAGCATGCACAGTTGACAATAGACAGAGCAACACAATGTACTATAAAATGACTAGTGTTAAATAGTGGAAATTAAAGCGGCTGTTTCATAACATATCAAAATAAAAACCCAATTTCGCTACACTCCCCCCTTCTTAAGACCAAATTTTCAACAACAACAAAAAAAATTTGTCCAAACACACAAAAATATAAAAATGTCACAAGTCAAATAGTTCACTGTGTCCTCTTTTTCTTAAATGTCACAACAACACTTCCATTTTCAACTTCTGAAGCTTCTTGATCTCTACAGACTTCCCCTCCCCGGACTAGTATGTCTCCTACCACATTGGTCCTTTTCCGCTTCTCAGACATCCTTGTCTTATGATCAAACTGGAACGGTAGAATCCCAGCTGGATCTGTAAACTTGGAATTCACGACAGAGGTTATTTGTAGTTCGGAAGTCACCTTAAGTTTGTGTCTTGTTTCCATGTGTCGCCTCACATTGAATCCTCTGGGAGATTTAAATGAACAGAAAGGGCATAGGAAAAGGATTATGTTGGCCTTGTGTTTGTTGTCCCAGTGTCTTAGAAAGGATGAGAAACTGGCATAATCATGCCCGGCACATGTAGGAACAGGACATGGTGTTGGAACGTTAGGCCATAGAGGCCTTTTCCCAGAGCTGCCCGTGGGCTCTTCGCCTTCTAAGAAATGCTCAACATCTTCATCTACCCCGAATAGAATTTCAGGTTCCATGCTGAAAAATAAATCAGAATTAATACAAATTTATAAAAATCATACAAAATAAAATACAACAAGCGTAAAAATATCCCAGTCTGGACAACAAAGTTTCCTGAGATAAACCCTATAGTTGGATGAAATCCTAAGCTCTTTTTGTAAAGAATTATGCCGCTAAATCTTGGACAGCTGCAGACAGTCCTTTACTTTTAGGGCAGTACTTTATTAGAGTTGTTGTCCGTATTTCAACAAATGTGCAAAATAGTAATGTATAAATTCTATAAATTGTTCAAATTCTTTATTGAAAAAAAACATCTATAAAACATTATCAACTAGGATTATGAAGACAGAGGATGGTAGAGAAGAGAAGAATATGTGAGTATCAAAGAAGAAAGAAAATGGTTTTATTGAACAATAAATAAGGAAAACAAAATTGGTGTTGTGAAACTGATTTTTTTTTTAAAACAAATACATGCATCATTGTGAAGGCTTAAAATAAAGCCTTTAACATCGACAATATTAAGGCTTAATATAAAGCCTTTATCTTCACCAATTCATTATAACATTAATTCAGAAGATATTTAAGCATTAATTATTTAGAACCACATGAAATGGAGTCTCATGCATTCTAAACACTGTTATTGCTGTGTAGCAGTCTAGTAGGCTCCAGACCAATAAATTTGTCCGGTATGGACCATTATATCAGGATTTTAGCAGTAGCTACATTCATCCGTATCAACTAGATGCTTGAACACAGTGAAGAAATATTCAAAAGTACATGTTTTCCAAGAAATCACATGAGAATAACTTGGTAAATAAAATACAAACAAGCAATGAATGAATTATCATTTAACATGGTCTTTGTGATCATGTAATATAACACAATTTTAATGGGTAAATACTGTACACAAATATTATGTTGTGTTTCAAATCATAATTGATAACATTGAATTATTTACAATTACAGGCTTCCCTCATATCATAACTTCCAGTTTGAAGTAAATGATTATTGAGCCCTTAAAACAAGCTGCAGTGCAGTTTGACATGTCACCCTAATTTTTTTAAGATGGTGAGAATATTTGCTTAGGTTTAACCCTGCGACCTGTTCTTGTAGTGTATGGGGATGGAACAAATGTTGCTGGTTGCAAATCTTCCTCATCTTGGTAAACAGTATTTTCAGCTGACTGCATAGGACTGTCGGGATCTGAATGTTCATTACTGGGTTCAGATAGAGTCTCTGAGTCTGAATCATTAATTTCATTGCCTTGATATTTCTTAAGATGATCTACATGTACCACAACATTTCGTTTTGTTTGTACATGTTGAATCTGATAAGTCAAATCAGTAATCTTCTTAATGATCTTATACGGACCTGTCCAACCAAAAGATTATTTTAAATTTGCTAAAGGAGGATACCAACGCCAAACTAGTTCACTTTCTGAAAATTGCCTTGGCTTTAGACCTCGATCATAGGTCTTTTTCTGCCTAGATGCTGATAGCTTAAGATTTTGAAATGCTACATCAAATGAAAGCTCCATAGACTGCTTAAGCCATTCTACATATTGCGATGGACAAACTTGATTAATTCTGTCTGGACTATCCCCAAACATGACATCAATAGGGTATGAAATTTCCCTCCCAAACATAAGCATATTTGGACTAAATTTGGTACTATCGTGGCAAGTTGACCGATAAGCCATCATGACGAAAGGAAGGTGAATATCCCAGTCATCCCTATTTTCATTTACAAACATGGACAGCATTTGAAGAATGGAGCGATTAAGGCGCTCAATCATTCCATCAGACTTAGGATTGTAAGGCGTAGTCCTTGTTTTATTAATTTCTAATAACCTACAAAGCTCCTTGAAAAGATTAGATTCGAACTCGCGACCTTGATCCGTATGGATCACAGTAGGAATGCCAAAGCGGCACATAAATTCACAAACCAGTTTGTCAGCAACAGTTAAAGCAGTATGATCGCTTATGGCATAGGCTTCGGAATATTTAGTGAAATAATCACCGACAACCATTATATACTCATTGCCATCACTTGAAACAGGAAGTGGCCCTAAAATATCTATAGCGATTCTATCTAAAGGTCTAGTAGAAATATCTTGTTTCAATGGTGCTCTACCTAACCCAGGACCTGGCTTCCTACGAGCGCAGAGATCACATGCATTACACCAAACTTTGACATCCTTTGCCATACCAGGCCAGTAAAACCGCAGTTTAATGGCCTTTAGTGTACGGTCTCTACCCAAATGACCACCTAACCTAGTGCTATGCAGTTGCCTGAAAACTTCTGATCGCACCTCATCAGGAGCAACAATCTGAAAATATTCTGGGGAAACACCATCAACCTGAACATTCTTTCGGTAGAGAATATCATTTCTTATTAACAGAGATTCCCACATACTCCAAAGGGTCCTTACTTTAATCCCAAAATTTTGAATTTCCTCTTTAGAGGGTTTCCTAACAAAATTTCTTTTCAGCCTGACAATTATTCCAATTACAGCATCTTTTTCCTGCAACTCTCTAAGATCGGCCATGGACCATTTTTCGACCCAATTTGATTCATTACCCTCCTCAGAATTCAAAGGAGTCTCTACAGTACCAATGTTAATTGGAAATACAGGTATGGAGGTACCTTTATCCACAGAATGACTAAGATTTTCTATATCAGTGCTACAATCAGGGCATTCAGATCGTTTGCACCTACGCTTCGGTATTCTTGACATAGCATCAGCATTTGAATGCAATACGCCCTTTTTGTACTGAATTTCAAAGTCATATGTCTCCAGAACTGTTATCCATCTAGCAAGCATACCCTCTGGTTCTTTGAAATTCTTAAGCCAAATTAGAGAGGCATGGTCTGTGCGTACAAGGAAATGTCTGCCCCACAAATAATGTCTGAAATGCTTGATAAAGGTCACCACAGCTAAAAGTTCAATAAATGTGGTGCAATACTTTTGTTGTGACTTGTTTAAAGTCTTGCTTGCGTAAGCGATAACACGTTCCTCGCCATCTTGAATTTGCGATAACACTGCTCCTATTCCCTCTTTACTACCATCAGTATCTAAGATAAACTTCCCTTCCCTCTCAGGATATCCTAGAATAGGGGCTGTGACCAACAAATGTTTGAGTTTTTCAAAACTATGTTGACAATTCTCATCCCAAGAAAATTTTCTAGTTTTCTGCGTTAACTGTGTAAGAGGGAATGCAATGGCGGCAAAATCTGGAATATAACGCCTATAGTAATTCAGTAGACCAAGAAAGCTGCGAATCTCAGATTTATTCTCAGGAATAGGCCAATCTACAACAGCCTTTATCTTTTTCTGAGAACAAGTAATACCCTTATCAGAAACCAGATGACCTAGATATTCCACCTCTTTTCTAAATAGGTGACATTTCTTGGGTTTAAGGGTCAAATTTGCTTCCCTGAAACGTTGAAAAACTTGCTCTAAATTTTCCAGGGTTTCTTTAAAAGTTTTGCCAAATATTATGATATCATCTAGGTAACAGAGACACTTTTCCCATTGCATGCCTTGAAGGACTCTCTCAATTAGGCGTTCAAAGGTCGCCGGTGCGTTACATAACCCAAAGGGCATGACCTTGAACTGATGTAAACCTAGGTGGCTTGAAAATGCAGTCAGATGTTTGTGAGATTTAGACATGGGAATTTGCCAGTAACCACTAGCAAGATCTAATGTACAAAAATAGCGTGCTGAGGAGAAAGAATCTAAAGCTTCACTTATTTTTGGCAAGGGATAGGCATCCTTCTTGGTAACTGAATTTAATTTCCTGTAATCGATGCAAAACCTTATGGAACCATCAGACTTTTTCACTAGAACAATAGGCGCTGCCCAGCTACTACAGCTGGGTTTTATTATGTCCTGTTCTATCATTTTCTTAACTTCCTGCTCAACAATGTCTCTCTGAGCAATAGGTAACCTACGGGGAGGAATTTTTATTGGTTTTGCATCTCCTACATCAATAATATGTTCAACAAGATTCGTTTGACCTACTTTCCCTGATTCACCACAGAAAATGTCTTGATATTCCCGAAGCAATTCTGATAGAGCCTTGGCCTGATTTTCATTTAAATTTTCTGATGCTTCTTTTAGCAAAGGCTGTAGGTGATTTGGTAGCTCTGTGTCAGTGACAATATGAGAGCTTTGAGTGTCAAAACAGGAAACATCATCAATGGAAGTTAAACTGGCTACAGCAGTGTTCTTTTTCAGTTTAACATTCTGATCAGTAAGATTTATCAGTGAAATGGGGACACCTTTCTGAGATGACTGTATAAGTGTCTTACACATCAAAATACCTTTTTGGTTGATAAATTTGTAAGGTTCCACAATCCCTTCTGATTTATGAAAACCCCCATCAAGAAATCCCTGCACAACAATTTCAGAGTTTGATGGAATTGTAACAGAGTCAGTCAGTTTGATTCGTGCAACACTGTTGCTTTCTTGTTTGTTCAACTTAATTTTATGCTTTCCTATCTGCATGATACCTTTACCAAATTTCACACTGACATCAAATTCCTCCAAAAAGTCATTTCCTAAAACTACACTAATACCATCTAATTCAGCAACAATGAACTTGTATTGAAATTTCTCATTATCAAGCTCAAAACATAAATCAATTTTGCCCTCAACAACAACCTCACCACCATTGGCGGTTGTTAAGGTAGCATCAACATTTTCCAAATATAAAGGGTCATAACCTAACTTCCTAAATATACGCGAGTCTATAACTGAAGCTGCAGATCCGGAATCTATGAGAGCCTGACAGTGAACATCTTCAATAAAGAGTTTAGCAAACAAACATGCCTGTTTCTTAACTGGATCAATTATAATCATTTTCTGCCCTTTGCATGAGTCAACACTATCATAGGCTGAACTTTTGGGCCCAAGGTCAGCCTGACCTAGTTTTCCGACTTCAAATTAGGACAGTTTGTAGCAATATGTCCTTTACCATGACAACTGAAACACTCAAAATTTGTATGTTTTGACCTCTCTCTACTCTCTTGTCTACCCCTGCTATTACTGCGGCTATTATTGCGTTTTACTGCTAACGAAAGATTTTCAATCAGTTTTGCAATATCACTCAAAGTGATAGAATCTGTCCTACTAGTATGACTGGAGGGTTGTTTTGGTACCTTATCGCTTATCAAGTTTATTTGGCTATCTTCCTCAAAACGAGGTTTTTTAAGGATACCCTGTGCCCCTTCAAATGCTTCAAACTCAACTGCCAATGCAATAGCTGCATTAATGGTTTGGGGATGACGGAACTGTACATGACTACGTATCTCAGGACGCGAAAGCCCATTGATAAACTGATCAATGACATAAATTTCTCTTGCTTCTTGCCCAACCCCAGGAAATGCTTGTAAACAGAGCCTATGCAAAGCATAACCGAAATCGGAGGCAGATTCCTGCCTTTTCTGCCGTCTGTTACGAAACTCACACCGATAGGCAGTTTCTCTTTCAACAGGATTGAATCACCTAGTTAACAACCCCTTAATTTCCTCATAATTTGTTAACATGTCTGGGCGTATATCACTTAATAGTTTCTGAGCAGAGCCCCTTAAACTCATGATAAGCTGTTGAGCTTTCTGTGCATCATTCCACCTATTCCATGTGGCAACACTTTCAAAATGAATGATATAATCACACCACTCAACACTTTTACCATCAAACTTATCAGGTTCTTTTTCTCTTGTACCTGGTCCATTAGGAACGTAATTATATGGAATAGCTGGTGGCAATACAGGTAGTATACCCCTAGCCTGTGAACTGTAATGACTGGGAACAGTCTGACCATTATCACCGTATTGGTGACTTTGCTGAGTAGTGGTGTATACAGTATTAGTATTTGTGAAGGGTAAACCATAAAACGGTACACCAGGCACATTTGTGTTTTGAAATTGAGCGTTAAAAGGATATGGTACACCCTGTACTTGAACATGACTTGCAGTGGTAGTATGCATTTGGTTGGTGGTGGTATTTGACACACCCCGTACATAAGATGTATCTGTGTGTGGGTTCAGTAACACAGAAGAACGTGATACACCCTGTATGTGACTACCTACCGATTGATTCTGCATGACTGGAGAATATGACACACCCTGTATATGACGTGTATTGGCTGGAGTGTTGAACGGTAGAAATGATGTACCCTTTGTGTTATATGCACTTGTGTTTGGCGTACATGGTGGTTTGAATGACACATCCTGTACCCGAGGTACATAAGAATCATCAGACTTGTGTAGCATAGATGGTTTATGGGTATTATCACGGGGATACCGAAATGAATAACCATCCCCTAATTGACCTAACATAGTATTTGAAGTTGAGTCATTATAGCCATAACATAAAGGCTCTGACTTAAAAGTTGTGGGAACATCCTGAGCACAGTTCAAAGAAGTATCATTACTATCCATAAGAAGGTCCCATTTAACATGCCCCCTTGAAGCCATTGTTTTCCCCTTAAAACAAAATAAAAGAATAATGCCCCAAAATAATATCCTGGTCAGCGTGCACCAAAAATGTAACAGGACTCGGTTTAACCCAGGTTCTTTAAGATATTATCTGGGGAGTTTCTAAATAAAAAAGTAACATTTTCAGTTCACACTTTTATTTTCCCAATGTTCTCATATTCAGAATAAATTTTAGAATTTATTCAAGTCATTTTCCTAAATAATGTGAAAATACCAAAAAAAACCCATGTGTAAGAAAGAAAAGAGAAAGAGAAAGAAGAAGAGAAAAATGGCCAGTCTTGTGACAAGAGGTAAACTTTACCTTGTGTGTCTGTAAGCTTGGCAAAAAAAAATGAGCCGAATCTCAGGTTATATAGCAAAAATATTGCCGCCAAAAATATGACAGCCCACTTTTCATGAGAAAGGAGAGAGAGAAAGATTCAGTTGTGAGAGGGTTCTACCAAAAATATAAAGATAATCAGCAATACATAGCATAGTTTTACAATGTTTTACAATGTCAAATAATACTAATGATGTTTATTTAAGAGCCCTCTTGCTTATTAAATGAATATAGATGGGGAAAAGCATGCACAGTTGACAATAGACAGAGCAACACGATGTACTATAAAATGACCAGTGTTAAATAGTGGAAATTAAAGCGGCTGTTTCATAACATATCAAAATAAAAACCCAATTTCGCTACACTCGAAAATACTTTTCTGTTTTTCAGCCAAAAAGATAGAAGATGCTGTAGATGATAATGGTAACATGTCGCAAGAGTTAACAGCCATTAAACAAGGATCGTGTTCAAGTAAGCTGAAGAATTCAGTACGACACGAGAGCAACATTACAGTATTTTCATTAGGTCCATTAAAATAAACGAATTCTCTCCCTCTGTTTGTGTTTGTATAACCCATGTAAAATACCAAAAACAAGTTTGAATTACCTTATTATATAATAAAAATGAAAGCTTAGGTATTTTTAGTAAACGTTAATCCGCGTATAAATGTACCATCATTCATATATCTATTTAGAAGAAAAGTTTAGCACTTTATACTGGAAAGAATTATTGGAATTATACTAAATGTATTCCAAAGAGTCTGACTTTTCTAACTTTTTATCAAAAATTTGCAAAGAGGCTGCGTTCCGAGACTGCATGATAAGTCATGTCTTGTGACTAGTCAGTTTAGTTACTGGGGACAATTGAATTTTAACTCGAGCATTGGTTTTACTATGTATTGCTCCGTATTAGAGCTTTTGTGAAGGCAGCAATGTTAATCTGATTAATGTTAATGCGATTCGAACCCGTGACATGAAGATTAAGTTTACGGCGCTATGACCCAAATCAGATAGAATTACCTGATTAAAAATATAGCAAATAAATACAATATTTTAAATACTGACACATTTTTCAGGTCATTCAACCATAGAAACACCTAGCACAGAGAATGAGAATACCGAATCAGTTAGGACACAAACTGAAAACATTACCTCAATCAACGATGTCAGGTAAAACTCTTTTTTTAAAAATAGGAAAGTTATTCATTAGAAGACACAAAATCAAATAAGTTAAACTTATATATGCTAACAAAATAATACGTTCAATGGTTCCTTTTTTAAATTATTGAAACATAGTTCTCCCATTTTTAGTCCAAAATGCAATTATCAATACAAATTATCACACTAATCTAAGAGTTTGAGAGTGCAATGAAAGAATGTTTTGATATGTTAACATTTTTAAGCCCCGTAGTGACACAGTTTTTATACAAACCGGTGGCCTATCACAATAAACTTGCTCAGCAAAATTGATGGCAATCGGATGAAAGATATAACTTCGAAAATGTTTAGTTGTTTCCTTTTTGACATTGTAGTTTGGTGAATATGCGTTTCCTTCGTTGTTACGAGTGTAACACCTCTGTGCCCAAGGTTATAAAACTGAGCATGGAAACCAGTCTCAAATCTTCAGCCAATCAGATCCTTGAGATTTGAGACTGGTTTCCAAACTCAGTTTTATAACCTTCAGTCCTAAGCAAGTTAACAATCTTCTTCTGTTTACAGAGAAAGAAATGAAGTTATTTCAAAATCCAACGAGACAGAGAAGGAAAACCAGTCTAATGTTTCACACATTTCCGACGGTTCCAGATCTGACACATACGAAGGTAAATTGAGTACAGTAGAAGTTAAACAATCAGAAAAAATACTGTGTTTTCTGAATCTATTCAAGGTGCCAAGGTTATAAAACTGAGATTAGAAACCAGTCTCAAATCTATAGCATCTGATTGGCAGAAATGGCGACTGGTCACCATTTCAGCCAATCAGATGCTTGAGATTTGAGACTGGTTTCAATGCTCAGTTTTATAACCTTACGCACTGATATTTATTCACTTTTATTAATATCTGTAAACCAGAATAAATATTCAAAAAGCTCAAACACGTATATCAAGACAATGATCTATATAATCCAGTCAAACATATTTTTTGTTCTTTAGTTTAAACGTAGAGAGAAAAAGTGAGCAAGGATTATCAAATGCCCAATTTGAAAATGAGAACCCGTGGGGTTACTGCATTGGTTAAACATGGTCTTATGGTGCACCAACCTCACACACCCCAAACAGGTTCTTATATGAACAAACCAGTACAAGGTGTCTTGGTAAATTAACACCAACCCTACCATCGACTCCACAATATTGCATGCAAATGCACTGTCATATTAAACATATTAAGAAGCTAAAGCATTTTCATTAATGCCCACGAACATGCTAAGGTGTTGTTATTGTGTTACTTTTCATTTTTAGCCAAAGACAAGTTTGTGAACGATGATAATGACGACGGTGCTGATGATGAAGAGGGAAGTTACAACAATATTTCCACTCAATTGTGACAAACAAACTGCAATACTTATTGGAACAAATGGTCATACCTTTAACCTCTTTGTACATGTTACTACCGAGGCACGAACTTTCGTTAAACTCGTTAAAAGGACAGGACCGGTAACTACCGAGGCACCGACTTTCGTTAAACGGACAGGACCAGTTATTCTAATATTCGTCTGCTGGTTCAACTAACAGAATCCAGTTGCCGGTTGTTCGATGATCAACAAACCCAAATAAATTGGAGGAAACATGTTTGTGACATGACTTAAACTAAATGGAACGCAGGCCTGCATTTACATCTGGCAAAGAAATAATCATTTTCCCCAAAAGGCAAATCAAAGCCAAAGACATATTTGATTCGGCAAAAACGGCCTGAACCCGCTTCCATACCACCCCGTTCTGTTTTTATTATATTTTGGGGACTTTTGAAAATGTCATTTTCTTGTTCAACTTGTAGGCCCAGGCCTACATGGCCTAATAGTAGCTACACCACTGATAATGTTAATAAATTCGTTATGGTTCAACAATACATTCATATGTTATAAAAATAATTTAATACGTTTATCAGGGAAAGCTACACACAGTTAATAAATTCTTTATGGTTCAACAATACATTCATCTGGTAAAACAATAATTGACTACGTTTATCACACGAAGAATACAAGTCTCCTAACACAGTCAAATGGTGAAAAGAACACAGAGAGTTAACTTAAATGATACGATAAATTAAAAAGCAAAATAAGACACCACACATAATGGACGAAGAAGTCATCTTGGAACGGTCAGTGGGAAAACGTAAAAATGGAATATAATAACAGTATGCAGTCTTGACGTTCGTATTGTTTTCGAGTTGCGTGTGTTGTTTATTAGTGGGAAATGTTGTAGCCACACCAGTAATAAGTCAAATTCAGAAAAAAGGTAAATATTCTGAAAAGTGGAGGCATTGAAACATCACAAATTTCTTTTTAACGCTCATTTAGTTTTTTAATAGTTTGTACATCATTAAAAGTGTTTGCAAAGTGCTGTTCTGCGTTTAAAAGCCTGATTTTTTAAAGTTCCCTTCAAAACACCGGGTTTTCCTAAAAAGGAACAGTTTTTTTCACTAAGGTGGTATGTATATTTTTTGTGATGTCTATTTTGATATTGATTTAATAACCCCGAGTTCTCTTTTCCTCTGGTTTTGGCTGTTCGGGGTGTCTGTATATCATGAATGTTACCATTCTTAATGCAAATTTCATATTTTCATTTTAACTTGGCATAGCAAATTTTCGATTCATTTAAGATAAAGATAGTGAGCACTTAATAAAAGCCGCGCTTTCCAGTTGGTAAGAAGGTAATTAGAAACCCGTTACATTAGTTGGTTGGCCAATATAGGTGGAGAAAAAATTGCACCTTAAAACATAAATTATGTATTTCCACAACTGTTGGATCCAAAATCTATTATCCAAAACATCTGAGAAAGGAAAAATACGTTTGAAGGAAAAGGATAATAAACAGGTAAAACACAAGTAAATTTAGTCAAAAGACTGGTTAGCATCATAACAGTTCGGATCGCCTTCTTATATAACTGGTTATGGATAGGTTTACAGTCAAGTGAGACATTGTATATATAAAGAGAATCTATCATTGGTATTCGGCGAAGATCAAGGTATCTCAACCCGAGGGTAATGCTTTCCAGACGGAAACGAGGCTGTGCCGAGTTTCCGTATGGAAAGCATTGCCCGAGGGTTGGGATACCGCGATCTTCGCCGAATACCAATGATTGATTATTTTTCTCACTTACTTCTTAAAGATTCAAACAAAATTCTTTAAAAGTAAAAGAAAACGCAACAAGTTTAGAGAACTATTTCTTTCGCGTAACGTTAACTTCCAGTAGGAACGGTAAATCGGCCACGAATACACAGTCCTGTCAAAGTTTAACACCCCTAACATGTAAGCCTTCAACAATATCGTTACAAATAAAAGAAAGGAAAAGAATCGTTTTTTCATGACATGAAAACAGCTGGTTCATCCGTTGAAAACGGATAACGGAACTGCGATTTTTACGGTTATCAGTATATATCCTATTTTATTTTCCAGTCACTTTCTTCATAGATCCTGATGTTTAGCGAAGCTTGCAACAGCGGTATAAGAATGAAACACTTTAAAAAGTAGCAATTTCAGACTCATACCACGATAAACAATTCCAAGTTCCAGCGTTAAGAATTAAGCAACCTCCATGTGTATCCTTTCCAAATGATTTTTGAACAAAATCCTGATAAAACAAAGTCAACAGATTGCTCTGTTTGAAAAAGTAAACATTCGTTTAATTACGTCAGTTTACAAATTTAAATGACTTAGAAATAAGCATCATGACGTAGTCTAAATCAATAATGAAAGTGCTTCTATTAATTAATATGGTGCGAAATAATACGAAAGTACGCCAGCACGCGGAGTGTAAGACAAGGCTATGCGAGATAAGGAAATCTCACAAGGCTAAAATAGAGATTTTTCTGTCTAGTAAGTGAGAAAAACAATTATGAACTTATTGCATTTATGGGTGAGTTTATAAATCTGTTTGATAACGTGACTGTCTAGGTATCGTAAACGAAATCCAAATCGGACACAAGTTATATTTTCAAATATTACGCGCCAGTTCGCCATTAGATGTAATTATGCAGATTAATATCTTGTTAAATAATTATATCTGACAAGTTTTTCTCACTTACTAGACAAAAAAATCTCTAATTTTAGCCGTGTGAGATTTCCTTATCTCTCATGGCCTTATCTTTAACTACGCGTGCTCGTGTACTTTCGTATTATTGCGCACCGTATTGATTGAGCACTTTCATGATGCTAAGTACTACGTCATTTAAAATTATTATGTGACGTAAATAAACGAATGTTTACTTTTTGAAACGGAGGAATCTGTTTATTTTGTTTTATCATGATTTTGTTAAAAATCAGTTGGAAAAGATACAGTGGGTTGCTGGAAACTTGGAAGTGTTAATCGTGGTATGAGTCTGTAAATGCTATTTTTTGGAGTGTTTCATTCTTATACCGCTGTTGCGAGCTTCATTATCATAAACATCGAACTATGGAGAAAAATGAATAGAAGATGAAATAGGAAATAAACTGATTTTTAATCGGGATATTTCAACTTCAACTGGTATGTACAATTCAATCTATTTGAATTGTGAAATGTGACATAATCACGGATAACCTAAACACATTGCAGATCCGTTATCAACAAATGAACCCGCTGCAGATTTCCATGGCATGAAATAACGATTAGATATATTTTCCTTTCTTAAAGTTGTAACAATATTGGTGTAAATGTCAGGGGTATTCAGGGGTATTCAACTTTGACAGGACTGTGTGTTATTGGCTGATTTATCGTTCCTAAAAGAAGTTACGCAAAAAGAAATAGTTCTCCAAAATTGTTACGTTTTATTTGAATTTTTAAGAATTTTGTTCGAATGTTGAAGAAGTAAGTGAGAACAATAATCAATCATTGATATTTGACGAAGATCACGGTATTCCGTCTGGAAAGCATTACCCTCGGGTTGAGATACCCTGATCTTCGCCGAATACCAATGATAGATTCTCTTTATTTCGCTAAAGACAGTTCCTTTCAATAGTGCTGTATTTAATTAATGGTTTGTATGCACTGTTTATACACGTTCTATCAACATGCCATTATTTGTAAATCTCATTTAACAAGTATTCGAGTACTCAGGTCCTTTATCGTTTGCGAGATTCTTTTGTCTGATAAGTCCAACATATGCACTTTGCATACAATTATGTTGACTAATCTAATTGCTTTTAAAGTTTCTATTACAACAATACAAAAACTCAGCTGATCACCTTTCTACTATAAATATCTTGTTTTTCTTTTGGTTTTATTTTGCCACCACACGATATAAACACTTTACTAAACTTAGTTAAGGTTTGTCTACGGTCGTTAATGCATGTTCATTAACAACAGATAAACGTCGTTGATGAAAAAGATTTTTATGTATAAAGAAAGAAATGTAGAGCGGCGAAGCAGACACAGTTAAGTAATTTTATTATACTTTTATAGCTTTTGACGAACCATCCCTGCCTTCTAAGTATGGTCTAGGAATTAAGCGACCGAGTCATGGAAAACCCATATAGCTTAGTTTCAATAAAATACCTCTTGTAGAGTTAGATCTCAAGATAAATAAATGTCATTGAAACATAATAAGTATGAATAATAACAACTTGTTACAAGAGCGAGATCTACCATCTTTAACGTAAATTAACTTAAATTTAAAAAGTGTCCCTCCCGATTATTCAACTCGGGACCTCTAATTTTGAGGCGTGTGATATAAACATTAGACCAAGGGACATTTTGTTTCTGGACTTGAAATTAACTATCAGTATCAAAGGAACTAGATCGGAGCCAGTAAGAACTAATCTATTTGATTTTCCCACTGCATAATAAGTTTTATTTACAACATTTCATTAGTCGAAAAACTAGGTCTAAAGTGAGCTTCGAGCTAACGCCGAAAAATGGAAAAATGAGAAAGTTATCAACATATCTCTAATGTCAAAAAGCAGTTCAATAAAACTTTAAAACATATGCCATTAATAATATCTTTATTTTACATATGTAAGGAAAAGTTAGGAAAGTAAACAAAAATAGTTAGACTTAAATGTTTCCTTAACATTTTGTTATATAACACAAAATCTAAAGAACACAAAGCATCATGGTTTTAAATCCCATCATGAGAAATATGATACTGGCAACCATGGCTAGTGTATTTTGTCTAACAAATGTATACAATATGAGATATTTGTAATATTGGGTTTGACCTTGAACTTCCCACTCTCTTACACTATCGGCTCATTGCATTCACCTCTGTTATAGGCTGGGACTACTTTCAACTACTTTTAATTAAACTCAAAAAATAGTTCACCAATTACATTTCAAATTGCCTGGGTTTCTTTGGTTTGAATGAAAGATAGTGAAGATATCTGTCATTTGTTTATACACAAGCTTTCATATTTATAATTATGATTGTATAAAATAAGACTGTCGAGTTATGTCAAAAATCTTGACATTGAGCCTTTCGCAGAGATGTAAAGTGAGTGTAAGGAACGACAACTCTGCGAAGGAGATTGTGAATTTCCATGTCACGAAAATATTTTACAAAGGAATAAAAAAATTGATTTCTCTCATAATTGAAAAATGCGAATACATGTGTTTTATGATAATAGCCATGAGTTAAACACATTAAGAAAAAGTGTTGAATTTATACAAACTTATTTGAGCATTGTAACGCCGCATCGCCGCATAACAATTTTATTACAAGCGGAAATAATCCTTAAAGAACAATACAAACACTGAAGTAAATGTTTTGTTGTTTTGTTTTATTTTGAATGGGAGTAAGGGCCATGGCTCCAACAATTTACCAGAATAATTTGCTAATTACAACAAACTCAATTTTAAGATAGAGAAGAAAGTAGCCCTGGGACCAGAAGCACACTTGGTTGTCTTCTTATTAATTATATTTCGAAAGGCTGGTGGCGACAACCTAACCGCTCACCAGAGACTATGTGAAAAAGTAAAGAAATATCAGTTAAAACAGTTTTCCGAACAAATTAAAGAACTGTTCAAAGTCAATACACAAAACTTCCCACGGATTCCAGAATTTCAAAGCAAACATGTATTCTCAAGCAGACGTACAATTCCAGGAGCCGTGACGTTTGCATCTTGTTTGTTTTCTTCCTGAAAATAATCAGAAAACAAAGCAGCACAACGCAACAAGAAAATCGAACAAGATACAGTGCTGATTAATATTTTACTAAACTTGACCTCAAGGGTGTGGTGGGCGGGATAACAAATTATTCAACAAACAATAACTTCAAAACTATAAATTTTCCAAATAAAACCTTTTGTTTTATACAAATCCGGAAACGAAAAGGGGTTAAGCTAAAAGACCGTCTACCGACCTGAGACGTATCGGATTATTCCTCTTGTAACCCGTTCAAGCGAGGAACGCTTTAACTATATTATCGTTTATGCGGTGTTTTTCAAAGTATAAACAGGGCGGACATTTCTTATATGATGCGCAACTGAGCCGTTTTGCCATATAAAGAGGATTAACAATTCATCATAAAGCCTACAAAGTTTATCGAGCTTAAAATGTAAGTTACACGTAAGCTGATTCAAACAGACCATCGTCATTCTAATAACAGTGTACATGTATCATCAAAATACTTTGTGTTATATATTAAACCTTTCAACCGTACAAAATATATCCTGTTAGTTCGTAAAGTAATATTCAGTGTAATGAAAACGCATGGAAGGTTTAATCAAATTACTAGTTCATCAGTCACCTGAAACACCTAGGTAGGCGGACTTGTTTCTCACGTTATTATGTCCTATCTTGTATATATACCCCTTGAACCATTGCTGTTTCCTGTTCATATTTACGATATTCTGATGGAGTTAAGGTAAGTTTGAAAAGTAATCTTTTCTTTTATAAACAGTACTGTTTTGTCATTAAAAATAGACAAAACGTGAACTTATTTGTTCATATTTCCCTTGTGTTTCAAATCACTGCATTTATTGCTCCATCTCGCTTTTTGTTTGGAAGATCCAAGACACGATTTGTTTGGAAACACCGTGTTCTTGGAGTTTAAATAATAGTTTGAGGTGGTTGACCTTGTCGAACGCTTAACTGAAATCAAGCAGGATAGGGTCAGTATTGTTTACCTGAGGAAAGATTCATTGATATTTCATCTACAAGTTCTATTAGTTGGGTCTCACAGGACCGTTTTTCTCGGAACCTGTGTTGTAACTCATACAGAATATTGTGTTTTGAGAAGTGTGTGGATAGGCTAGACGCATTTTTATGTTCCAGGAGTTTGCACAGAACACATGTTAGAGAATTGGACCTATAATTTGCTGGATCACTAGTATCACCTTTTTTTCGGCGTAGCTGTCTAAGCTCACTTTTGACCTACTTTATTAACCAATGAAATGTTGTAAATAATACTGGTATTATATTATTATGCAGCGGGAAAATTAAATAAAATATTTCGATTGGTAGCTATTTCCACCAGAGAGGCATCTAGAGTTATCTATTGGGATTTTTAAACAATTAGTTTACACTGTTTGAAACGATTATTGCTGTGACGTTTAGATCTTTGCTATATTATTGTGTTGAAAGATGTTGAAATGAGGCACACTACAGTACTCGTCATTGGCTAGGATTATTTGTCAACAACAATACAGTCACTCTTTTATATCAGCCTATACAAAATGAAAGTGAAAGTAAGTGGAAATGGCTTTAAGAAAAAGATGTTACACTTTCGCTGTAAAAGTTAAAATTTAAGTAATAAAATCTGCGAGCTTGAATTATTGTAATATTTGTGAGATATTAGTTAATGGAAATTTATCCCTGCTCTTTCAGTAATTAAAATGTTTAAACGTCTCTTAAATCGGGCAGCTGTATATAATATGCTACGCGATATACATAAACAATGAGTTCGCTATTTAAAAAGTCTTGAAGTCTTCACTAAATATATTTTATTCTTTCGGCAATTGATATATCATCTGATACATTATGTTTTAATAATAAACACAACCAATGCCTTTTACAATACGTTTCTTATATAAAACTCATTCTTTATCGCGACTGAGTACTTTACAATGTGCTTACTTGTCTTAAATCTGGCAACTACGTGTAATATGTTACGCAAAAAAACTTCGAGTCCGCTATTAAAGCAATTGCCGTCAAGTCAGATCTAAGAACCTGTTAGCGTAACGGTTTTCAGAATTTTATCAGATTGCAATTAAAGCATTCAGCTTTCACAGAGTAGCTGTGGTATATGCTAGAATTGTTTCATGTTCCTAGGAATTTCTCTTCAAGTTTTGAAGAAAACACTTATAACTCATTATTATTGTTTATTGCTCACAATAAGTCTTAAGATCTTTTCTGAATTTCTTTATTATCTTGGTAATTAATACATCCTCTACTAATTTGTTTTTTATGTTTAATGTATTAATAAAGCAAAGACCTTTAAAATCCGTTTTTCATAATTATTAGATTCACATTTATAAACAAAATAAAAATCTATTTATCTGTTCCTTAATTTGTTTGGGATGTAATTTTACATTCAAATCTAAGTAATTTCAATTCGTTTCGTTTCGTTTCGTTTATTTGGCAACTCGGCATAAACAATGCCTATGGCCATTTACAATAAGGAAAAAAATATGACCATGGCATACATTGAAAATACAGAAATGATCAAAGTACATAAAATATTTACATTAAAAGAGACATGGTATAATGCATACAAAGCAAACGTCACGTTTTTTAAAATTATTCAAAATAATTTATATGGAAGCAGCATTTTCTTCCAGGGTTCATATCAAATTTACATAGTAAAAGACATGTATTTAATACATACAAAGCATACAGCATTACACACATACATGCATACACATACAAAACAGTTACGAGAAATTTCCTTCAAGGGTTTCATTTCTCAATTTATTACATTCATTAATATATTTTGCTAAATTTAAAACTCTCTTCTTACAAGTAGACGACATTATTGAAGTAAATTTATTAAGGGACGGCCATGATATAATTCCAAAGTACCTTTCACGAACATCTCTGTACAACGGACAGCATAATAGAAAATGATATTCTGTTTCTATCATATTGGTAGAACATAATTTACATAAACGATTTTCTCTTTGAGTTCCAATAAGCCTACCAAACTCTATTTCAAGATTATGCGAACACAGTCTAAAACGGGTGAGTTGTTTACGTAATTTATTATTTTTTAAAATAGTTAAGTAATCTTCAAATCCAAATTGTTTCTTAAATTTTCTAAAATATTCTAATTTTGATATCTCTTGGATTGATGCGTTCCAATCATGTAGGAATTTATCTCTAAGTCTTTGCTTAATTATATGAAAATGGTTAAAATTTATTTCAAAATTATTATTCAACATATATCCAAATCCTAACATTTCTATTTGAGTTTTTATTCGTTTAGCCCAGCAATTGTTATTATTTCCGTTAAGTTGATCTATATAAATACGATGCATTGGCGAATCAGAATTTTTTACTATTTTAATCCAATATTTCAGCGCTCTTTCTTTCATAATAACTGACAAGGGGATTCTACCCAATTCACCATAGACTGCTAAGTTAGGGGTTTGCTGGCGGACTCCTAAAACAAATTTACAAAATTTTATATGTAACCTATCAATATCTTTAATGTCATAAATTCCCCATACTTAGCTCCATATAGAATAATTGGTAACACCATTGAATCAAATAATGATAACATTGTTTTGACGTCCAAATCCAGTCTTTCGAATAAGATAACAAATTATTATAGGCTCTTAATGCTTGTTCAATAATGCTTTTACTGAAAATGTAAAATTACCAGTGTAATAAAATTTTATTGCTGGCCATTAATAGTCCAATTTAAGTTGTGATTCTGTTTTCTCTTTTCAAAAATGCATACTTTAGTTTGTTTACATTAATTTTAAGTCCCCATTTTGCAGAATAATTATAAATACAGTTCAACTGAGATTGTAAACTTTCTGGATTCGTCGTGAAAAGAGCGATATCATCAGTAAAAAGTAAGAGATACATAGACAAATATTCAAGATCATTTTCAGTTAACTTAAGGTACTAATATCAATCGACTGTTTAATGTCATTAATAAACAGAATAAACAGGATTGGTGAAAGTGGCTCTCCCTGTTTCAAACCTAATGATACATCAAAGAACTCTGAGATTAACATATTAGATGACAGTTTAACACATGACTTAACAACCGCATAAATACTTTTGATCATATTTAACATTTTAGAACTAATTCCTATTTCTAAAAGTTTGACCCATAATGCATTTCTATCAACGGTATCGAAGGCCTTTTCATAATTAATAAAGGCACAATATAATTTACTCTTTTTAGCAAGTACTTTCTCTATAATTGAATGAAGTAAAAATGTACAATCAGTGGTACTATGGTTATCTCTAAATCCAAATTGATTTTCATTAAATTTATTTTCATTTTCACACCATTTATTAAGTCTTTCTCTTAAACAAAGTGAAAATATTTTCGACATAATATTAACAAGAGTAAAACCTCTATAATTAGATGCATTTGTAGGGTCTCCCTTCTTATATATTGGCACTATAGTACCCTTACACCAAGACTCTGCATATACTCCAGTATCAACAATTTTGTTAAAAAGTATCACAAGGTATTGGGAGATAAAATCATTAGCTTCAATGAAAAAGTCAGCAACATTGTTATCAAGGTCACAACTCTTATGTCTTTTTAATCCTCTGATTACCTTAGAAATTTCATCAGTAGTAAAATTTTTATCTAGCTCTTCACTTATTACATAATTATGTGTATCAAAAACTGTTGTTGGTATAAAACTTCATCATTACCATTTCTATTAACAATGTTTGAAATATTTTTAAAATGTTCTACAAAATCATTCATACCGATTTGAGAAGTATTAACACTGTTTTTCTTGCTAAATTTTTTAATGTACTTCCAAAATTTTTGAGGCTCATTTTTACTCATTCTTGATAGTTTTATTTTTTCCTTAGAATTAAAGCATTTTTACTTCTTTTTTGTTGAACAAAATTCTTTTCTCAAGTTCAAGAAATTTAATTTATTAGCATCTGATGGGTATAAGTGAAAAATTCTATTTGCATCTAGAAAACGTGATTTGGCAAGTTTACATTCATCATTAAACCACAATGCTTTCTTATTATTGTTAATTCTTTTATTTGAAATAAACTTTTTGCCATGTAGTTTAAACGATATTTCATGTATAGCAGAAGCAAAATTATTCACAAAATTATCCAAATTTATATCATCAGTACTTAATTTTATAGTCAATTCGTCAGAAAAGTGTTTATTTTCAAGTAAAACTGCTCTAAGTACGTCAGGATTTGTAGTCTCCCGTACAATCTTCGTGCATTCACCGTTATCAGATATTTGTTGTTAATAAAAAGTCATTGTGAAGGATTCACAATGAAATTATTTAATTTACACGTAAATCAATATGAAGTGAATAATACCAGCACCAATCTGCATCGTTTCATATACAATCTACGCCGTTTATCTTTTTTAAAGATATTTCTTGTTTAACATTTGCCTTAGTCCATTCTGAAGGAAGTTGACCAGTATTTAGGGATTTTTAAAATATCAGTGTTACTATGTCTCATATCGCAATTCCTTGCGTATAATGAGCTTAATCATATGCAGAGTCTCGCTCAAAGTTTAGAACTGTGTACGATATATGTTACAAAATTTAAATGAGTCGAATATTATTATTGTTGCAAATTGTTTAAAGTAAACTAATATTTTCATCAAATAAAGTCCTTAGCTGATATTTATCTCGTAGTTTTGTCAAGAAAATATTGGTTTGTTCAGGTTAACAATGGATTGTCTTTGTGAAATAATGAAATAATTACTTTCTTGCACATGAAGTAGATCTGGGGAAGACATTTATTTTGAAATCATAACATTTGATCAAATCATGAGAAGTTCGAACCAGTGGCTCCTGTATCGAAATTCGTTATTTCAATGTTGTCGGACCCTGGATATTAAGCCAATATATCCGTAGATATCCGAAGTTCGACATATCCGAACTGCCGGCACTGCAAGATACGGGTGCATTGCCCTTATCACTGTCATATCTCGTACTTATAATTCGGGTGCGACTCTTTTCTATGGGTCACACTGAGGCCTTAGCTTTTAATTTTTTATTGTCGAATACATAAAACAATGCGATGTAGCGTGTTAAGCTTTTGCGGCAAATATAAATATTACATTAATTTACGCATATTAAAGTGCTAGAAGCAAGAAATACGGAATGAATCTAAAGTTCATAACGCATGGGGCTTTCATCACAAATCGAAATTTAGTGGAACAAAGCCTAGACTATGGCCTACAAAAATATGGGAAATAGTGCTTCCCTTATAATTCAGTGTTGTAGAAAACAAAATTATAAATTTAATACCATAAATATAACTATCGTAACAAAAAAATATACTGTATATTACACTTAACAAGTATACACCTGCGTAGTAGGGCATTACTGACTTGATAATTGAGCTATTGCTCTAAAACTTGCAATTAAACATGCAATAAATACTAACTGATGTATAACTAAAACATTTTTTAAAATGACAGACAACTGACTGCTCACAATCAATTTGAATACTGGCACCCACAGAATACAAATTCACAATATCAGTTAATAACGCGTATGGCTACGTTCAGCGGTGAACGGTTTAATCCCGAAAATATTGTTGAAGCGGATTTTTTAAATCATGGGTGATCAGTTATAATGCTGTGGGCTGCTGTGTCAATGCAAAAGAAGACTGTAGCAGTTTTAATCCAAAGGAAATAAATTCTGAAGAATATCAGCAACAGGTCCTTGTTCCGGATGTCCTTCTACGTCTTCAAGCACATAGATGCATGCAGTTTATGCAAGATGGTGCACCGTGTCATCGTTCGGCGAACACTAAACGTTTTCTTGAGGTGAACACCGTCAGAATATTTCTATAGTGCGCTAGAACCCCGGATCAAAATCCAGTTGAAAATCTGTGATGTGATCTTGGAAGAGGCGTACGAAACAAGAAGGACCAACCATGCAATTTTAGCCAACTTGGAAATGAGCTTCTACAGGAATGGGCTTAAGATTCCCCAAAGATTTAAGTCATTCAGCACTGTATTAGCTCAACGAGATCAATGTGTCTTGCATTTATACGCTTTGTTGGTGGTCATACCCTTTATTTGTGAATTTGTATTCTGTGGGTCCCTGACTCTTAATGATTGTGAGCAGTCAGTTTTCTGTCATTTTGAAAAAAATGTTTTACTAATAAATCAGTTAGTATTCATTGCATGTTTTATTGGAAGTTTTGGAGCAATAGTTCTATTATCCTGCCAGCAATGCCCCAGTAAGCAGGTGTATACTTAGAAAAGTTGTTAAGTGAGATCATTTTGTCTAAAAAATGAATAGAAAATGATATATTTGTAAAATGGTGTTTGACCCTGTTGTTTCCTGGTCGCGTAAATAGATTACAAAAATTTAAAATCATTATTTCTGTCTTCATATTTGAAAGTTCCTTTAAAAGACATCAAGTGTCAGTATCATATTTCTCATGTTGGCATTTAAATTGCTGTTTTACGTTGCTTAGTTTTGTGTTTGGGTGGTATTTGAATGGTAGGGAATTTTAAGGACTTGCTTTTTTTCTTTACTGTTCTAACATTTCTCAAAGTATGTAAAATAAAGGTACATTACTAAAATTTATTTGGGCAAACTATTATTGAACCCTATTCGGCCGAGAGATTTTTATCATTTAATACTTTTATCGATGACAGTGCAATGACCAAAGGTGAAATACCTGAAATCGTGTTTGCATATAGATATCAGAATCGTAAATATCTACGGCTGATTTTTATGTACTTAAAACCTATTTATTATAGTGATACAATCTTATTATACAAAACATTGCCTCTGTGTCGACTTTGAATAGGTCATTTTATTTGCATTTCATGTCGGCAATGAATGTACTTACATGTTTATTATAAGGGGAAAGCCGTTACTAATGTTGTCAGAACTTGTGGTCTGATCCATTCTCCACCAACTGTTGTAAATTGAAAAAAATGTGAAACATGCGTATCAGGAATCGCCACACTCACAAAACACAGCCTCCCCACGCAGCGAAAAAGAAGAGGGGAAAAGGGAGCATGCTGTCATAAGTATGTCAATTCAAATAAGACGCCACAAACAATTATCAACATAGAGAACCATTGGGGTTACCGCGTTGGAACGGTAAGTGGAAAAACAAATTGCCTTTTGGGGTTTAAACCAGATTCTAGGGTGCACCAACCTCACACTTTCCCCAACAGGTTCTCATATCAACAAACAAGTACAAGTTGTCTTGGCGAAATAACTCCAATTCACCCATCAGCTCAACAATGTTGCATGCAAAAGCACACAAACAAAGATGGCACTGCTTCTAATGCTAGGCGGCGTGGATAGTATCCTAATCAAACGGACTTAATCAAAGCGAGGCTGCAACACGTTTCCGCTTTGTAACACATTTGATCATATCTTTTCATTTTCACATTTGTTTCGTATAATTTACATACGATTTTTTAAGATGGCATTGTTAAGGACATTGTTCAGAAACTGATCGCAACTGAAAACTGTTTCTGCTTTATCAGCGTGGGCAGTGATATGTTCCTAAATACTTTTTTAAGTTATTAAATTTTAAAATATGATCAATGATGATGTTTTGTAAAGTTTAATTTAAACATTTTTTATTAAGTATATTGTATCACTTATTCAAAAATACAGGTGCAGTTTAAAATTAAAAAATTAAAAGCTGATGGGTGAGTTGTAGCCTGGCACCAGCTAGATGGTTCATTAGAGAAAACACTAAACTACTTATTACCTCCTTTTTTATTCATTTTATTTTCTTTTTCTTACTGATATGATGAACCATCTAGCCTGGTGGCAATTGCCATGAGGGATTCTGATGTAAACACTCAACCTGTCAAATCTTGACAGTTATATGGTCAGCCGCTCAGCATGTAAATAATTACTGTAAAAAACAAGATCTTTATCTTTCATTTGAATACATTAGACAAGGTTAATTTGGCATGTATTGAAATTTTGTTCAAGAACTACATTCAGTGAAGTAAAGCCTTTTCCCTCTTGATTGTAAAAAAGGATTGAGAATGATTTGAATATGGAATTTAAAACCGGAAAGTTAGCCTTAATGTTGAATTGGCAAAATAATTGAAATGTTTTTGAGCTCAAAGATAAAAGATGGAAAAGGAAACTTCTAAAAACTATTGATGAAAAAATGAGTTGTGTCTTTTGATAGAGCGGTTGTTAGATTTGCATATAACAGAGGGAGATCTGACATGGTGAAATGTGTTGTAGAAATTCATCTTGCAAGTAGACTGCTTTAACACCTCTTCTCAGTAAGCTTTGAGTATGATATTTCATAAGAGCAACCTAAGGTGACACAACAATAACTGTAACATTTGTTTGTTTCTCGTTTAAGAATTTAAAACAAAAAGGTGCAATTTCTGCACAGCATGCATTAAAATCAATTTTGGATGGAATTCTTTATTTGGGACCTTTAGATATTAATATATGTACTCTAGTCTTTGATTAAATTAAGATCGCCGGTAACAATATGACCGGCAGACTTACAGCAATATTTAAAAATTAAACAATCTCAAGATTCTGGTGTATTTTCAATGATCTGTAAATCATAGGTAATTTTTGGTAATTAAAAGTTGTGGTTCTAGTTGGTTTGTTGTATTAATAACAAACCAAAGGCGATTCGGTATTCTTAAGATAATTAGGAAAGTGAAAGAGAAGCCAACCTTGAAGGCATAGCGTATCTGCCAGAATGTTTTAAAATATTCTGTTCATGTTTCCATTAGTTCTGTTTCCATGCGACCTCGATTTTCTTTACCTTTTTTCAAGCAATTCACAGACGTCATAATCAGGATTTTAGAAACATTTCCTTCTTGATAAATATTATCATTTAAACCAAGCGGGTAAGGTGTTTGAGGTTATTAAATCAATTTATGTTCCGAAATGAGCCTTGTCCTGATTTAAATGTTCTGAATGCAGCGCTGTCAATGTAAGTTTTTCTAGTGGTTAAATGAAAATACTTTGTAAATGGTGTCCTGAGTGTTTAAAATGTTGTTATAAAGAAATTTTAAACTTGCTGGTTTTTTTTTCGAATTTTAGAACAATGTTGTCCAAAACATGTTTTTAAAGAGCGTCCTATTTGTCCCACATATTGAATTCCACAAGTTTTAAAATTTCAAGTTAAAACGTAAACAACATGATCAGTTTTTCAGTCTCTTCCACTATTAATGATAACGAAGAATGTCCTGCCGTTATCTGTGGATCTTATGATAGAATCACAATTCAAATAATTACAGCATCTGTACTTCTTAGCATTGCACTTGAAAATAGAAGGATAAGATCTGCGTCTTCCGTCATTCAATTTAATTGGTGTAGATATATTGTACTTTCGAAGAATATGGGATTGTATCGAGGAGAGTGTAATTTTAAAATTGTTTTAAAATAAATTAGTACAATTAACACTCTACAGACCTGTCATATAAAACGAGCTCGCTGAAGAAGAATTTATTCGTGATAAACGACCTGATGGCAGCAGACTGTTAAAAGATGTTATTTTATGCGGTGTTTGGACAGAAGACGCAATATTACCTTCAACAATTACAATTTCACGATTTCCATCAACACTACCACAATCAACACTATCAAAAAACCATCGACAACAACAGTTGTACGACTTCTTAACATATATTTCACTGTGTATTTAAGTTTGTTATTTTTTCGGGTTTGAGTGTTTTCTCTTCTCCCCGATAATCCTGTCAGTCCTGGTCGGCAAAAAAAGGATATTTTTTATTTCACTTTATACCACAACAATATATACTAGAGTATAATAGAAAAGCTATTATAATATACTTTAAGAGCTATCTTATGAAACATTGCCGAATTAATTAATTAATTGTGAATACATCTTGATACAATTTCGTTGGACATAACCCTGGTTTATAGCTTCTTCATAGGTCGTTACTGGTCAACCGTGTTGCGTTTAATATTCATTCAAGAATGGAGATGAAACTTTGATTAAATGTAGTTCGTATTATTTTAAAAATGCTTAAGGCATGGAAAAAAACGATCCGCCAGATATATAATAAATGCAGTAAGTAACCATCGAATTTCGCCAGATCCTAACTTTAAGTTCATTCATGAAAATGTTTTCTATAAAATGATCAGATGGAAAGGTAATTCTTACGCAATCGTTTTCAATGTGGATTTTTTTTTGTGATACGGCATGATACACCACGAAAGGTAATTGATTTTATCTATTCAGGTTGATCATTTTCTACTTTACTTCAGATCAACAGCGCCTTAGACATGTCAGCAAACTACACTTGCCTCTCAGGTTTAATAAGATTTTGAGTAAGTTATTAAGCTGGGTGCTTAAACCGATTAACATTTGTTCAGGGTTTTCCGCTCTTGGAAATTTAATATCATTCCTGCCCGCATGCGATCAAATTTAAGATTGTAATATCATTATGTCAAAAATGTGTTCGTGTCTTATTAAGAGAAGAAAAATTAACGATTCTGATTGTTGGAGAAAACCTAATGATGCTGTTCATGTTACGACCTGGAACCTATTTAATGTTAAGTAATAGTGAATAGGACAAGTACTTTTTAAGTTATAGGCAACATTAAGTTTCATGTTAATGTTGCATTTGAAAGCGGCATAATTAAAAAAGTGAAAAATGTATTATCATTCTTGTTTTATCGATTGCTTTGTTTATGCTGATGATATTTTCCAAGTATGAAGTAAATAGTACAAGTAATTTCAAAGTTATAGGCAAAATTAAGGTTCATGTTAAAGTCGCGGACTACCGGACGATTCCGCCGCTGACAACGACGCCGCTGGACAATAGGATTGAATGTGTTTTACTTTGGGCCTACCTGCTATCTTAGGCGACACAAAATGTTAAAGTTGCATATCAGAAATTGCTACATCCAGAAAACAGCCTCCCAACGCAAATAGTAGAGAGGAAAAAAGATCCTGGGTTTATAAGAAGATCAATTGCAAATAAGACATCACAAACACTTAACGAAAAAAAACAACCTTAAAGGTTACCGCATTGAAACGGTCAGTGGCTACAAAATTGTCACCAGGTTCCAGGGTACATTAAGCTCACACTTGGCCCAACAATTTTATAAGTAAAAACTGGTAAAATTGTCCCAGTGAAAAAACACCGACCCACCCATCAAGTTTACTGTTGAATGCAAAATCAAAATCACACAAACATATAGAACATAAGAAGCTAAAAGCATTGTCAAGCGAAAGGGCGGGTAATCAATGATTCCATGGAATCAAATCAGCAAGAACACAATGACAGTGATAAAAGAAATAGAAACAAGATTTCCCTTTTAATTCTCAAACCTCTGCCACTGTCGTGCAAACGAAAATGTAAGCAAAGTCATCAAATGTTGATGTGTTAATCACCAGGCATGCAGAGGGTTGTAGAATATCATGTTGTTAACCTTTAGTTTTGAATTTACAGATGGGTTTTACAAATAACGTTGAGAAAATAATATTGCCATTTATTTTTTATGTTTAGAAATTAAATTTTAATTAAAATGGTTGTTAGATACCTTTTTGCAATAATTATTTGAAACCGCACTTGTATTTTGGAAGTAAATCTAGGTATAAATTCGTGAGATGTTGCACAAGGAACATCACCGTCTGAAAACGGAACATTTACAATATTAAAATTAATGTCATCTCTTTTATCATATATTTCGGTAGTGACGTCGCCATTTCAAACAGTAAGATCATGCTTGCATTTCGGAAGTGTTTGTTTTATTTAGCTGGTGTTCATAAGGATATATTTCATTAACCAGGGATGGAAAATTGTTATAATGTATATTTAAATAGATATAAAGGGAACTTTGAAAGCCATCGAACACGACAAAATTTAATATGAAAATATTGCAGGCTCGGTTTGATTGAGCCTGTTCATGGACAGTAATGGAAATACATATTACTCCCCACGCCGCCTAACCCGGGTTGAGCGCAGCTCAAAATTTACACCAATAAAAAGTACAATTTTGACCATCCCAAACGATGGTGTGCATATGGCGGTGGACATGGAACCTTCAATGCGGTAGTTTCAAATTAATACCATTCCATGCTCAGCGGCGTATGGTCCCCAGATAAAAGAAAAAGGTTTGCCCTAAACGAGAAAACACTGGGCGGAACTAAACAGAATAGAATTTTGAAATCCTTATAAATCCTGCATATCAAAGACAACGCCAAATGCAAAAATTAAAAAGCAGGAAGTATATAATTAGGGGTGATTGAACAATATCCAAATCTATATTGGCTGGGAAATTTAAACCAACCATCTCAAAACTGGCCGAAATATAAAAGCAACGGTACTTTTAATAAACCTATTTACATAGTACATACGTATCGTGCTCAACGACCTTCAAAGGACGTAATTGATAACAACACTGATTGAATGTACGGGGATACTTTTTAAAGCCGCCACACGGCACAAACAACGTAAGGTAGTGCGCCTTTCGCCATTGCTTTGCCATAGACAAAATAGAAAAATTTCTCAAACGGCGCAATGCAGTTCTATCAAACTTTGCACAAACCAATGTAATTAATATATGTTTTATTTACATACGCTTAGAAAAGTTAGGACACTAAAGAAAAAAGTTAGACCCCAAAAACCCTAATATTCTATTTGCAATTTATCAAACAAAAACAAAAAAACAACAACAAAACAACGAAGCAACATTAAACATCAATTTCAATGTCTTGATGAGTAATGAGTTACTGACAACGATACCTAAGGTCCTTTGGTTTGACAAATGTGTACATTGTGAGTTATTTGAAAAAGTGTTTTTTACCTTCAATTTCCTGGTCGCGAAAATGGATGACGTAAAAATAAAAAATGATTTCTCTGTTCACAATTGAAAGTTCTTTTCAAGGACCTTAGATAATGTTGTCAGTATCATTTCACGCATGATGACATTTGAATTGTTGTTTTGTGTTGCTTCCTTTTGTGATAAATTGTAAAAAAGAAATCTATGGATTTGTTAGGTCTAACTATTGTGCTCTACATTTCTAACAACTTGTGAACCTTCCCGCTTTTTTCCCATCATAATTGGAGTACGATTATGCAGCCAATTTATTTGGTCCCAAGGTTATAAAACTGAGAATTGAAACCAGTATCAAATCTCAATACCAGTCGCCATTTCAGCCAATCAGATGCTTAAATAGATTTGAGACTTGCTTCCAATCTCAGTTCTATAACCTTCAGCCATTTTTGTTTGAGACAGTTACAGTTGAATGCATGAAGAAATCATTTTGAATTTCTTGTCAAATCATCCCTAAAATCTTTTGCAGCAAATATACATTCATCTCTGGAGAATAATCGCACTCAGAAAACACAGCCTCCCCACCCAGCTAATGCGGAGATAAAAAAGAAAGCGGTTATAAAATGATCAATTTCAAATAAAACACCAAGGAAAATGGACGAGAATAAGAACTTGGTGGGTTACGTTGGTACGGTCAGTGGTAAAAGGGGTTAAAATCAGCTTCTATGGTGAACCAACTTTATACACAACAGGTTCTTATATGAAAAAAAATACAAGTTGACTTGGTTAATTAGCTCATACCCAACCACCAGCTCGACAATGATGAATACACATGCACATAAACATAAAAAAGAAGCTAACATCATTGTCAAGAAAAACGGTGGGTAGCCAATGACCTTACCGGATAGCTTGCGGGATGCATACTTCTGATCATGATTCTGATAAAACGTATTGAGTGTCTTTCACCAGCTAATGAACTTACACAAATCAATATATATTAATATTATATATAATATTTCCAAAACGAAAAGAACCAGAATATTTTAAAATATTGAAAGACTCATTTCAAGTGTTCTTCTGCGTCATTAAATGATACAATTGGGAAGCTTCCATATGACTTTTGAATACCTTAAGAGAGAAATCGCTGGCTTTATCTTCTGCATCGGACATTTGTAACATTATGCGCATTAGGCCGGTATTCCATAGTTCCGTGATGCGTGATCCGTGTCAGTGTCCGCGTCCGCGTCCGTATCTGCGATTTTGCACTCACCAAAGATATCGTTGAGTATATTCCATACCTCCGTATCCGTTCCGCGTCCGTGTTAACACGGAGGTATGGAATATACCCAACGATTTTTTGGTGAGTGAAAAATCGCAGACACGGACGCGGACACGGATCACGGATCACGCATCACGGAACTATGGAATACCGGCCTTATTCTTCCACTTTCAGCCGACTTCAGCACACATACAACAGTGTCCACAAGGAAGATCATCTTTGAGTTATTTGTTATTTGTGTGGTTAGCCGCGTATAGCATGAGTGTACAATTTCTAGTGTTACAAAAATAAATGTTATAGTTTAGGCATTACAGCAATGAAAAACTTTGACTTAAGGGCGACCAAACAGCTCTTCAACAACGACTGATCATATTATTGAAAAGTTCGAAATATTTCGTCGTATCATCTTTAATTACTGACACCGTACTGAAACGTGCTATGCAATAACACCTCGTTTGATCCATATTGAAAATGTTGTTGTTACCCCTAAACTAAATTTAGAATCAGTATTGAGCCGAAACAAGACAAAGTACCTACTATGTATTGGTTACCTAAAATGCATAAAACACCGTATAAAGCAAGATTTATTGCTAACTCTAGTTCTTGCACTACTACAGCTATAAAAGAACACGTAATTAGGTATTGTGATAAGGTTTTTGAAACTTCTGGCAAAAATTTATTTTGGTCGATTAAAAATTCAAATGACGTTTTGAAAAAGCTTAAATCAAATAATTTTCGGGCGTTCTGTTTGTCTACTTATGATTTCTCAACATTATACACTTCGCTCCCTCATAATTTAATAAGAGACAAACTAACCAGTCTCATTGAAAAAACGTTTGCTAGAGAAAATAAAACCTTCATCGCTTGTAATGAACATAGGGCATTTTTTACAGATGGTTCTTATGATAATTATACATTATGGACTTGTCAAGACCTTATAGAGTCGCTAACTTTCTTACTGGATAATATTTATGTTAGATTCGGTACCTCTATTTATAAACAAGTAATAGGCATCCCAATGGGTACTAATTGTGCACCCCTTGTTGCTGATCTGTTTTTATACTGTTATGAAAGAGACTTTATGTTATCTCTTTCTACTGAACATCAAGATGATATAATTACAGCTTTTAACAACACCTCGAGGTACCTTGATGATTTATTAAATATAGACAATAACCATTTTCCATTACTGGTTAATAAGATTTATCCCAAAGAACTACAACTTAACAAAGCGAACACTTCAGAAAAGCAAGCAAACTTTCTCGATCTAAATCTGTCCATTGAAAATGGTTATGTCACTACTAAAATTTATGATAAAAGAGATGATTTTAATTTTAATATAGTAAATTTTCCGTTTTTAGACGGCGATGTTCCCCGTGCAACATCTTATGGGGTTTATATCTCACAGCTTGTTCGCTTTTCAAGAGCTTGCAACAATGTTAATGATTTCAATGAACGTAATCTTTGCATTACAGAAAAACTCTTAAAACAAGGTTATCGGTATCACAAATTAAGGAAAACCTTTTGCAAGTTTTATCGCCGATACCCAGATTTAATTCATAAATACAAATGCAGTTTAAAATCACTTTTGCAACAAGGTATTTCACAACCAGTTTTTTATGGAGATTTTATTTATAAACTTAAAAAATTAAAGACAGTGTTAATTTCTCCCGGTTATTCGTAAAAACCATCTGTAAATTTAAAAAGAAAGGTTACCAACATGATATTTTACAGCGCTCTGCAGGCCTGGTGATTAACCCTTCTACAGTTGATCATTATGCTTACCTCTTTGGTTGCACGACGGTGGCAGGGGTTTAAGAGTTTATGAAGGTTATTGGGGAAATCTTTTCTTAAAAGAACCTAAAAACTCGATTTGTTTCTTTTATCCCTGTCATCGTGTTCTTGCTGATTTTACTCCAGGAGCTCTGGTCTCGGTAAGATCATTGAGTACCCCTTTCGGCTTTGCAATGCTCTTGGCTTCTTATGTTTTATATGTTTGTGTGCTTTTGCATGCAACATTGTTAAGCAGATAAGTGGGTTGGAGTCTTTTCACCAAGACAACTTGTGCTTGTTTTGTGATATGAGAACCTGTTGGGGCAAGTGTGAGGTTGGTGCACCCTAGAACCTGGTTTAAACCCCCAGTGGCAATTTGATTTGCCACTGACCGTTCCAAGGCGGTAACCCCTCGGGTCCTCATTTTTGTTTATTGTTAGTGGTGTCTTTTTTGAAACTGATTATTTTATTAACCATGCTCTCTCCCCCTCTCTTCTTCTTGACTGTGTGGGGAGGCTGTTTTTTCTGAATGTGGCGATTCCTGATATGCATATTTCACCTTTTTATAATCACAGTAGTTGTGAATGTGCTGTGTGGCGGCCGTAAAACGTCTCCCCGTACTTACATTCAATACAGTTATCTTTTCATCTCTCAGGGACTGCATTTGACATTCACTTTCCACACCCCCTCCCCACTCACTCATTTACTATTCTATACCACATTGAAGGTTATATTTTCACCGACTTTCTGTTGCGTTTAAATTGATTTATTATAATACGCTTTCTGGAACCAGAATTGGTCATTTTGGTGTATTTTAGTACTCTTTTTACAGTCCCATTCCTTTGGGATCAGTGATTCAGGACGTTAATATTTATGGACATTGATCAGCGTGCTATTTATAGAATATAGTGTTTAGCGCGCTTTACTATCTATACACGTATTACGTTGTGACGTCACTTGAGAAATTCAATGCAACCTAAAGTCGCTGATCATATAATGGTATTCTTTCTACATATTTCATTATGGCAGCACAAAATAAAATATTGAAAATCAATCTTTCTCCAATAAGGCTATCTTCTGCGTCTTCTGTCCAAACACCGCATAAAATTAAATCTTTTAAAAGTCTGCAGCCTTCGGTTCGTTTATTATAAGTATCATGCATGAGTGTGAGGTGAAGATGGAAAAATCTGTCACCGAGGGTTAACTGTTTTGCGGGAACGAGGCTCTGCCGAGTTCCCGCCAAAACAGTTCACCCGAGGTGACAGATTTTTCTATCTTTACCGATTGTCTCATGCAAGATACTTTTTCTTGCATACCTTTTATTATTTATAACATTTCTATGTATGTATACATACTTTTTTATTTTCCTTATGCTGAAATATTGACATTAACGCAAACCATTTTTATAAATGACGTCAACAACTTGAATATATGACGTCACTCACGTGACTCATTCTACATGGGGGGGTGTAGAATCGAAATTTCCTACACGGGTGAAAACACCGGATGACCTGATCTGGTATGCAAGAACACGTATTAATTTATCTTCGGCAAGCTCTATCAATATGACAGGTCTGCAGAGGGTTCATTGTACTAATTTATTTAAAAACAATTTAAAAATTACTCTTTCACCTTTAAAATCGCCTATTCTTCGAAAGTATGATATTTCTACAACAAATAAATTGAATGACGGAAGACGCAGACCTTATCCTTCTATTTTCAAGTGCAATTCTAAGAGGTGCAGATGCTGTGATTATTTGAATTGTAATTCTATCATTAAATCCACAGTTAACGGCAGAACTTTCTCAGTTAACATTAATAATGATATAGACTGACGAACTGATAATATTGTTTACGTTTTAACTTGAAATTCTAATAACTGTGGTATTCAATATGTGGGACAAACAGGTCGCCCTTTAAAAACACGTTTTGGACAACATTGTTCTAAAATTCGAAACAACAGCAAATTTAAAACATTTTTATACCAACACTTTAAGCATTCAGGACACCGTTTACAAAATATTTCCGTTCAACCAGTAGAAAAACTTACATTTGACAGCACTGCTTCAAGAGCATTTAAAATCAGGGCCAGGCTCGTTTCGGAGCAGAAATATATTAAAAAATTACAAACTCCTTACCCACTTGGTTTAAATGATAATATTTATCAAGAAGGCAACATTTCTAAAAATCCTGATTATGACGTCTTTGAATTACTTGAAATACGTAAAAGAAAATCGAGGTCGCACGGAAGCAGAACTAATGGAAACATGAAAAGAAAATCACGTATTCGTTGTTCTATTCATGACCTACATATTATTTTAAAACAATCTGGCAGACACGCTATGCTATCTAGGTTGGCTTCTCTTTCTATATCAAGTCTGCAGAAACTGGATGAGGAAGCCGACGACATCGTCATTAGAACCCATCCATTTTACGAGGTTGCTAGTCTTATTCAGTGTTATACTCGGCATGTTCTCAGGCCGCATATTGACTTGGAATCGGACCATCAAAGACATTTCCTTAAAATTTCTTTTTTAAATAAAGGAATAGATTTTATTGACCTTCCTAGTATATTTAAAGATAAAAGAGTTCAATAGGCTGTTCCTATTTATTTTAAGAATACTGAATCGCCTATGGTTTGTTATAAATACAACAAACCAACTAGAAATATAATTTTTAATTACAATAAAATTACATCGGATTTACAGATCATTGAAAATACACCAAAATCTTGAGAGTGTTTAACTTCTAAATATTGCTATAAGCCTGCCGGTCATATTGTTACCGGTGATCTTAATTTAATCAAAGACTCTAGAATTCGTAATTTAATTTCTAAAGGTCCCAATATAGAATATCATCCAAAATTGACTTTAATGCATGCCGTGCAGAAATTGCTGAGTCTTTGAACTTATTTTGCAATAAATGGTGCAAAAGAGAACATGCCGAGCCTAATGCACTTTCTAACTGGAAAAAGCACATATTCAAAATAATTGACACCCGTATATCATTTTATGAAAGAAACATTGCTTTATTACCACCTCGACCTCGTTTTAACTTTCGTCATTTGAAAAAAGGAATTCAAGACTTTCATAACAGATTTGTTTTAACACCTGCTGATAAGGCTTCTAATAATGTAATTATAGTGTGACGAATACACTATATTAATATTCAAACTGAAGAACTGAACAGCACTAATGCTTATATACTGACTTCTTCATCTGAGAGTGATATTGTTACTGCACACACTCTACAAATTACAAAATTTAGAATCAGTATTGAGCCGAAACAAGACAAAGTACCTACTATGTATTGGTTACCTAAAATGCATAAAACACCGTATAAAGCAAGATTTATTGCTAACTCTAGTTCTTGCACTACTACTAAATTATCCGTGCTCTTAACATCTTCTCTTACAGCTATAAAAGAACACGTAATTAGGTATTGTGATAAGGTTTTTGAAACTTCTGGCAAAAATTTATTTTGGTCGATTAAAAATTCAAATGACGTTTTGAAAAAGCTTAAATCAAATAATTTTCGGGCGTTCTGTTTGTCTACTTATGATTTCTCAACATTATACACTTCGCTCCCTCATTATTTAATAAGAGACAAACTAACCAGTCTCATTGAAAAAACGTTTGCTAGAGAAAATAAAACCTTCATCGCTTGTAATGAACATAGGGCATTTTTTACAGATGGTTCTTATGATAATTATACATTATGGACTTGTCAAGACCTTATAGAGTCGCTAACTTTCTTACTGGATAATATTTATGTTAGATTCGGTACCTCTATTTATAAACAAGTAATAGGCATCCCAATGGGTACTAATTGTGCACCCCTTGTTGCTGATCTGTTTTTATACTGTTATGAAAGAGACTTTATGTTATCTCTTTCTACTGAACATCAAGATGATATAATTACAGCTTTTAACAACATCTCGAGGTACCTTGATGATTTATTAAATATAGACAATAACCATTTTCCATTACTGGTTAATAAGATTTATCCCAAAGAACTACAACTTAACAAAGCGAACATTTCAGAAAAGCAAGCAAACTTTCTCGATCTAAATCTGTCCATTGAAAATGGTTATGTCACTACTAAAATTTATGATAAAAGAGATGATTTTAATTTTAATATAGTAAATTTTCCGTTTTTAGACGGCGATGTTCCCCGTGCAACATCTTATGGGGTTTATATCTCACAGCTTGTTCGCTTTTCAAGAGCTTGCAACAATGTTAATGATTTCAATGAACGTAATCTTTGCATTACAGAAAAACTCTTAAAACAAGGTTATCGGTATCACAAATTAAGGAAAACCTTTTGCAAGTTTTATCGCCGATACCCAGATTTAATTCATAAATACAAATGCAGTTTAAAATCACTTTTGCAACAAGGTATTTCACAACCAGTTTTTTATGGAGATTTAATTTATAAACTTAAAAAGATTAAAGACAGTGTTAATTTCTCCCGGTTATTCGTAAAAACCATCTGTAAATTTAAAAAGAAAGGTTACCAACATGATATTTTACAGCGCTCTGCAGGCCTGGTGATTAACCCTTCTACAGTTGATCATTATGCTTACCTCTTTGGTTGCACGACGGTGGCAGGGGTTTAAGAGTTTATGAAGGTTATTGGGGAAATCTTTTCTTAAAAGAACCTAGAAACTCGATTTGTTTCTTTTATCCCTGTCATCGTGTTCTTGCTGATTTTACTCCAGGAGCTCTGGTCTCGGTAAGATCATTGAGTACCCCTTTCGGCTTTGCAATGCTCTTAGCTTCTTATGTTTTATATGTTTGTGTGCTTTTGCATGCAACATTGTTAAGCAGATAAGTGGGTTGGAGTCTTTTCACCAAGACAACTTGTGCTTGTTTTGTGATATGAGAACCTGTTGGGGCTAGTGTGAGGTTGGTGCACCCTAGAACCTGGTTTAAACCCCCAGTGGCAATTTGATTTGCCACTGACCGTTCCAAGGCGGTAACCCCTCGGGTTCTCATTTTTGTTTATTGTTAGTGGTGTCTTTTTTGAAACTGATTATTTTATTAACCATGCTCTCTCCCCCTCTCTTCTTCTTGACTGTGTGGGGAGGCTGTTTTTTCTGAATGTGGCGATTCCTGATATGCATATTTCACCTTTTTATGATAAGATGATTTCAATTTTTGTATTGTAAATTTTCAATTTGTGAAGGTGATTTTTACGCCTGCATCATATTTCGGAGTTTTCATTTTGTACCTTGTTCGCTTTTCTAAAAGATGCAACGATGTAGAAGATTTCAATGAATGGATTCGATGCATTATCGCATAGTCTGTAAACGTTAAATAAGGGTTATTGGTACTTAAACTTAATAGACCGTTTAGATAGTTCCATATCTTATTCTTAGATTAAAGTATCTACACAACATAATTGAAGCTCAAAATCACTACCGAAACAAGGTATTTTAACCAGTATTTATTTCGAGATTCGTTTAACGAACTTGAAAAACTTGAAGGCAACATCATTTTTCCATGTTATTCTTAAAAGAATCTAATCTGTAAATTAACACAGAGAATAGCGACAGATTATTCTACAAAGCTTTGCACGCTTGTTGATCCGTCTTTGATCACTTGGCTTTCCTATTTTTGTCCCCACGAAGTAGGAGGCATATAGAATTGCACTCGTTTTACGTCCGTACGTACATGTACGTATGTCCCCCAAATCTTGTGGCATCAACTCATTAACTATTTAGAGGATTTCTTTCAAACTTGCACAGATGATCAATCAGGATGTATAGATAATGGTAAAGAAAAGTTTGCGTTCCTGCGGCTATTCCTACTAGAGTTATGACCACTTCTACAAATGTTTTGTTGCAGTGGGGGCATCAGTGTCCGAGGACACATTCTAGTTGATTCAAAGACGTTGGCAGAAGTCAATGCGTTTAGGACGGATTATAGGTTACTTTTTAAAATGAACGTAGAAAAGTGAATATGGCCACATTCAGAAGACACAATCTCCCCACACTGCCAACAAGAAGAGACGAGAAAAGAACATGGGAAATGAAACGGCCAATTTTAAAATTAAAAGGTTAAACAATTAACGAGAAAGAAACCCCGAGGAGTTACCGCCTTGGAATGGTCAGTGGCAAAAGAATTGCCACTGGGTGTTTAAACCATGTTCAAAGGTGCACCAACGTCACACTTTCCCCAACAAGTTCTCATATGAACAAACTCGTAAATGTTGTCTGGTGAAATAACTAAAATAAGAACGAAGAAAGGTCCGTCAATGTTGTTTTTGCTGATTTTACTGCATTTGTCATATTTCATTATAACATTGATATATTTCAGTTCTTAAAGATAGGAGAATCTGAAGAGTAAATACGAGGAATAGAGGAACCATGCCGCTGCCTAGAACGAAAAAAGTGAACGATTTGTGTCTACTGGTAAGCAATATTCAAGCAATATTATAGGGTAAAAGGAGAATCTTGTCAAAACGTTGGATTGATTTGTTGCATTCTCAAATGACAATAAGCAAATAGTTTCAATACTGTACGTTTAAATGAACAATCTATGTCTCTTCCGTTTGACAGACTAGTCCATAATTTGTGTCATGAATTAGAAAAGTGTAGTTGAAATAAAATACACGGAACAGGAAAAGTATTTTTGTTGAAATTGATGGTTTATATTATTTAAATTATGCAATAAGATACAAATAGGATACAAATCTAAGTTTATCATATCGTTTTACATAAAGCGGACCAACAGTAACTGTTAAACATATTTTGTTGAATAAATAAGTCTGACGGCCTAGTTAAATTTCAGCTTCTAACATTTTCATTGACATCCCGGTATCTGAGTAAATCAATTCCTTTACATGTTAATAAATTTTCATGAAGACGAGATTATTTTTCGTCCTTTTATATCTCGTTAAGCTACAGAAATTCAGCTAAGAATTACAACTCTGATGTTTTTCATTTTCTGGGTCCACAACCGTTAAACGAATTTCGTGTAGTTTACATTTAAAAATCGAAAATGAGTGAAATAATAATTATAATGTTTAAAATAAGCTCACATAGCGCCTAGTCGCATAAATCAGGACATGCTACGGCTGAGCTAGCCGGGATAAGCACGCTACGGCTGAGCTAGCTGGGACAAGCACACTACGGCTGAGCTAGCCGGGACTAGCACGCTACGTCTGAGCTAGCCGGGACAAGCACGCAGCGGCTGAGCTAGCTGGGACAAGCACGCTACGGCTGAGCTAGCCGGGACAAGCACACTACGGCTGAGCTAGCCGGGACAAGCACGCAGCGGCTGAGCTAGCCGGGACAAGCACGCAGCGGCTGAGCTAGCTGGGACAAGCACGCTACGGCTGAGCTAGCCGGGACAAGCACACTACGGCTGAGCTAGCCGGGACAAGCACGCAGCGGCTGAGCTAGCTGGCACAAGCACGCTACGGCTGAGCTAGCCGGGACAAGCACGCTACGGCTGAGCTAGCCGGGACAAGCACGCTACGGCTGAACTAGCCGGGACAAGCAAGCAGCGGCTGAGCTAGCCGGGACAAGCACGCAGCGGCTGACCTAAACGGGACAAGCACGCTACGGCTGAGCTAGCCGGGACAAGCACGCAGCGGCTGAGCTAGCCGGGACAAGCACGCTACGGCTGAGCTAGCCGGGACAAGCACGCTACGGCTGAGCTAGCCGGGACAAGCACGCAGCGGCTGAGCTAGACGAGACAAGCACGCTACGGCTAAGCTAGCCGGGACAAGCACGCAACGGCTGAGCTAGCCGGGACAAGCAAGCAGCGGCTGAGCTAGCCGGGACAAGCACGCCGCGGCTGAGCTAGTCGGGACAAGCACGCAGCGGCTAAGCTATCCGGGACAAGCACGCTACCGTTGAGCTAGCCGGGACAAGCACGCTGCGGCTGAGATAGCCGGGACAAGCACGCTACGGCTGAGCTAGCCGGGACAAGCACGTAGCGGCTGAGCTAGCCGGGACATGCACGCAGCGGCTGAGCTAGCCGGGACAAGCACGCAGCGGCTGAGCTAGCTGGGACAAGCACGCTACGGCTGAGCTAGCCGGGACAAGCACGCTACGGCTGAGCTAGCCGGGACAAGCACGCAGCGGCTGAGCTAGCCGGGACAAGCACGCAGCGGCTGAGCTAGCCGGGACAAGCACGCAGCGGCTGAACTAGCAGGGACAAGCCCTTAAAGGTTGCGCGGATAACATCGATAATGATTATTGATTGACGTGACCATTATTAAATGACATCTGTAACTGATTTTAAATTGATGTAGTTTTTTTTCTCACAATGGACTATTTATTGAATCTACTCTGCAGTATAAGAATCAAACATTATCATATTAATCTGAATCCAATACCACAAGTATTAACTGAGCGGTTCTCTTGTTTTAGCGATTCATCGAATTTGGTCGAACGAGAGTCAGGTGAATTTTAAAAGGAAAATATTTTTAAAAAAGGAAGCCATTTGTACTCAAACAATGAAGTGATATTTTAAATTTGGAACATTTAACCATTGTGAAAGGTCAAAAAGCGTATTAAGTCTTCCAAGAGTAATATAGCGAGAAAAGAAAAAACAACAACAAAGAGACAAGGTCAAGGAGACAATACCGCGCTGAGCTGATATAGTAAACAGACATGTTTGTCAATAATTTGATGTGATTGATATCCACGAATATTAACTAAATTTGTTAAACTTAATGTACTTGTTCTTATTACTTTGCCCTTGTCTGGAAGGGCAGAAATGAGGTTTCTGGGTTAGATATAGGTTGAAAGTTCCGAATAGATTAAAAATATACTTAAAGAAATTAGAAACGCAACTTCTTTAAACAAGAAATATATTTCATGTTTAAAGAGGTTGCGTTTTTAATTTCTTCAAATACATGTTATATTGTAAAATAAATAAAAAACGCAACCTCTTTAATCACAAAACAAATTTTGCATTTAAAGAAGTTGCGTTTCTAATTTCTTTAAGTATATATTGTTTGTAGGCCATGGCCGCAGAGACGGCAGAAATGGCCAAGAACATGATGGTGCTGGACAAGACTGAAGCGGCCCTAGAGAAAGAAGTGGAGAAAGAAGAAAAGAGACCCCCACCAAAGACCACCGTTGGAAAGTAAGTTATTGCCCCAGAGATAACAGTTCCAAATGGGAGATAATTGTTATAGAATTGTAATTGTTCTTGTTATAGAATTTCGTGACTTTCTCTTGTTTCAATACTAAGAATGTTTTCATGAATGATCTATGTAAACTATATCCGAAACGGCCTCAAATAAGTATCTGAGCTGAAGTTGACTTTAAAGATTACATTTTAGGAATAAATGAGGAAGCACTCACAAGAATAAATATATTAACGGCTCCGCACATGCATGTTACAAATAAGTATTTGGAACAATATCTTGAACGCAAAGTACCTGATAATTTTAAGCATGTGCGAAACTGATTAGTCTTCAATGTAGAGCCATATTATAATGGTATGATGACATCACGTTTCTGATGCAGAATCCGACGTAAAGGGGAGCAGCTGATACATGGGAGATATTTGCTGCTACTGTTGGTTGTACTCAACGTACTCGATTGCTTTCTTGTGCTTGGGGAGCTTTTGCTAGATGTCGAATACGTCGTAGGTTGGTTTGTATGTTTATGTATGCCTGCTTGGCCGTAAAAAGGTTAAGAAACTAACTTAAAGATAAATCGACTTTAGTGAAGCCAAAATTAAAATCAGTTAAACAGTTAAAGTAAAAAACGCACACACGCATGAACACTCTTACAAACAAAAAATCTCACGATTACAAGCTACGCTCTCTGTCAGTCTGACTTTGCGTTTTACTTAAGATAGCCTGCCTGCTTTTCATTCAAGCTGGCCGGTCACCTGCCAGTGTTTACAAGTCCATCTGATTGCCAGTGACCAAGCTGAATGCTTCGTGTCGGTTCAGCATGTTAACCGAAACCTAACACCCACGTTAACACAAACAATATTTATTGAAACTTAATAACTAAATTGAAATTCTCAAAAATAGATGCTTATGATGTGAACGATTTTGTTATCAGTAAAATAACCCGTTAACTACTGATGTTGTGCAGTGATGATAACGTTATATCAGGGCTATCCGATCAACCTTTTTTGGGGTTGTCCCGGTTAGCTCAGTTGGTTGTGTCGTTGGATTTGCAGGGTCATGCTATGTCGCCGGGATGGTGCGGGTTCGCTCCCAGGTAGAGGCAATATCATTTGTCTTAGCAATTTGACCCCATACCTTACTGATGAAGCCCTGCACAGTAAATCTACACAAGTAACGGGAACAATTGTCGCTGTCAAGTTGAAGGGACGGGGATAGTTTAGTACTTTCTTCTCGGTGGATTTGTTTTAAATATTTGGTGTACCTCGGGAAAAATTGTGTGAACATTGTTTAAATAAGAAATAAAAAAAAAATATTTGCTAGGAAATAAAATAAAACAGTTAATATTGTGGCTCGATTGAATGATTGCTAGCTTTGCATATTCCAAGGTAAAGAGCAGTCGGATGGAAATATAGTGTGTTAGGGTAAGCTAGTGAATATGAGATATTTCAGAGAAAGTTTGAGAAAATTGGGTCAGAGACACTTTTTTTTAGATGCCTGTGACAAGTTGAAACATAAACAAAGAACGGGCTTCCATTTCCATGGCTAATTCTGTCATATAAAAAAGGCCTGGAATGTTCTTGGGTGCCATTTAGTTGATGGGTTTCATTCAAATTTCACTTATGTTATTCAGTTATAGCAAATCTCAAATTTTGAAATCAACTATCAGAGCGCCTGAGAAGTAACAGGGTCGATGCGAAACTAACGAATGTGATAACTACCTCATTTTCACATAAAGATTGTTCTAATTGTGTGCTGTAAATGTAAAGTATATTAAACTAAATAAACAACAATCAGTAAACATAAAAATACACTGCTTATTTAATTTCAAAGTTACGCAGTTCTTTTGAAGCAAGGGTATACTGTACTAGTAAACGTACGCGTTTGATTACCAATAAAAAATTCGCGCATATAAGAACGGAGATACCGTATAAACAAGATAAACAAATCAATTTGGTAAGAAGGTGGTAGTTAACAAAACTCTCAAGAAACATTTTTAAAGACTTTTTGAAAAGAAAAAGACTGAAGAATGATAATCAAACTTTAACACCTAAATTCATACACTGCTTTTTTTCTGAATGTGGCAATTCCTGATATGCATATTTCACCTTTTTATAAACTATCATTACTCAAACTAACACTGAGAAATAAATATTCTCTTTCAATTTGCCGTGGACGATACAGTTAGTTCTTAAATGTCTATATAATCTTTATATATCAGCCTATATATCAATCTTTTAACCTTTACTGCGAAGTTATGCTTCTTGAAAAAAATTATGTCGACTGAAAAGGAAATCACATCACGAAGCATGTGATTGAAACCTTAATCTAATGTCATATGATTGTCGTGAAGCACATGATTGCGCCACAGGTGTGTCAGATTTTTTGTTTCTAGGAAAACAATGCTCCCCAGTAATTTGCAGTCATTTATTATTCATTGAGATTCACGGTGTCGAATGTTCGCATAATCTGTTGAATAATCTTTTATATATGTTTAATATTAGATATTGAACAAAGGGCATGCAGTTGCATGATGTAGTTAAAATCAAGTTCGTTATCAATTTAGCAAACATTCGAGACAACTTACAAAATTCAGCTGTACAGAAGTTAAACCAACTGTATAATCTGTATGATAGGCGCTCTCGCCGTTCGTGTTCGCTCCATCGTATGGGCAATATCATTTGGGGCACGCCCCGGGAAAAGGTACCTCCGGTCATAATTTGTGATATTTTAGTTGTTACTACATTTTGAAAGAACTTACAATAATATATTATTTTCTCATAACTAAAGGGTGATTTTGTAACATATTTGGTTAATAAAATGGTATTTTAACCGAGAAATGTAATAATAATAAATTTCGTCTGCTAAACTTTATGACGTCATTTCAAGGATTGACGTCAACTTTCAGAAGGTACCTTTTCCCGTGACGCTCCCCATTTTTGTAAATATTAAGACAAGATCACAAAGAATCGCTTTCAACAAAAAGACGAAAACAGTTCATCGTTTGTAGCTCTTTTAATAGTAAATGTAATTTTATGTTTTGTTTATTGCAGATCTTCTTAAAAACGAAGAGTACAGATCTGAGCAGTTCATTGGATCTATGAAATGTCGCTACCCAGCTAGACTTGGTGGTCTGGGTTCCGAAGCAAAGTACATAGACGATCTTATCATAGACATTTTTCAAGCGAAGCTAACGTGGGATCAACGTGATACCGGAAGTGACGCACCTCGAGTAGCCGCTAACAACAGCACTCGGAGAAGACGATCAGTTGATGAGTTAGTTAACACAAGTGTAGTGAACTCCACGAAGTGTGGCGACGGTAGTTATCTTGATGACTACAGTGACTTGCATGTTTTAGAAGGGAAGATCGCTTATGGTATCCACAAAGCCAGTATATCCATTCTCGGTATTCTTTTTCTAGAGGTAATGCTATTTCAACACCGACGTACATTTTCCTCAACTTTAGCAAGACGTATCTCTGTCAAATAAAAAAGGCCTGGAATGCTCTTGGGTGCCATTTAGTTGACGGGTTTCATTCAAATTTCACTTATGTTATTTAATAAGAGCAAATCTCAAATTTTGTAGTCAACAGTCAGAGCGCCTGAGAAGTTACCGGGCCGATGCGAGCTTGCGGTGAAGGCGTCGGAGGCCATAAACCTCTTTCTTGATCCCAGAGAATTCCAACATCCGTCTTTAAGTGTTAACACATATTCTTTACTGAAAACGATGGCTTCTCTTTTAAGTTCAAATATAAACGAGGCGATCATTTACAATTAAGAAAATGTTTTGCAACAACTTTGCCTAAATCACTACCCTATAGTTATAAGCTATATACTTAGAAAGTAGAGCAATACTATGTGACCTTAATCTGTAGATGTGAGCTATATCACATAGCGGATAATTAGAAAGTTGAGATAGAAATATTAAGAAACGGCAAATTTATACCCAACGATTCGTTGCCATGACAAATTCTTAAATTAAAATTGCAGTTTTTGTTGTCTTCAATTAACTGGATAGTCTTGTTTCCAGAACACAAAAAATATCGGAGAACTTCATGAGACATTGAATCCATTATATCAAATGTCAGTCTCTGTCTGTTTTTGAAATCACCTCTTTATTATATGTTTCTTTCTGAAAGATTACAGGGTTTCTTGAAAACAGGATGCGTCCTTTACCTCTACTGTAAAGTGCATATAAATCTGATTGAGTAAGAAGATATTGGAAAAGTAGTACATGTTTACACTTCGGAGACATCATGCGGCTGTCATGTTTTCAAACAATAACAAATATTTATTATTTACGTTTTTGAACTGATTTTTTGTTTTAGTAATACCGTTTTAGCGGTGCGTTTTAATTGCACTTTATAAGTATAGACAGAGGCAGAAATCTCGTTGATCACCTTGCGAGTTCGATAGCCAGCTTTTCCAACTAAACCGACATGTGCCTATATATGTAACTTTCTATTTTTCATTCCGGTGAAACAGGATAAATGCTTATACTCGTACATGTTACAATGAAACAAGTGCATAATTATAAATGAAACAATGAAACTGAAATTATAAATTATATGTTGATAGAAATGAAAATGTAATTACATGTTGTGATCTGCTTTAACAATAGTTTCTTCTTTTTCAGAGCGCGTTCAAAATATTCTGTCTAGGAAAAGCAATGAAGGAACACAAGCTAGAGGTAATCAACTCTTGACCTAACACTATCATATTCCGGATTGGTTTGTCAAGTACCATAAATCAAATTGGCATTTGATCGAATATTGACCGATTATTAATTATTACTTAACGGAAAAGGTTATTGCCTCTACCTGGGAGCGAACCCGCATCGTCACGGCGACAGCACCTAGCCCTACAAAACAAGTACAAGTTGCCTTGGTGAAATAACTCCAACCCACCCATCGGCTCAACAATGTTGCATGCAAAAGCACAGAAACATATAAAACATCAGAAGTTAATAGCATTGTTAAGCCAAAAGGTAGGTACTTAATGATCTTACCGAGACCAGAGCACCTGGAGTAAAATCAGCAAGAACACGATGATAGCGATAAAAGAAACGAATCAAGCTTCTAGGTTCTTTTAAGAAAAGATTTCCCCATAAACCTACATAAACTCTTAAACCCCTGCCACCGTCGTGCAACCAAAGAGGTAAGCATAATGATCAACTGTAGATGGGTTAATCACCAGGCCTGCAGAGCGCTGTAAAATATCATGTTGGTAACCTTTCTTTTTAAAAACTCCTTATTTTGTTTTCCATTAGTTTATTAGTCATCGACCTTTATTCATCCAGATCTTTGTAAAAAGGCAATTGTGTTTGGTAATTGGAGAATTATTTTAAGCAGTCGTAAATACAGCAACACATGAAAACATTTCCTAACTAACAGCTGACCAGCAATGTTTCCAAATTGAAGCCTATTTTGCAATTAGCAATCTTTGCCTTGGTCTGTGCATCACAAATTTAACACTTATACCATCGTCGTATTCGTAAATTTAAAAATATGATCTTAATGTGGTTTAAACTTTAAAGCTGATTAAAAATAGCTTCTCTGAACAATTTTATAAATTTACAAAACACGGAAGATTTTTGTTCAGCATATGCTATCCATATTGTCTTCTTCTGAATGCATTCATGTCCATCGCCACTGATAATATCATTTATAAAGTGATTGGCATTCTTGCAGGAAAAAGTACTTTTGTGATATAGCTTATTCAGAAATACACGAATCGAATTGTTTATTTAAAGTATGAAATCCTTCTCGAAACATTTAAATGGTCATTGCATTAGTCGCCTGTGAAAAATCAAAGAACTTTTAGCAAATCTGTGAAGGTTTGAATGTCAAAAAAGAAATAGTAGAATTAATAGACAAAAATCATAATAATTATCATAACATGCAGGTTAAAATGATTACGAAACTATCATAATCCATAATCTTATTTAGAACGTCCAAATAAGGAACTGACAACATTTAAAGGTGAAATATGCATATCAGGAATTGACACATTAAAAAAACAGCCTCCCCACACAGAGAAGAAGAAGAGGGAGAGAGAGCATAGTTAATAAAATGATCAGTTTCAAAAAGACACCACAAACAATTAACAAAAATGAGAACCCGAGCGGTTACCGCCTTGGAATGGTCAGTGGCAAATCGAATTGCCACTGTGGGTTTTAACCAGGTTCTAAGGTGCACCAACCTCACACTTGCCCCAACAGGTTCTCAAATCAACACAAAAGTACAAGTTGTCTTGGTGAAATAACTCCAACCCACCCATCGGCTCAACAATGTTGCATGCAGAAGCAATCAAACATATAAAACATAAGCAGCTAATAGCATTGGCATTGCAAAGCCAAAGGGCGGATACTGAATGATTGTTCCGAGACCAGGGCTCCTAGAGTAAAATCAGCAAGAACACGATGACAGGGATAAAAGAAACAAATCGAGCTTCTTGTATTTTTTAAGAAAAGATTTCCCCATAAATCTTCATAAACTCTAAAACCCCTGCCACCGTTGTGCAACCAAAGAGGTAAGCATAATGATCAACTGTAGATGGGTTAATCACCAGGCCTGCAGAGCGCTGTAAGATATCACGTAGGTAACCTTTCTTTTTAAATCAACAGATGGTTTTACGAATAAGCGGAAGAAATTAACACTGCCTTTAATCTTCTTAAGTTTATAAAATAAATCTCTTTAAAAAATCTGGCTGTGAAATACCTTGTTGCAATAAATATTTATAACTATTTTTGAATTAAATCTGGGTATCAGCGATAAAAATTTCAAAAGGTTTTCCTTAATTTGTGATACCGATAACCTTGTTTTAAAAGTTTTCTGTTATGCAAAGATTGCGTTCATTGAAATCATTAACATCGTTGCAAGGTCTTGAAAAGCGAACAAGCTCTAAGATGTTGCACGAGGAACATCGCCGTCTTAAAACGGAAAATTTACTATATTCAAATTAAAAACATATCTTTTATCATAAATATTAGTAGTGACGTAAATATTTTCAATTGGACAGATTTAGATCAAGAAAGTTTGCTTGCTTTTCTGAAGTGTTCGCTTTATTAAGCTATAGTTCTTTAAGATAAATCTTATTAACTAGTGATGGAAAATGGTAATTGTCTATTTTTAATAAATCATCAAGGTACCTTGAGGTGTTATTAAAAGTCTTAGAGATAACATAAAGTCACTTTCATAACAGTATAAAACAGATCTGCAACAAGGAGTGCACATTTAGTACCCATTGGAATGCCTATTACTTGTTTATTAATAGAGGTACCGAATCTAACATAAATATTATCCAGTAAGAAAGTTAACGACAAGTCCATAAAGTATAATTATCATAAGAACCATCTGTAAAAATGCCCTATGTTCATTACAAGCGACGAAAGTTTTATTTTTTTATTTCTAGCAAACGTTTTTTAATGAGACTGGTTAGCTTGTTTCTTATTAAATTATGAGGGAGCGAAGTGTATTAAGTAGAGAAATTTTAAGTAGACAACCAGAACGCTGAAAAGTATTTGATTTAAGCTTCTTTAAAATGTCATTTGAATTTTTAATCGACCAAAATAATTTTTTGTCAAAAACCTTATCGCAATACCTAATTACATGTTCTTTTGTAGCTGTAAGACAAGATGTTAAGAGCACGGATAAGTTAGTAGTTGTGCAAGAACTATTGTCGCAATAAATATTGCTTTGTACGGTGTTGTTTGCAGTTTAGGCAACCAATACATATAAGGTACTATGTCTTGTTTCGGCTCAATACTGATTCTAAATTTTGTAATTTGTAGAGTGTGTACAGTAACAATATCACTCTCAGATGAAGAAGTCAGTGTAAAAGCATTCGTGCTATTTAATTCTTCAGTTTAAATATTAATATAGTATATCCGTCACACTATAATTACATTATTAGAAGCCTTATCAGCAGGTTTTAATCGAAAATTGTCTGATTAAGACATCAAACCACAAGACTAACATTCTCTTTTAGTGCTTTGACAGTTTTGTAGTGACAGCGTCGTTTATATTGGATATTGTGTTCGTCAAGGGTATGCAGCAATTTTCCCTACACGAGATTGTGCTCTTTATGGCCACCATTGTACCATGGCGGATTATTCGAGTTGTAAACAGTAAGTGAAATTATCACATTTCAATAGTTTTTTTATATTTCTAGCATACCTGGCACTTATTTTTTTGGAAAAAAACTTACTAGTCTGTTTCGGTAGGAATAAAATCTGTGAACTTCAGTGATTTGCCACACGTTAATACAATGTCAATTTTTGATGTAAGGAAAACAATAGAACGCGATCGTGATGAAATAGCAAGCCTGAAACCCTGCTTTAAAATAAGGATATAAGAGCTCGGAGAGGAACATGCGGATCCTATTGTTGGGCGTGGAACTGTCAACATATGGCCACGTACTTAGGATTAATCGATTATATTATAGGTAAATCACACATTTCTTATGAAAACTGTACCGGGTAATATTCAATTGAGACAGGCTGATGACTAAGACTCTGCTGAAGGTGTTGGAATTATGGTCTTTCCGTAGCGAGGATGAATAAATCTAAATACACCATGTATAAAAATAAAACAAGGCTGTAGCTTGGCTGTATGTATTTAATTGTATCGCATCACATATTTGCATGGTATTTTAACTCCTACAGTTTTTATATTTTGTTCGTCAGGTCTTGTTGTTGCTATCCAGTATCATCAACATTATCACCTGGTTCTTTTATATAAACACAAAAAGAAGATTACACAAGAACTAAAAGATGCCAAGAAAGAAATAAATGGACTCAAGGTAGGGATGTCATCCATACTAACTAATATTTATGATTTATCGAATTTAATAAACATGCAACATCGGCAACTGCCAAATATAGCAAACACAGCCTCTAGAAAACGCAGCTTTTCCAGATAGTCAAGAAAGTAAGTAAATATAATATAAAATAAATATGTAAGATATTTGGAGTCTTATCAATATGTGCTAATAAACTTAATTATGAAGATCTTGAAGTCACATTTTCAACAGAATTAAAAAAGAGGTCGAGCTGGTAATAATGCTTTGCTTTTTCTTGTTAAACGATATGCAACTGTCAACTACTTTGAAGAGAGGAGAAATGCGGTCACAATGTTCCCTCTTGCAACAGTTATTTGAAAAGAAGCTAAAATATTGAAGTGTAGAACTAACATTTCTTTTCCAGGCATATACAGACGACCTTAAAAAGCTTTGTAAAGATAATGGAATAGCCTACAATTCGATAGATGCCAAATTTAGTAAGTATTCACACATTGTAAGCGAACGTTTGTTGCTCAAGTTTGTGATTGGTAAGGTAAGAAAACGAGATCAAGTTCATCCAATAAATTGCTTTGAATTGACAATGTGTCGCAAGCATCACTTGAATTATGATTTTTTTTTGAAGCAACATTAATACCTATATGGTTTTATCAATCAATATGATGTTTTCTTTTCTGTATGTGTTGCATACATTTTGAGGGTGTGAACTCGTTTTTAGACGCGAAATAAGGTTCTTGAACAAGCCAAAATAAGCCTTCTTATGCAGTCGTATAATTCAGTGAAACGAAGTAAGCTGTCTTCAAAAGAAATGTGGCATACTTTGGGAAAAGATTACGAGACACTTGTGAAGCAGTGTAAAGTCGCGCTAAAGGCGGTTCAGCTATCCAGTTTAATAGCTTATGAAGCAGTGTTAAGTCGCGCTAAAGGCGGTTCAGCTATCCAGTTTAATAGCTTATGAAGCAGTGTAAAGTCGCGCTAAAGGCGGTTCAGCTATCCAGTTAAATAGCTTTTGAAGCAGTGTAAAGTCGCGCTAAAGGCTATCCAGCTAGCAGTTTAAAGTCGTGCTAAAGGCGGTTCAGCTAGCAGTGTAAAGTCGCGCTAAAGGCGGTTCAGCTATCCAGTTTAATAGCTTATGAAGCAGTGTAAAGTCGCGCTAAAGGCGGTTCAGCTATCAAGTTTAATAGCTTATGAAGCAGTGTAAAGTCGCGCTAAAGGCGGTTCAGCTATCAAGTTTAATAGCTTATGAAGCAGTGTAAAGTCGTGCTAAAGGCGGTTCAGCTATCCTGTTTAATAGCTTTTGAAGCAGTGTGAAATCGCGCTAAAGGCTATTCAGCTAGCAGTTTAAAGTCGTGCTAAAGGCGGTTCAGCTCGTAGTGTTAAGTCGCGGTAAAGGCGGTACAACTATCCTGTTTAATAGCTTATTAAGCAGTATAAAGTCGCGCTAAAGGCTGTTCAGCTAGCAGTGTAAAGTCGCGCTAAAGGCGGTTCAGCTATCCTGTTTAATAGCTTTTGAAGCAGTGTAAAGTCGCGCTAAAGGCTATTCAGCTAGCAGTTTAAAGTCGTGCTAAAGGCGGTTCAGCTAGCGGTGTTAAGTCGCGGTAAAGGCGGTTCAGCTATCCTGTTTAATAGCTTATTAAGCAGTATAACTCGCGCTAAAGGCTGTTCAGCTAGCAGTGTAAAGTCGCGCTAAAAGCGGTTCAGCTATCCAGTTTAATAGCTTATGAAGCAGTGTAAAGTCGCGCTCAAGGCGGTTCAGCTAGCAGTTTAATAGCTTATGAAGCAGTGTAAAGTCGCGCTCAAGGCGGTTCAGCTAGCAGTTTAATAGCTTATGAAGCAGTGTAAAGTCGCGCTAAAGGCAGTTCAGTTAGCAGTGTAAAGTCGCGCTAAAGGCGGTTCAGCTAGCAGTTTAATAGCTTATGAAGCAGTGTAAAGTCGCCCTAAAGGCGGTTCAGCTATCCAGTTTAATAGCTTATGAAGCAGTGTAAAGTCGTGCTTAAGGCGGTTCAGCTAGCAGTGTAAAGTCGTGCTAAAGGCGGTTCAGCTATCCTGTTTAATAGCTTTTGAAGCAGTGTAAAGTCGTGCTAAAGGCTATTCAGCTAGCAGTTTTAAGTCGTGCTAAAGGCGGTTCAGCTAGCGGTGTTTAGTCGCGGTAAAAGCGGTTCAGCTATCCTGTTTAATAGCTTATTAAGCAGTATAAAGTCGCGCTAAAGGCTGTTCAGCTAGCAGTGTAAAGTCGCGCTAAAGGCGGTTCAGCTATCCTGTTTAATAGCTTTTGAAGCAGTGTAAAGTCGCGCTAAAGGCTATTCAGCTAGCAGTTTAAAGTCGTGCTAAAGGCGGTTCAGCTAGCGGTGTTAAGTCGCGGTAAAAGCGGTTCAGCTATCCTGTTTAATAGCTTATTAAGCAGTATAAAGTCGCGCTAAAGGCTGTTCAGCTAGCAGTGTAAAGTCGCGCTAAAAGCGGTTCAGCTATCCAGTTTAATAGCTTATGAAGCAGTGTAAAGTCGCGCTAAAGGCGGTTCAGCTAGCAGTTTAATAGCTTATGAAGCAGCGTAAAGTCGCGCTAAAGGCGGTTCAGCTAGCAGTGTAAAGTCGCGCTAAAGGCGGTTCAGCTAGCAGTTTAATAGCTAATGAAGCAGTGTAAAGACGCGCTAAAGGCGGTTCAGCTATCCAGTTTAATAGCTTATGAAGCAGTGTAAAGTCGTGCTAAAGGCGGTTCAGCTAGCAGTGTAAAGTCGCGCTAAAGGCGGTTCAGCTATCCTGTTTAATAGCTTATTAAGCAGTATAAAGTCGCGCTAAAGGCGATTCAGCTAGCAGTGTAAAGTCGCGCTAAAGGCGGTTCAGCTTTACAGTTTAATAGCTTATGAAGCAGTGTAAAGTCGCGTTAAAGGCGGTTCAGCTAGCAGTGTAAAGTCGCGCAAAAGGCGGTTCAGCTAGCAGTGTAAAGTCGCGCTAAAAGCGGTTTAGCTATCCTGTTTAATAGCTTATTAAGCAGTATAAAGTCGCGCTAAAGGCGATTCAGCTAGCAGTTTAAAGTCGCGCTAAAGGCTGTTCAGCTAGCAGTGTAAAGTCGCGCTAAAGGCGGTTCAGCTATCCACTTTACTAGCTTATGAAGCAGTGTAAAGTCGCGCTAAAGGCGGTTCAGCTTTCCAGTTTAATAGTGACACTTCTGATTTTAGAGAACAGAGCAATGTTCTATTTATAACTGGAGTAGGGTCTACTGAGCTAAAAGAACCCTGCAAATATTTGAAAGAATATATTTATACAGAACTAAACAACCAAAATCAACTTTATAGTTTCGCTTTAGGAGATGCTTTCATGAAGAAACCTTCTTTAATGGAAACTGGCGATTTACACAGTGTCTACACCATTGACAGAACAATCCAAGGTACTTATAAAACACAACTATGTTAGAGGAGTTACACTATATAGCCATACACCATTGTGAAGTTTATAAGGGTTATCCGCGCAACATTTATTTTAGGGTTGTCCTGGCTAGCTCAATCAAACCAATCCTGCCATGTTTTCATACTTGTCGTGTTCAGCAGCCTATAAAGTCCCCCTTTTTATCTGTTTGAAAGGAAACTGATTCCTTTATTCCATTTTGCCCGTTTAACATTCTTTAAATAACGTATTATCTTATTAATTGTCTTTTTAATTTTCGATAGAAATTTAACTTCATTTATATAATGCCTGATGATTAAACATTGGATGGTGCTTTACTATTTGCAGCCGAAAAGGTAGAAGCCGTTAAAGGAAGTAACACAATTCAAGAGCCTAAAACGCTTGTAAAACCCGCATCATATTCAAAAAAGCTCATGGATTCAGCACGACCTAAAAGTAACATTTTACAGTATTTTAATATGGTCCATAAATCAACAAACTCTTTCTTTGTTAAAATACAAAACTATACCTTTTTATATAATAAAACGTATTGGTAAGTTTAGTATACGTTATTCGACTTGTGAATATTTCGCATTGATATGTCTTTGTACATGAAAAGAAAATCTGCTTCATAATGGAAGAATTAAGAGGTCGCAAACATTGCAAATGGCGAAAACTGGCAAAAATTTCAAAAATGAATTTTGGGGGTAATACTTATTACCACTTAGATTTTAGTAAAGAAATTTATTTAGCTAAGGATGTAGTTAATGTTTGCAAGCTCAATTTATTCTAATTCATGTTCTAATTACCAAGCACATACTAAAAAAAAGAAACACCGTTTGCATGAGAACTCTGAAATTCATGGACAATATACCAAAGCAACTCATACCTGAAATATGTATATGCTGGTCTACAATGTTTAGTGCCAATTTGCCAAAATAAGAGTTTTCAAGAAATTCAAAGAAAACTTACTTCCTGGTTCAAAGTGAAAGTAGATTCTACTTTCACTTTGAACCAGGAAGTAAGTTTTCCTTGAATTTCTTGAAAACTCTAACATTATTTTGACAAATTGGCACTAAACATTGAAGACAAGCATATACTTATTTCAGGTATGAGTTGCTTTGGTAATTGTCCATGGATTTCAGAGTTCTAATGCAAACGGGTTTTCTTTTGTTTTAGTTTGTGCTTGGTAATTAGAACATGAATCAGAATAAATTGAGCTTGCAAACATTAACTACATCATTAGCTAAATACATTTCTTTAATAAAATCTATGTGGCGATAAGTATTTCCCCCAAAATTTATTTTTGAAATTTTAGCGTGTTTTCGCCATTTGCAATGTTTGCGACCCCTTAATGGGTTAAAATTTCAAAAAAGTGCCGTTTCATTCTTTACATCGCTCAAAGATTGATGGAAACCCAGACATCGTTCCGGGCTTTTATGACTAGACTAGCCTTGTGAATGGTCAGTTAAAGGACTGGACACAAGTTCAAATCCAGCATCAGTTTATTATCTCAATATAGCTTTTGTGGTGGAAAGAATGTCGCACAGACGAGATTCGAACCTGTGATATCAAAATTTAGTTTACGAGCTATACCCATTACACTAATTTGTCTTTAGACAGAATGTCCTTATTTATATAGGATTTATTTAAATATTTCAAAAATAACCCTTGACATTTTTTCAGGTCACCCGGTCATAGAATCACTCCGTGAAGAGCATGGGACCAGAGCATTAAAAGGAAAACATTTAAAAAACAGCGCCTCATTTATTGCTACTATCAACAACGTCAGGTAAAACAAATTAATTAATAAAAGTCATTAACTCAGAAGTTAAAGTACTATACGCTTATACTTGATGATACGACCAATGGTGCATTTTGTAGATTTATTTAGACACAGTTCTTTTATATGTACGACGATATAAAAGTTATATCAATAATATTTCTACTGAAATACTGAGTAGATATTTACGCCATCTAATGACAGCGGCCTGCTTCAAAAACGTATACATATAAAAGAAAGGAAAGCATAGCTTTTATTTTAAGGTATTGTTATTTTTTTACTGTTCATTTTCAGCCAAAAATGGTAAAGTCAAGTTTGTGAATGATGATTACTACGATGATGATGATGAGGGAAATTACAACAACATTGCCACTCATATGTGACACACAATATGCCATACAAACTGGAAGAATTAATAATATCATTAACCTCTTTCTACATGTACCTACCGTGGATCCGGTCTTTCGTTAAACTGACAGGGCCGGTTATTATAAATTCAATTCCATATTTTTGAAATTCATCTAGTGTTTAAACTTACAGTGGCCGGTTATTCTATGTTCATCCAGTCGAAATAAATTGAAGGAAATTTTTGTGACCTAAATTTTCATACATGTTCAGTTACAAGGCATGCAATTAAAATAAATCTAGTTAAAACGCATGATTACCGATTAACGTTATGAACAACATATCTTCAACGCCTTCTGTCATTTTGTGAGCACAATAGATTATATTGTGAATAAATTAATGAGTTCGCTCATCTGTTAAAATACGTTTATTTGGAAAAACCACACGCAGAAACAAGTCTCCCCACATCTAGCCAAGAGTTTGAAAGAACATAAAGAGATTAAAAAAACTGACACCGCAAACCATTAACGAAAAAGAGAACGTCTAGAATGGTCAACTGCAAAAAATATATAAATATAGTTTCACATACTTAAAATTGATGTATATTCTATATGTGTTGTCTCTATTTTAGGGTATTTGAATAAATAAAACCGGAAGTAGGAGTTTAACAAAAAGCCTCCATATGCAATTTTATTAGTATTTGTCCAAATTTCACGTTTTTATCACAATGTGCAGAATTTTGTCATTTTTGCCTTTAGACGCTCTATTAACAACAATAGAGCGAAACTAATCCTTTCCGTCGAGAGACTTTTTGTAGTGTTTGTTCATACGAGAATGTGTTGGGCGGTACGTGCGGGGGGTTAATAATTGTTAATAAAACAACACTTCAAAAAATTAAAGATATCTTCATTCAAACTTGGCAAGCAGAAATTTACATCAGATACAAATTTTTATAAATATATTAAACAAACATTTCGCCGCAGTTTTAATATCGAGAAATGAACAACGTACGACTGTAAAATTCTTATAGCTTTCTTAACGAGAAATCATCGTCTCCCAATTGAAACTGGTCGCTGACAAAATACATCGCCGAATGAGAGTATATGCACCAATTGCACAAGTTCCATTATTTATTTAGTTTTCCTGTACTTACTACCCACAGACGAGTTTTTATTGATAATTATAATAGAACAAGACCAAATATGCCTCAATTTACGACTTTAATCCAAACAGAAAACGTCCCTCAGCCAGATTAAAAAAAATGACTCAATTTTAAGAAAAACATGTTGCCAGCCTTTGGACGACCAAATCTTCAAGGTTAAAACTCTAAAATTAAATATTGCTATTTTGGTGAGAGATCTGATGTTTGCTTAGAACAAACATCACTGAGATAGCCATTTATGTTACTTCCTTTAAGTTTTATAGCATGCTAAATATCTAGTAACATCGCTTTTTTGCATGTCGTCAGGCAAAACATCAATTTTTGCAGTAAAATTGTTGAAATATGATGCATGGCAATTAAGAAATTTGCTGTTTTTAATGTTTAAGGAACGTGAAAATATGATATTAGAAAGTTCTGTTGCAATTGGATGCCATTTCAAACAATGACACTGGTTTTAAGGGGTGTCGCCAAAAAACTACTTTCCTACCGTAACCATTTTAAAACCTCACTGCTGATGGTATTAAATAAGATAAAAACAGTTATAAAGGCATAAATATTTTATAGAATTATCAAATTTTATGTATTTAAAATTAAAACACCTGCGGCTTTTTTATATTTTTGTTGGTCATAGCCTTAACACGAAAGTCTTGATGTCCGATAATAAAATTTTCCTCCGTAACTGTGTATTTCACTTCTTTTAATCTATGTTAATTCCATGGATCAAACAGTTTACATCAATTACATGATTATCAATTGATTAATACATATCATCACTAAATAAGTATTATTTATTGCATATATTTGTCAAATAATGTTAAAACAATTTCCTCCGTAATTTTTTCTTCCGTAACCAATAGTATCATGATTGCTTCTAGTGCTAATTAAATTGTTGTTATCATCTGACTGCCTCTTTATTATCACAGAAGCCGTCAAGTAATATGGTCAGAAGTGGTTAGATAATTAAAATTTACCCTTGTAATTTTGGGTTACGGAGGAAAATTACGGAGGAAGCTAGAAAAGTAACGGAGGAAAAGTATGCACGATTATCAATTTATCCTCGTATAACTTGTGTCCAAATGTAAGCTGCACACATTGGTTTTTATAAAACAAATGTTCCTCCCTTGCAACTGATACCTCAGTACTCCAAATTGTTTGTCAAAATTCAAAAAAATACTATTATTGTACTGCATAAAATATATATGCAGGTTACTTTTTATGTTGACTGGTGCATGGTTTTGTATGAGCTTGGCCTCTATTGCTTAAACATTAAAATTACATTTTAAATGAAAGTTATACAAACATAAGTGAAAATATTTAGCTCACAACATTAAATAAAGCTTGAAATCAGTTGAATTACAATGCAGTAACAGGCACGATGAAAATACCCGTGTTGTTGTTAGCACAGAGAGTGATGTACAGTGGTCTGTATTCTTTTTTATGAACATAGTTCACTTGAAATGCTTGATTTGGCGTTTGTTTGATTGAAGAAAGATTGCAAACAGTCTGTTTCATATAACCTGATGATATGTACCTTTAACATCTAGAAAAATATGAACAACATACACCTAATTAATACATTTTCCTCCGTAGCTTTTCCTCCGTAACTGTTGGATAACTGTTTTCGTTTGTTTAGCACTGTAAATTAAGAAAAGTTTTATTGAATTTGAATTTTTAGTTTGTTTATTAATACATATACGTACACTTATAGGTATGTTAGCACGTTACTGTTATCTGTTTAATTGTTATGTATCTCTAGTTATTTTCTGTAAATCTTGACATACATGTACTCATGATAGTTGATAAAATAGCAGTCGTGTTTGTTTATATTCGTTAAACATTGTGTGTTTAATCCATTATAATATGTTTCCTGTCAACAATAACATGTTTAGAAGGTGTATACTGTAATTAGTACAGTTTTTATTATAAACCATGTGTTATAGGCACCTGCAGTTTTCCTCCGTAACTGAACATTTGACACAAAGAAGCAATTGTTATGTTTGAGCTTATCGTTTTTTAAATGGTGTGATCCATACTTTTTTCTGAAGTCTATACATTATTGCCTAAATAAAAACATATTTCCTTCTCACAAATGCAGATGTCCATTTTTTGGTTTTTCACTTGATCAAAATTGAGTCAACTATTTGAATATGGCTGCCCTAAATTAAAAAATAAACTAAGCAAATTCTGCGCGATATAATTCAATACTTCAAACAAATGCAATAAATATCTACTTAGTCATTTTGTTTTAATTAGAACTTGGATTATACGAGTACGATATGTTTGTTTATTTATTATTATTATTACTTTTTAAATTCAGTCTCAGTGTAGCGTTTATAGATGCATCTAAAATATACTGTTGTCCTATAAATTTGATTGAAAACGTAACGCTTTTGTTACGCTTGCGATTCTGATTTTTGATTGTTCATATTGAATAAGATACTTATGTATTATAGGACTTCATGTAATATACTTAAGGACTTTGAAAACGCACCCTTGGGATAAGTGTATTTTAACTTGGAAAAGGCCTTTGAAATGAAATGTTTCACATACCTTTGTAAAGTACAATTCATTGCCGTCAGTTTGATAGTAAAATATTTAAGATTGGTCTATTTATACAAAAGATATTGCGAGTTAAAGACAGTAACCCTAAAATCAAAAGTAACACTTCACGCCTATAGAGCTTGCATTACAATTAAAGGCATATCATTGAAAACGAACGCTTGTATTGGCTAAAGTGTTACTTTTGATTTCAGGGTTACTGTCTTGAACACGCGATATTTTTATTATCAATGAACCAATTTTAAATATTTTGGTATCAAAATGACGGCAATGAGTTGTACTTTACACAGCTATATAATATGTTTGATATAAAAGGCGTCTTCTATGTTTATATACACTTATCCCAAGGGTGCGTTTTCAAAGTCCTTAAGTATATAAGAAAGGTGAACTTTAACAAACAATTAGTTCCCATCCCCAATTCCTCATTGCTATCTCATTTCGAGAAAGGAAGAACTAGTGGGATGGGTACTGATTGACTTTTGTTAGATTGATTGATTGATTACTTGAATGTTTGACTTGATTTTTTATTGTGTTTTTGCATGTTTGTATGTATGTTTGATAAATTGATTAATCGAATGATTAATGCATTGATTGATTGATTGATTAATTGATTGGTTAGTTGATTGATTGATTGTTTGACTGATTGACTAATGGTTAACTACAATCTATTATGTTTTCTATATATTTATAAGTATGTGTTTATGCCGTCTTCGGAAATAATGATTATTTATTTTCTTATTCACTGCGTTTAAACGAAAATAAATTATTTATCCCATATTCAAGTAATTCATAGGTAGGAAAAGGAACAAAAACACACAAGTACAATAGGAATGGTCGTATTGCATTGCTATATACTATATTTCAACGACAACATTTCATTAACGTCCAATTTCCCATCTTTCCTGCATCCTCTTCTTGGTTCGTGTCAAGCCGCACAACCGGAATCCTCGAGCATGCTGCAATTAATGTCTATTATCATCCAGAACCTACTTGAATAGAAAAATAACATCATCTCATACATATGCAAAAGAAAAACAACCAATATTGTTTGTTAGGAATCTGCGTCCATAGTTTAAATAATGAAACAGAAAACGCCCAAATTTATTTAAACGTCTTTGTGTCGATTCCTATCATCTTATTCAACTTTTTACATTCGACTTAACTCGCTAACATTAAGAACAATTAAAGTCAGACAATCCAGCGCCAAGTGGCACTCACTTTCAAGCCAGTTGGCTAATCTTCCACAAAAACAATTCCATTCCAACACAGCGCCAATCGGCACTACAGCGCCAATCGGCACTTCAATTTTACGCCACGTGGCGAGGTTCGTTCCTAGGAGGGGCAATATCATCTGATAATCAAACTAAACACTACCAATGCAGCGCCAAATGGCACTCACTTTCAAGCCAATCGGCTTATCTTTCACAAAAACAATTCCATTCCAACACAGCGCCAATCGGCACTTCAATTTTACGCCACGTGGCGAGGTTTGCTCCCAGGAGGGGCAATATCATCTGAAAATCAATTTAAACACAACCAAGGCTGCGCAAAATGGCACTCACTTTCAAGCCAATCGGCTAGTCTTCAAAAAACTACTTCATTCAAACACAGCGCCAAACGGCACTACAGCGCCAATTGGCACTTCAATTTTACGCCCAGTGGCGAGAAATCACTCTATTCGTTAACCTGATAATCAAGTTGAACACAACCAATTCCGCGCCAAGTGACTCTCACTTTTATGCCAATCGGCTAGTCTTCAAAACGCAATTCCATTCAAATACAGCGCCAATCGGCACTACATCGCCAATCGGCATTACAATTTCCCAACACAGCCAAGCAGCTACACAGTGCCAAGTGGCACCTTAATCAAATTGCAATCGGCTATGCTCTTAGCAAATCAAATCACAAAATAGCACCAAGTTACACTTTAATTTAAGCCAATTGGCGGGTTTAAAGCAACCCCTTAGTTTAGTTAATACAATCAAACTAGGTCAAATGAACAGCGCCAAGTGGTTAAATTTGCATTCCAAAAATCATCATGCTTATCAATTATATGTTTAGCGTTTTTCGATTATTTTTAAATCAAGTGGCTAATCTTTTCTCTAAATCGAATCGCGTATAGCGTTCAAATTTTGTTAGGTTATGGGAGATCAGTCCATTAAAAACAAATATTCGGGCCAAATCAATTAAAATGCTACATTCTCCGCTAAGAAGTTTTCTTCATCCTTTTCGTTTTAATCGTAGAAAATATATCCGATTCCGCGTGTAAATCGTGTCAAATTATTCTTCCAGTAACTACTGATATTAATCAAGATAAAATTTAAATTATATAATTTCTAATTTTCTCGGTAATTTAAAATCAAGAAGCATTTAAGCCCATGCAATGAAAAATGCTGAAATGTTAGTCAAGTTGCTTTTCTTTTTTCGAATAAATGCCATTCTTAGCAAATGGCACATTTTAAACTAAATGGCGATTTCGAAATTTGATGTACACCATGAGAATCGAACCAAACATATCCACGCAAATACAGTGCCAAGTTGAAACGTAATATTGATGCCAACTATTATAATTAAACGCCAAGTGCGCATACAACTTTACTCCAGTAGCGAGATTAAGGCCACATCAGCCTCTAATGAAAACAAAACACATCCGGTTCAATGCAATGCTATGTTGAACTATTGGTTTAGTAAAGTGATTGTTTTTTGTCTAAACAAATACAATAGGATATATCGCACACTTTCGCCAAGAGGCGATTGATCAGAATCGAAGCAAACATACCCAAACACAGAATAACAGAACGCACAATCTAACTTTCAGCCAAGTGGCTTGTTCGCAATAAATTGCTGAAAATGGACTCAATCCAATGCAGCTTCTAATTTGGGTTTGATATATACGTCAATAATTACGAACCATTCTAATTGCGAAAAAGAATCATTTGAAATTTATCCTTTCGTAACAAGTTCTAAGTGACTTTTGAAGCAAAATACCAAATCGTGATAACAAGCGTAGAAACAAAATGAGACAAATAAGGTAATTAAACTGCTACATATAAACTAAAAGTGTACAAAAGTGTTAACGGAGTTCTAACCTTCTTCGCAAATGGTGAAAACAAAACACATTAAAAGAGGGTGGGTGGGACGGGAAATTAGAAATATTTAATATGTCTGTACAATAGCAATGCGACGACTCGAATAATTTTATACAAGGATTACACCATATATAATGACACTGCACAAGAATTTCGTGAATCCTCACAACCAATAACCTTGAAGCATAAATGAGATGAATTACATAGAAACGTGGATAAATACATTTATTTTCTTATTCACTGCGTTCAAGCGAAAATAAATTATTTATCCCATATTCAAGTAATTCATAGGTAGGAAAAGGAACAAAAACACACAAGTACAATAGGAATGGTCGTATTGCATTGCTATATACTATCGAAAAACACAAAGAACGGGAAAAATTCTATTCTATATGGTAACCTTTTTGAATTAGTAGTATCTCAGAATTGAGTAAAAGTTTGTAAAATTCACTATTAGCGCGAATGTTTAATTCTTTAAATTTTTATTACGTAATTTTTTGAACATCGTAATTCCCATCGACTATCATTATCATTAAACTATATCAATACATGCACGAGCAAATCCAACTCGACAAAACCTTCAAGGAAACACACTTATCAAACTAACGTAGCATAATACGCAACGACAAGTTCTTCTAAGCTAATATGATTGGAAACTTAGTATAAGAACTCTATGTTTCTGGTATGTGTAAATGAAATTCATGCATACTGGAATAATTAAACAATAGTATTCCTTGTTTTACATCGCAACTGTGGCTATGTTATCAATTAATTTCCCGTAAATTCTACAGATATATGTCATATTAGAAATGGAAAATGTAATTATTAAAATGCAAACAATATAACTGCAGACATTGGGATCTACCCATTGTGGTAATGGGCTGAAGCTCGGACTCAAATCTACATCCCATCATATAAATGAACATTCACGTAGAAAACTCAAAAAGAACTGATAATTTACGAACCTATAAATGCCAGATTTAAATATACTTTCCATTTGCGTATCCAACCATCGTTCCAGAACACATGACAAAGCAATCTCCCAGATTCTTGGTTTATGTTGACCAACTGAATTAATGCGGAACTTGGCATAGTAATGATGTTGGGCTCAAACCAGCATCCCGCCATAAAAAGATCGACAAATTGTTTGACCTGAAAATACTTTTAGTCATCATCCAGCAATCACCACGAGGCTATCAATTCAATTCTGAAATTATTATCGTTTTATCAAATGGAATGCTGCTTGCTCTGATTTAAAATGTCTTCTTTAAACATTGCCATAACAATTGAAAACAATCTAATATCAAAGAATCTATCTGTGATACTGAACAGAATTTCTTCCTCTCTAGTGAGTTTATCAAACAACAAAGCCGTTACATGCCAAATGAATAATAGTTGGAAAACTATACTGAGATACACATTCCAAAGCATGTATTAAAATATGCTATCTAAAATGCACATGCATTTAAGAGTGAATCTATAGACAAACCGTAAATTACTGAATCTAAATTCATGTCACATTTACCAACAATTAAAGATAAAAACTTTGTAAATATACACTCTCGGAATTCTGTTCTTTCATTGCATCAGATATACATGTAATAATCAAAATGATTTACTTATCGAACACCACGTGCTCTTCCTAAAGTTCTTAACTCTGAAAAATTTAAATAATGAATACTCATCAGTGACAAAATAATTTGTCAATAGTTCCGACTATCGCTGTTATTGCCGAATCCGAGCTTCAGTTGTATCCATGCCCTAGGATATTTGAAGAAAATTGCCAAACATGAACTCCATCAAAAATTGAATTGTCCTTCTCACAAGTAAAGTCCTTAACGTTTAGAAATATTTAATGTCTGTACAATAGCAATGCGACGACTCGAATGAATTTTATACAAGGATTACACCATATATAATGACACTGCACGAGAATTTCGTGAATCCACACAACCAATAACCTTGAAGCATAAATGAGATGAATTACATAGAAACGTGGATAAATACATTTTGTAAAATATTATGTTCGATCCTGTATATAATGCTGATGCTTTGCACATCTAGTGGAACTTTTGCATATGTAAATAAAAGTTGAAAGTTGAGGTATGTGCACCCTAGAACCTTGTTTAAACTCCAGTGGCAAATTGTTTTGCCACTGACCGTTACTCAGCAAGAATATCGCACTTCTTTCTTGAAAGGTATGACTCGTATTACAGAGAGGACGGCGCTTAACAAAAGATGACAGTAAAAAGAATTTATGCCCTTTGACACTGATGATGTAAGAAGAAAAGTTAACTGTACACGTATGTTAGACATTGACAGCATCTGATGGAAAAGGAGAAACTAAAGAGATATCACGTTTTATAATTTCACACATTTGAATAGACCCTTTTCACATTGCTCCATTGCGGAACGGGTTTTCCTATTTTTATCGAAACGCGATTTCAGAACGAGGCGCCGTATGCTGACTCGCATATTAATAGTAAATTCTATGGGTTTAATTCTGTACTCTTGACGCCATTTCTTTAAAACTTTAAGTATTTGGACCCAAAAAAGTGTTTTGGTGTAAATCGATAATCACATATTATGGAGTTTGCAAGAAAAAAACGAAATTATTTATAATGCAAACACGGTCTGGCGGATACCAAAAACCAAAGAAATCGACATTTGTGGTGATAAAGTTAAACTACAGATATCAGATACCTGGGTGATTTTCTCGACGAAACTTTAAATTTCAAGGAGCATGTAAAACGAAAGTGTAAATCTGCAATGTTCAATTATTTTAAAATAAAGAGCATCCGTAAATTTTTAACCAAAGAAGCAACTGAGATTTTAGTTCTGTCATTGGTGATTTCCCATTTAGATTATTGCAATGTCATTCTCAATGGTATAAGTCTGGCGGAAATTGGTAAATTGCAACGTGTTCAGAATATGTGTGTCATATTAGTTCTGAACAGAAATATGCAAGATATTTCGAAGCAGGCTTTGTATGAATTACATTGGTTTCCCATTAAGGCAAGAATACATTTTAAAATACTTACTTACATGTATAATTGTTCTGTCGGAAATGACCCCCCCCCCCCCAATATTTAATCGAACTTTTGTCTATTAAAGATTTTAAACGCACCTTTCGATCCTCAGAATCATCAGTAGGTTGCTATGCTACTCCACACAATAAAAAGAAGACATTCAGTGATAGAAGTTTTAGTACTAATTATTATGTAATATATTATGTAACATATTATGTTTATGTTTTTACTGTTTACTGTTTTCTGTAACTAGATATAATTATGTGTTGCCTATATGTATTGTGTACAACGCTATTGAATATGTTTATGTAGAAATAGGCGTTAAAGAAAATAAACAAGTTTCAAGTTTCAACACGGTCCTGTTTATTAGATTAGAACACGCGCTCATTTCAGGAACAAAAGAAAAAGGGTCAGGGTCGGGTTACTTTTCGTTCCATAAGTGTCAGGCACGGGTAACTCTTTGTACCATAAGTGACAGGCACGGGTTACTTTTTGTACCATAAGTGTAAGGCACGGGTTACTCTTTGTACCATAATTGTCAGGCAAGGGTAAATCTTTGTACCATAAGTGACAGGCACGGGTTACTTTTGTACCATAAGTGTCAGGCAAGGGTAACTCTTTGTACCATAAGTGTCGGGCAAGGGTAACTCTTTGTACCATAAGTGACAGGCGCGGGTTACTTTTTGTACCATAAGTGTCAAGCACGGGTAACGCTTTGTACCATAATTGTCAGGCACGATTTACTTTTTGTACCATAAGTGTCAGGCACGGGTTACCTTTTGTACCATAAGTGTCAGGCACGGATTACTTTTTGTACCATAAGTGTCAGGTACGGGTTACTTTTTGTACCATAAGTGTCAGGCACGGGTTATTCTTTGTACTATAAGTGTCAGGCACGGGTTACTTTTTGTACCATAAGTGTCAGGCACGGGTTACTTTTTGTACCATAAGTGTCAGGCGATTTTAATCCGATAAAGCGCGCGATTTTTTTAAAGGAGGGAGAATATTGTGTGATGAAGCGTATGCAGTTTATGTTGAAGAGGTTTTCCGGAATATTAGAATGATTTATCATTGCAAAGACATTTTGAATCTGAGCACAGAAGTGAAAAGTATTTTTAATCGGTCCTCTGGTTGATGAGATATTGTCAGTTAAATTATTGATCCCAATGTACGATGGTGGTCATATCGAGGTAACGTGTGACATTATCAGTTGATGACAAACTAAATAATTTTTACAATTCTTTTACCGATCCGAAGAACAACTATCTCCAAACTTGTCGACCAAGGTCGAAGCTCGTAGCTCGAAAATCTTTGAAAAACGTTAAAACATTAAGACTGGCTGATCCAGGTCGTTGCTTGTAGCTCAACAATCTCCAATGTGTTTTTAAGCTGTCGAACAGGGTCGTAGATCGAAGTCGACAATTTTTGAGCATTAGACTGTGGTGATTCAGAGCGTAGCTCGTAGCTAAACATTATCCAATGTGTTTTTAACATATTGACCTGGATCGTAGATCGTTGCTCGGCAATTTTTGATACATTAAAGAACATGTCTTAGATCGTAGCTCAACAATATCAAATAGGTTTGAAAGTTGTCGACCTGGGTCGTAGCTCGTGGCTCGATTTTCTTTGAAACACTCAGACTGTGTTGATCCAGGTCGTAGCTCGTATGTCAACAATCTCCAATGTATTTTACAGTAGTCGACCTATGCGAAGATCGTTCGTAGCTTGACAAATCTTTGAAATATTAAGACTGTGTTGATCAAGATCGTAGCTCGTAGCTCAACTATCCAATGCGTTTGAAAGTTGTCGACCTATATCGTAGCTTCTAGCTCAACAATCTTTTACACATTAATAATATGTTGATACAGGTCGACAACTTTTAAACACATAGGAAATTGTTGAGCTACGACCTGGATAACAACAGTTTTTACGACCAAGGTCGACATCTTTCAAACATATTTGATATTGTTAAGCTACGAGCTATGACCTGAATCGACATATTCTTCGTGTGTCTGACGGTTTTCTTTCTGTTTGCGATGTATAAGTTTTGAGGCGGTGATTTCATTATTATTTTTCAACCTGTCGTTAGACGTCCAACGTATTATTCAATTCACTTGAAGAAGTAGCAAAGTATTGTCTGAAAACGATGACGTTCTACAATGACAGAACACTTTACGGAGCAATGTATGTTCTCTAGCTTAGTAAAGGCTGTTGGGATATTCAGTTTTTATATCTAAACACAAAAACAGTGCAATGACGAATGGAGTAAGCTCTCAGTGTTTTAGTCAACAATCGTCGTGCATGCTTCTGTCCTTATTAAATCCATTGTTTCTAAACATGACTTTGCTAGATCTAGTATTAACGGAAATCCAGAATAAAATAAATTGTTACTATGGGCATTTATTTCATTTCGATTTTCAGACATATACTGGAAGGTAAAAGCGCAAACCAACGTTACTGGAGCGTTATCAAGTTTCGAATTAGGCGGCGATGCCATGAAGAAACCTTTTATTGTAATAGCACGCAAGACTGTAGTAACTACATATTTTTGCAAAAATGACTTTTTTGTTTTTTTACAAGTCTTTTTATGACTTACACATCATGAAAAAACTTCAAGGTTATATTCTAATCCATTACAGAGGAAATGAAATAATGCAATTCTGTAGTAACTCATTACTGTACAACAGTTCCATGCAAGACAATAGTAACTTGAGTTACTACAGTGTTGCATGTAAAAATGTTCTATGTTGTGTTCATTTTGACTTGTAATACTGTAGTAACTCAAGTCAGAGATAATGATATCATAGTAATGACATCATTTTTACATAATTATTAGTTTAATTAAAGCATATTATAATCTAGCCTTCAAAATGGTGTAGTGGAAAACCGGGAAAATTTGGACTGCACAATAATTTAGACTCTTTCAAGAATAATGATTCCTTCAAATATATTCAAATCAACTACCAAAACAAGTTCCTTTTTTGTTCCCTTTTACATTGTCTAGGAACACATGACATCACTGTTTAGATGATGCAACTATTGCTGCTAAATGTTGTCTATATAGTATTAATGCGCTCTTTCTATTAACTCACTGATTTTAGATATCCTGCTGATTTCAAATTGGTTAAGAACCAAACTAAAATTAGATAAACATTTACTTGAAATAGTGTAAAATTAGATGAACTTTTACTTGAAATTACTTAAAATATGCTCAAAACTGTTGCTAAAAGTGTCTTAATTGAAACGCTGATAACTTAAAAATCAATTAATATAATAAAACAACAGCAAAAAATACTATATTTAATCGTCAAAATTAATGATTCCCCTACAAAATGTTCACCAAAGTAAAACTTAAGGGCACTTAGAACATGAAGAAGCAGTCTAATCCTTATTTTAAGTAAAATGCACAACATATTCAATGTTGTAATATGTAATTAACATTTTTGGAATGCTATATACATAATATTATATCTACATAATAAACTTGGTCTGTTTTAAAATGTATGGTAATGAGGATATGATCATTTTCTTTCTGTTTCTTGTTTAGGAAAATGAAGAAAGTACTAATTGTCTATTCAGTTTTAGTTGGAATGAGACACCGTAGCTTGACCACCTTTACGGGTAGGATAGTAAAAACGATCCAGACAATCAATTTGATTAAAATGCAGCAAATAATGACATTAATTATAGCAACTGTGTTGCCTATCTTAAATCTTCCTATGCTGCTGATTTCGGAAATATCCACAAATAGGGACCAATACTAGAAAAGCCCAAGCTTAAGGCAGTTTTGCGGAGAGGTGGGCCTGTTCAGTGTTTTATATCTCGGTGTTCAGTGTTTTATATCTCGGTTTCTAGTTGTCAAAGTAGACCCTGTCATAAATTCTGCAAACACAATTTTGTATACAAGTTTAGATATCTATGGTTTATTGCTAAACAGTTTTCTGGTTTAAAATATAAAAACTGTTACAGTGTTTTTTTAACAATTTATTTGTATGAATATTCCTTATTGAAATATTTTAGATGTCTGAATTTTACCAACCACTGTCCATAATTATTTTCCTTTTCTGTCTGAGTTTTACTATTTTAGCTACTTAAAAAAGGTTATAATTATTTGCCACACTTTGGACTTAAATAAAGTAAGGAGTACAACAAAAATGTCCGAGTAAAGGTTTCAAGGTTTTATGAAATATTAATTTGCTTAAGGTTAAAAAAATAATTAAATTATTGTAAAAATTTAAATTCAATGTGAGAAAATATTGCAACATTAATCACTGAGAATTTAAAATATTTATTTTAAAAAGCCCCCCCCCCCCCCCCCAAAAAAAAATAAAAAATTCTCAAAACATCAAATTCATAACCAAAGCAGTTTTTAAGAATTATGCCCCCTTATGCCCATAAATTAGGAATGGGCATTATAAGATATACACTGTATATTGTTAAACCCTTTCCTCCATATCAGCCTTTATGGTGTGGGAAACAGTGTAGATCCAGATCAGCCAGCACATCCATGCCATCTGATCATGATAGCACATCTATGCCATCTGATCAGGATCCACACTAAGTCTTAGCTTTTTGATTCATTAGGTTATTTCTGATTAAGATGCTACCGGTGCAGATCAAGATTAGACAGCATGGATGTGATACGCCTTTTATCATTACTGTTTGCTTCTTGGATGGAAATAATGTGATGACTCTAAAAGGAGAAAGTGTATATCGTTATCAGACTGCATGAATGTGCTGGCTGATCAGGACTTACGCTGGCCACTTATGGGATAAATGCCATGATTACGCCATGAAGTGAAGAGTTAAGAAATACATATTTCAGACTTCATATTAACACAAATTGGAAAGAAGAAAGAATTTGATTCTGATAAGTTTATAGTATCATATCCATTAAAAAATCAGAACATTATTCTTATTGACTCTGAAGCATTTAAATTATTGTAAGGTTGTCAAGGACTTTCAGTAAAAGCATTATTTTATTGCAAGAGTTATATTGATTGGTAGAATTGATAGAATGGTTTCTTAAATGATAAACAAATAATTATTTCACTTAATAAAATGTTTCAATTAAATGTATTCTCTTTCATCTTACAAAATACTACACTATTGCATGACCTTTTTTACCAGCTGTTACATAATTTATGCATGCAAAACTGTGGTAAGTCAAGTTACTACAGTCTTGCAGGGAAAAAAGATGCAGATCTTTGACGTATTGGGCGCAAGATTGTCGTAACTCACAATAAATCAAATATATCATTTAATTTTGAAGTTGAGGAAAAAATATATTAAGTTTATGTTTTATAGCAAGTATTTTAAACCTTTGTTTAAAAACCTTTAGATTTATAATCAATTTTAAGAAAATAATAATGTTTTGTGCTTCTCCTGTAAAATTTGCTGAAACAGAGTTACTACAGTCTTGCGTGCAACCCTCCAAATGGTGATATACACAATCCAAGTAGTGTAGTAACCGTTGATACAAATGTCCAAGGTACTTATTAACTATTTATAGAAAACAATATATGTAAGTGGAGTTATACCATATTATTAATGGATATATATCCATACATCGTTTTGATATGATTAAAATATATATGCAATTAGCGCATCAATCAACAGAGTAGATATTTTATTTTTATTAATATTACTGAAGATGCTCAAAATTTACGAAAATGAATGTTCAGACTTTTATTATTATAATCCCTGGAAAGACGCACGTTTGAATTGTTTATTTCAGCAGATATATATTTCTAAACATGTTCTTATACAATTTAATTATGATATTTCCCATCAACGAATGTAGTAGAAGCAACATAGTTTTAATTGACAAAAAGGTTCAGAAACATTTAGCAGCTTCTTTCAAGGCGGAGACGGCAAGAGGCGGCGAACATACGAACAATAAAAAAACACACATAGTACAATTGTTTACAGATTGAAGCCCAGGGCGGCACCAATCTTTATTTCACATCCCTTAAATTATGCCATTTTAAGTTTCAAAAAAAGAGATTTAATTACATTTCTATAATTACTGATGATAAAGAACTCGGAAATACTTTCTGTTCTTCAGCTAAAAAGAAGCTGCTGTAGATGATAATGGTGACATGTCGCAAGAGTTAACAGCCATTAAACAAGGAAAAGGTTTCAAGTAACCTGAATAATTCAGTACGAAATAAAAGTAACAGTTTAAAGTATTTTCATAAGGTCCATTAAAATAAACGCATTATCTCCCTTTGTTTGTGTTTGTCCTACCCATGTAAACTACCATTACCTTATTTTTATAATAAAAATGAAAGATTATATATGTTAAGTAGACGTTAAACCGTAAATATACTCGCATTCATATCCCTTTTTACAAGAAAGGTTTATTACTTCATACTGGAAATAATTATTGGAATTGTACTAAATGTATTCCAAAGAATGTGACGTTTCTTACTTTAAATTATCTATAAAAGATTTAAGGAGACGCAGACTGAGTGTCTGTGTTCAATTTAACTCTGACTCCAGCATTAGGTTTATCATGTATTGCTACCTATTAGAGCTTTTGTGAAGGCACGAATCTTCAACTGACGGGATTCGAACCCATAACATAAAGATTAAGTTAACGGCGCTATAACCCCAATCAGATTGAATGTCCTCATTAATAAATATTGCATATAAATATTTCAAATATTGACATATTTTTCAGGTCTCAGGTCACTCGGCCATAGAAACACACAGTACAGAGCAAGAGAATACAGAATCAATACACAATCCTGCCGAAAACAGCGCTAGCAACAATGTCAGGTAATACTTTTTATTAATGAATAAGTAAGTAACGCATAACATGGCCCCAAATCTCATTATTTAAGCTAATATATCCTAACAACATAATTATACACCTAATGGTGCGTATGCTTAAACTTATTTCAACATAGTTCTCCTATATTAGGACGAAATACAAACACCACCAAGACTGTTCATCATACTAGTCTAAGTGTTTTAGAGTAAAAATTTAATGTTCTAAAGAAACACAATTCTACGACAGTTATCAAAATCACCAATTTATTTCCAACGTTTTAGGTGGATAAACCCCCTTTCTTCAATGAGCTTTTACATGGATTCAGTTTATGTTTACATATTGTCATATTTTTATATGGAACATAACATGAAAAAACCTGTTTGACCTAGTAACCTTATTATTTAAGCCTCCAAGCTACACAGTTGTAATAAAATTCGGTGGCAATATAAATTTGCTTAGCAAATGTGATGATAATCAGATGAAAGATGTTACCACTTAAATATTAACCATTTACTTTCTTTTTTAAAATCGTAGTTTGGTGAATATGCATCGCCTTTATGTTGTCGTTTTTATAGTGCATAATTTCTTAACAGTCTTAAAGCCTTCTTCTGTTTACAGAGAAAGAAATGAAGTTATTTCAAAATACAACGAGACAGAGAAGGATAACCAGTCCAATGTTTCACACATTTCCGACGGTTCCAGATCTGACACATACGAAGGTAAATTTAGTACAGTTGAAGATACAGAATCAGGAAACTACTGTTTTTAATGTAATTATTCCTGATATGCATTTTCACTTCTATTACTATCTGTAAACCAGCATGCATATACAAAAAGCAGAATTACGTGTATCAAGAGAGTGATCTTGTTTTGTTCTTCAACCAAAACGAAGAGAGGAAAAGAGATCATGGGACAATGTTTTCATAAACAACTAACGAAAATGAGAACCCGAGGGATTACCGCCTTTAAACGGTAAAACAGTTTGGCACTGGGGTTTTGAATCTGGTCTTAGGGTGCGCCAACCTCACACTAGCTCCAACTGAAATCAGCACCAACCCACCCATCAACTCTACAATGCTGCATGTAAATGCACAAAATTATATTAAACCGAAGAAGCTAAAGCATTTCAATTTATGCCCAGAACAGACACATATGTCTTTGCGGTATTCGGTGGCTTCCATATTAAAATTTTCATCCTTTAAAATCGTGTATTGTAACATAAATTAACATTTTCGTAGATGAACTTATATAAAATCAACATGAGTGCGAATGACTGGATTGCTGTTGGGCAGTTTAAAACATATAACTATGTGAACCATATATCAATGTTAAAATGGAAAAATTGTGTAAGTTAAACTAATTCAAGCTTTGTTAACATCATAATTAAACTGTGGATTCGAATTTAGTGTTAGGTGCATAATGTGTAAATCTGAAAGTTTGTCATTAAAAGTAACACACCTTATATAGAAACATGCAGTTCCATCCCAATCCATGACATGAGCCTGCTATAGTTTGACATTTGTAGCCTGCTATAGTTTGACATTTGTAGCCTGCTATAGTTTGACATTTGTAGCCTGCTATAGTTTGACATTTGTAGTTTTCGGTGGCTTTCACAAGTCCGTTATTCATCTATTTTAATGGAAAAGTAGCTTTGTTAGTGCCGTGTGGCAGTGGTAAAAAGGTCAAAGTTCGTTTTTTCATCTGTTTCCTTTTGTTCTGAAGCAATGCTAGCAGAAACAATAAAATAATACTTCTTAAAATGATTGTCGAACGGTTTTATACATTTACGAATGTGTCTATTTTCGGCGCCAATTTGGAAGCCATTTGAACTTTCACACATCAGTAAGATACTTAAGCCATAACTTAGAAGTACATTTCTGAAGCAAGAACAAAGATGCCTGTTTTTTTTCTGAAAAATAAAATACAATTTCGTTTCTTTTGGACTACAAGGTTTTAATTATTTAATAATAAGTGTATACATATTTTATGTCTGAAAGATTTGTCGTAAGCTGGATGACACACAGGTTGGCATTTTATGAGCACAAGAGCGGATATTGACGCCGTTTGCTTCAATAGCGAATTCATTTCAGAGATAACATACCTTAAATTCTAATTGTGTTCCTTTCTTCAGCCAAAGACAATTTTGTAAACGATGATAATGACGACGGAGCTGACGATGAAGAGAGAGGTAACGACAGCATTGGCAAGCATTTGAAACACAAACAATGCCATACTTACCGGTTTGAGACATGACTTGTGATTAAACTAAATCTGGATTGAAACAAAGGCTGTATAACCAGTGGTAAATCTTTCAAACAACCGTTCTTAGTTGTTTTATATTAGTTTTTTTAACCAAAATATATGGACATGTTAATAAAGTGTGTGTGTGTGTGTGTGTGTGTGTGTGTGTGTGTGTGTGTGTGTGTGTGTGTGTGTGTGTGTGTGTGTGTGTGTGTGTATGTATGTATGGTATGTATGTATGTATGTATTTTTTGCGTTTGTGTGTACGACTGTCCTTCAGTCTGTACTCCTTAAGCCTTTTCTCTCTCTCAATCTCTCTCTGTCTTTCTGTCTGCCTGTCTGTCTCACTCACTCTATCTCTCTTCTGCTGTTTTTCTTTTGATATCATTTTATTATCTTACACTTAGAAGCATATATTAAGTATGTTTAGTTGACATCTTTGAATATTCTAGTGTTTACATGTTTTCCGATTACAGTAGAAGATCTGAATCGTTAACAAAGAACTTGGAATGGTTACTTTGATGATGGAAAAAACATGTTACCTACTTTAATATTGATATTAATGAAATCGTCTGAAATTTACGATTTTCAAAATAAAAAGTAAAACTAATATAAAAAAGAAGTTCTTAGTGGGATTCGAATCTACGCCTGCCAATTCGAATGTTTGCAAGTCCGCGACTCTAACCATTCGGCCACAAAAAACGATAAAGAGAACCATTGGGATTACAGTCTCGGTATGATCATTGGCAAAATAATTTGCCACAGGGGACTTAAACCAGATTCAAGGGTGCACCAACCTTACTCTTGTCCGAATAGGTTCTCATATGAAATAACAATTACAAGTTGTCTTGGGGAAATAACTTCAACCCGCCCATCCACTCGACAATGTTGCATGCAAAAGCACACAGCATATAACATAGCCTTCTTATATGACTGATTATGGATTCGTTAACAGTAAAATGAGACTCTGTTTATTGAAACAATTTTAACAAGAAATATCTTTAAAAAAAGATAAACGGCGTTGATGGAAAAGATTTTTATATATAAGAAAGAAAGAAATAAAGAGCGTGCAAAAATTTCGTCTGGTGATAATACGTCGATTAAAGAAGAATGTCTAACGTTAACTGTACATTTATTCAGTTTCAATAAAATACCTCTTGTAGAGTTAGTACTTATGACGAATAAATGTTATTCAAATACAATAAATGAAAATAATAACAACTTGTTACAAGAGCGAAATCTACCAACTTTAACGTAAATTAACTTTAAAAAAAGTGTCCCTCCCGAGTATTGAACCCGGGGCATCCGCTTGAGAGGCGAGTGTGATAACCAATACACCAAGGCGATTTGAATGTCTGGAATTGAAATTAACAATCAGTATCAAAGGAACTAGAAAGGAACCAGTAAGAACCAGAAATATCTGCACTTCTCTGTCGTTTTACACTGTCTATTGTACTCGAGTGTTTACCTGACACCCATGAATATTCCATATAAAATCGTATTTAAGCCATCAATTGACTTAACTGGTTATTTATACCGTAAATATCTTTTTCTCCAATACAATTATCGCTTTTAAAAACAAAAATGCCCGAACATATAAGTGCCATGTAAATACTAACACACAATATAAAAATCGTTACGGTAATCATTAAAGAGACCCACTAATAACCAATCAAAATTATCTATTTGATTTTCCCGCTGTATAATAAGTTTTATTTACAATATTTCATTGGTCGAAAAACTAGGTCAAAAGTGAGCTTAGACAGCTTACGCCGAAAAATTACTTGTCTGTCACGTGACTATCTAGTTATCGTTAACGATCTATAAAATCCAAATCGGACAAACGTTATATTTGAAAACATTACGCCTGATGTAATTATGCGGATTTACATCTTGTAAAATGCATACCTGACAAGTTTATTTCGCTTTTGATACTTCCTTTCAATAGTGCCGTATTTAATCAATGATTTTATGCACTGTTTATTTACGTTCTATCAACATGTACGTGCGATGTTACATCTCATTGAAAAAGTACTCGAGTACTCAGGTCCTATTTTGTTTGCGAGATTCTTTTGTGTGATAAGTTCAACATATGCACGTTTTTAAACAAATATGTTGACTAATCTTCTTGCGTTTAACGTTTCTGTTACAAAAATACAAAAACTCAGCTTATCACCTTTCTATTAAATAAACATCTTGTTTTTGTTTTGTTTTGCCACCATATCCTATAAATTCTTTGCATAAACTTAGTTTAAAAAAGTTGAAATATGCATATCAGGAATTGACACATTAAAAAAACAGCCTCCCCACACAGTCAAGAAGAAGAGAGGGAGAGAGCATGGTTAATAAAATGATCAGTTTCAAAAGAGACACCACTAACAATTAACAAAAATGAGAACCCGAGGGGTTACCGCCTTGGAACGGTCAGTGGCAAATCAAATTGCCACTGGGGGTTTAAACCAGGTTCTAGGGTGCACCAACCTCACACTTGCCCCAACAGGTTCTCATATCACAAAACAAATACACGTTGTCATGGTGAAACAACTCCAACCCACTTATTGGCTAAACAATGTTGCATGCAAAAGCACACAAACATATAAAACATAAGAATCTAATAGCATTGAAAAGCCAAAGGGCGGGTACTCAATGATCTTACAGAGACCAGAGCTCCTGGAGTAAAATCAGCAAGAATAGTTAAGAATAGTTAAGGTCCGTCTACAGTCGTTAATGCATGTTCATTAATTAAAAATAAACAAGAGAATAGTATAAACATAATTATCTATAATATAAAAATCATTACAATAAAACTTTGGAAAATGCCATTAATAATATCTTTATTTTACATATTTTAGGAAGTTAAAAAGTAAAGAAAAATAGTTAGAGAAAGAGCTAAAATTTCCTTAACATTTTGTAACATCCTTACACAAAAACTGAACAACACAAAGCGTCATGATTTTAAATCCCTACATGAGAAATATGAAACTGACAACGATGTCTTTGTTACTTTTGTCTAATAAATCTATGAAATATGCGATATTTGTAAATTTGTGTTTGAACTTGAATGTCCTAGTCGCGTAAATGTGACAAAGGAATAAAATATAGTTTTCTTTCTTTATAGTTGAAAGATCTTTAAATGTTAATACATGCGTTTGATGATGACAAGCTGAAATATTATTTGTTTTATCAGCCAGGAGTTAAACACAGTAGAGAAAGTAGTTGATCGAATCTATTCCATCATGAACATATCGAGCTTGAAATGTAAGTTACACGTAAGCTGATTCAAACAGATCATCGTCATTCTAATAACATGTTACATGTAACATCAAAATAATTGTCGTATATATTAAACCTTTCAACTCTACAAAATATATCCGTTTGGTTCGTAAAGTAATATTCAGTGTAATGAAGACGCATGAAAGGTTTTATCCATATACTAGTTCATCAGTCACCTGAAACACCTCAGTAGGCCGACTTGTTTCTTACGTTATTATGTCCTATCTTGTATATACCCCTTGTAATGTTAAGGCTGGGTGAATCATTACTGTTTCCTGTTTATATTTACGATATTCTGATGGAGTTAAGGTAAGTTTGAAAAGTAATCTATTCTTTTTATAAACAATACTATTTTGTCTATTTAAAATAGACAAAACGTGAACTAATTTGTTAATATTCCCCGTGTGTTTCAAATAGCTGCATTTAGTGCTCCATCTCATTTTTTGTTTGGAAGAGTTTGAAAACGATTAAGGCATTTTCAAACTCAGATCATCCAAATATCTAGTGTTTATTAATATAAATTGCTGAACGCATAAAAGCAAAACAACAATAGCAACTTCTGATGAAAGAATAGTGAAGATTCATAACATAAAAGAAAGAACTACCGCTAAAATAAACAAAACTAATATTAAAAGTACAACGACGCAAATAGATTTCAGGTTTTGACACGGGTGCTTTGGAGACCCTGTTTTTCTACCATTCTTATGAGATGATCCCTCTGTAATCATTACAGATATTTTATAGTCTACACTGAACACATCCATCGTTTTGTGTTGTTTTGACTAAAAAAAGAAACTAATTATCGGTAGAGGATAAAGTGCGGGTCAATAAAAGTGAAAAGGAGAAAAACAGGGTCCGTCTCCAAAGCACCTGCGTGTTCAGAGTCGCTGAATTGAAAGTAATTTCTACTGTTAATGTGATTATTTAATGGGAGTCGGGTATTTTTATCATTTGAAATTGTTATTAGTTATATTTACATTATAAACAGTCCTTAACTGATATTGAAATCTTCGTTTGGCTTAGAAAATATTGGTATATTTAATTTGGTTTACAGGTTTACAATAGGTGTTTCCCGTGAAATAAATCTCTTTCTTGCACATTAAGGACATCCTGAAGGAGACAATCAATTGCAATCATAAAATTTCATCAACTTGTCGTGAGAGGCTCGAACTAGTAATTCCTGTATCGAAACTAGTTGTGACACAGTCTTCGGACCCTGAATTTTAAGTCATTATATCCGAAGTTCGACTTATCCGAACTGCCGTCACTGCAAGATATGAGTGCATGTGCTCTTATCATCTATTAGATTCACGATGTAGTACTGATAAATAAGTATTGTAGAACACATAATTACAAGTTCGAAATGATAAATATAATTATCTTGACAATATATATATTTGCTGTATAAAATAATAGGTGAGGTCATTTTGTCTAACAAATGAATTAAATATAAGATATTTGAAAACAAGTGTTTTACCTTTGTTATTTCCTGACAAAAAACTTGAAGAAAATCTTGATTTTTCTCTTCATAATTCAAAGTTCATTTAACAGATATTGTTGTCTATATCATATTACTCATTTTTGCAAATAAAATTGTTTTTCTTGTTTTGCTTGGTTTTTGTGTTTTCATGTAATTTTTAGGAAATGTTAAGGTTTAGCTATTGCTCTTTACTGTTCTTAAACTATGAAAAATAAAGATACATTATTTACATTTATTTGTACAAAATTTTATTGAACTGCATTTTTCCGTTGAAGAGAATTTCATTGTTTTCTTTTTATCGATGACAGTGCAATAACAGTTGAAAGGTGCAAAACAATCGGATGTTAGCATAAACTAGCAGCAACGTGATTGTATACGACAGTATATTATGTACTGAACTACTATTACAGTATAGCGTAACAATCTTACTATACAAAACATTTGTGCCTCTGTATACGTTCGGATCGGATAGGTCATTTTATATGCATTTTAAGTCGTGGACGGATGTGCGTACATGCTCATGAATAGGAAAGCCGAAACCAATGTTGTTAGAACTTGTGGTCGGATCAATTTTTTCACCAACTGCTGTAAATTGTATTATGTGATACAAAGTACTCACTTAATTAGAAATTAAAGATTGTTCAAAATAAACTAAACTTTACATCACAATGATCATTATCAAATTTAATAACTTAAACATTTTTTTCACAAGTGCTTACAGTGGCCTCGCTGATAAAGCATAAACAGTAATCAGTTGCGATCAGTTTTAGAAGTTATTAACGATGTTGTCTGAAAAATTTCTGGTGAGTAAAATATGAAAAAATAGTGCTATCTTTGTTCATGTCAAAGTAAACCATGTACATTTCTCTTGGAAATATTTAAACTTGAATGCTAGACACCGTGGGCAGTAATATGCATTTCCATTACTGCCCATTAACAGGGCTCAATCAAACCGAGCCTGCAATATTTTCGTAATTGTCGTGTTTGGTCGTCCCCTTTACATCGATATTAATATCACAGCAGCGTTGTTTGTGCCGTGTGGCGGTTGTAAAAAGTCTCCACGTACTTTCATTCAGTGCTGTTATCAGTTTTGTCCTTTGAAGGCCGTTTAGCATGATATGTATGTACTATGGTAATAGTACTTCTAAAATTTCGTTGGTTAAAATATTTCGGCTTGTTTATAGATGGGTGGTTTTAATATACCGGCCAATATAGGTTTTGATATTGTTCAAGTACCCCAAGAGTATATTTCCTGCTATTTAAAGTTTGCTTCAGGCGTTGTCTGTGATACTCAGGATTTATATTCTCTGATCCCATGTCAAAATTCGATTCTGTTTTGTTCCGCCCATTGTTTTCTCGTTTAGAGCAAACCAATTCTTTAATCTGGGGACCATACGTCGCTGAAAATGGAATGGTAATCTGAAAATACCGCATTGAAGGTTCAATGTTCACTACCATATGCATACCATCGTTTGGGATGGATAGAAATTGTACTGTTTATTGGTGTAAATATTGAGCTGTGCTCAACCCGTGGCTTAACGGCGTGGGCAGTAATATGCATTTCCATTACTGCTTAGAACACCCTCAATCAAACTGAGCCTGCAATATTTTCGTATTAAAATTTTGTCGTGTTCGGTGGTTTCCCATGTCCCCTAGTTCATCTAGTATAAACAAAACTCTCTATTTAAAAGTTGCATAATACTGCCTAGGCCTGTATGTTTTACAGATGCCAAGCATGAAATTTGTCAAGTTAATTGCTTAATGTGTATTTATTTTTCACGGTTACATGCTCGATATTTATGACATCAGAAAAGCAAATATGTTAGAACTAAAACAAATCGGGTAAGAACAGCGGGTCAGTTTTATAGCAAGTTTATAGCAGTTTTTTGACTGTAAGCAATGCCAGAAAGTATTTATTATTTTCGATTCGAATGTAAACTTTTTTTTTCTGGTAAAGGAAAACACAAGATTCTAACTCCGGGATGGTCGAACCACTGAACTTTTTAAATCTTCTAACATGAACGGTTCCGATTCCGGTAGGACTCAAACAACCTAGGCCCCAGAGCATTTTAAGTTACTTGTTTTTCATGTGACTGTCATGTTATTGATCATGTACTATACAACCGGGAAGAAGTTTCATCATTAAAAATAAAAACATGCTATACAAGCATGACAATCATAATGAAAATATTTCGGGTTTTCTAAGAACATGTTCTTTCAGTCATTCTTACCAAGCCCAAAATGCGATTGAGATGTAATTAGTTGGTGAATATGAGTCATTTATCGCAATGCGTGAAAAGAAACACTTTTCTAGATGATATATTGATATCAGTAGTTGCATATGTTTATATTATTCGGCGTTAGCTGTCTAAGCTCACTTTTGACCTAGTTTTTCGACCAATGAAATGTTGTAAATAATACTCGTATTCTCTTATTATGCAGAGGGAAAATGAAATAAACTATTTCGATTGGTAGCTATTTACACCAGAGAGGCATCTAGCAGGCTGGAGAGGTATCTAGTGGGATTTTATTATTCTGCAGCGGAAAAATCAAATAGATTAATTAGATTGGTTGTTAGTGGGTGTTGTATTGGAGGAAAAACATATTTACGATTTAAGTAACCAGTTAAGTCAATATTGATGGCTTAAATACAATATTATATGGAATATTCTTGGGTGTTACTTGCATACAATACACAGTGTAAAACGAAAGAGAAGTGTAGATATTCATAGTTCTTACTGGTTCCTTTCTAGTTCCTTTGATACTGATTGTTAATTTCAAGTACGTAGATAAGTTCATTGTAGTGTAGTGGCTAACACTCTCGCCTCTCAAGCGGAGGCCCCGGGTTCAATACTCAGGACGGACACTTTTTTAAAAACTTAATATACGTAGAAGTTGGTAGATTTCGCTCTTGTAACATGGTAGATTTCGCTCTTGTAACAGGCTGTTATTATTTATATTTATTGAATTTCATGGACATTTATTTACCTTGAATTCTCACTCTACACGAGGTATTTTATTGAAACTGAATATTTTGCTTCTTTAATCGACTTGTTATCACTGTATGAAATTGTTGCAACAGCTTCAACATTTTGTTTGAAAGACACTTTCAATAAATTTATGAGTTGTCATGATTTGGTCGCTTAATCTCTAAGTCATACTAAGAAGGCAGGGAGGGTTCGTCAACAGCTATAACAAATAAAATAAAATAACTAAACTGTGTCTGCTTTGCCTCTCTGTAATTTCTTTCTTTCTTATATACATGTATATATAAATCTTTACCATCAACGCCGTTTATCTTTTTTAAAAATATTTCTTGTTTCTCATTTTGAGGCAGTTTTTGTTAAATCGCTATTAAATATGTAGCGTCTTATCCAGGCAGTTTTGGCAATATTTGAATTAAATAATGTTTAATGTTATTTGCTATTCGCATGTATAGTTTTCTATCCACACAAATATATTTGGTAGGACAGGTAACGGTGTTAGTGCCGGTGTTTGCGATGGCGGTGTTATAGAAAGTGGTTGGGTGGATTAGTAATGGATATATTGTTTCAGTGGTTTTGTTGGCGGCGCTGTTGTCGGTGACTGTATTTTGTTGGTGGGATAGTTTATCTCGGTTGTGTTTATGCTGTTGTTGGTGGTGGTGGGTTTAGGATGGTGTTGTTGGTAATGGTAGTTGTTTCGGAGGTATTGCTGTAAATAGAGGCGACAGCAGTGTTATCAGCTGGTTTGGGTTACGTTTTTGGTGTTGATGGCGTAGCTATGGTTGTATTGATGTTTATTTTGGTGGTAGTGTATGTGGTGTTGGCCGTAATGGTTGTGTTTTCGTTATTGGCTGAGTTGGTGTTGGTTGTGGTATAAGTGGTTGGTTGTTACAGTGGTAGCGGTGGTGAATACGCTAGCGCTGTTGGAAGTGGCGTTGGTGGTGATGGTGTTGATGCTTATCAGTGTAGTGGTAGTGCTGTTGGCGGTGTTGTCGTTGATGGTAGTAATTGTGTAAGTTAACGTGATATTGGCGTTGGTGGTGATAGTGTAGGTGATAGTATTATAGATGATGTGGTGATAGTATATGTGGTGGTGTTAGTGTTGGTTCTGGTAGTATTGTATATTGAGAATGGTGATCTTGGTGTCTTGTTGTTGTTTAAGGTACTGGTGTGCGGTGACGGTGGTGGTCGTGTTGCTGGTTCTGGATGTAGATGTTAGCAGCGGTAGTGTACTTGGTGTTGGTGTGGCCGCATGCGGTGGTGGGGGCAGTGTTGGTTGTATAGGTGTTGTTACGGTTGTGTTGTTATTTAAAATGTTTAAGGCGGTATTGTTTGTGATGTTTGTGATTGTGTTGATATTGGTGGTTTCGTAGATGGTGTTGTTGGTTGTGGTGGTGTTGCCAGGTTCTTTTGCAGTTGTGATGTTAAAGGGGGCCCAAGCGGCGATGTTGTTGTTGATGGTCGTTGTGGCTTACGTGATGATGTGTCGGTGGTGATGTAGCACTAAATCAACACCCACCGCCACCATTATGTACATCGTCACCACCATCAGCATTGTTATTACTACAACAACTTCAATCACCACAACCTTCATTACCTTCATCATCCACAGTACCACAGCATATACTACCAATGACACCGCGAGCGTTACCACCACAACAACGACCTGTACCACACCCATCAATCACAACCACAATTACCAACAACAGCATACAGTACCATATACACCACCACTTACATAACCACCGCAAAAATCATAACACCATTACAAACATTATCAAAAACCTAGCTACCATCTTCATTACCTACAACAATTGCAAAATCACTATTTCCACTAACACTACCACCATCAGCACAACCGACAACAACAATTAAGAGGTCACAAACATTGCAAATGGTGAAAACTGTCTAAAATTTCAAAAATGAATTTTGGAGGAAATACTTATTGCCACCTAGATTTTAGTAAAGAAATGTATTTAGCTACGGATGTAGTTAATATTTGCAAGCTCAATTAGTCTAATTCATGTTCTAATTACCAAGCACATACTAAAACAAAAGAAAAACCGTTTGCATGAGAACTCTGAAATTCATGGACAATATACCAAAGCAAAGCATATCTGAAATAGGTATATGCTGGTCTACAATGTTTAGTGCCAATTCGTCTAAATAATGTTAGGGTTTTCAAGAAATTTAAGGAAAACGTACGTCCTGGTTCAAACCGAAAGTAGATTTCTATAGATTTCTACTAGGTATGAGTTGGTTTGGTATGTTGTCCATGAATTGCAGAATTCTCATGCAAACGGTTTTTCTTTTGTTTTAGTATGTGCTTTATAATTAGAACATGAATTAGACTAAATTGAGCTTGCAAACATTAACTACATCTTAGCTAAATATATTTCTTTACTAAAATCTAGGTGGCAATAAATATTTTCCCAAAATTCATTTTTGAAGTTTTAGCCTGTTTTCGCCATTTGCAATGTTTGCGACGCCTTAAACAGAGCCATGCAATACGACTTCTCAACATATATTTCACTGTGTTTTAGTCCGTTTAATTTTCTTCGGATTTGAGTATACTTTAAAAGCCATCTTATGAAACATTTGCTGAATTAATTAATTGTGAATACATTTTGATACCAAACATATTTCGTTAGACATAACTCTGGTTTATAGCTTCTTCATAGATCGTTACTCGTCAACCGTGTTGCTTTTAATATTTCATTCAAGAATAGAGATGCAACTGTGATTATATGTAGTTAGTATAATTAAAATTGCTTGAGTCATGGTAGAAAACGATCCGCCAGATTTATTATAAATGCAGTAAGTAAACATCGAATTTCGCCAAATCCTTACTTTAAGTTCATTCATGAACATGTTTTCTATTAAATGATCAGATGAAGAGGTAATTCTTACGCAATCGTTTTTGATGTGGATTTTTTGTGATACGGCATGATGCACCGCGAAAGGTAATTGATTTTATATATTCAGCTAGATCATTTTCTACTTTACTTCAAATCAACAGCGCCTTAAACTACACTTGCCTATCAGGTTTATACGATTTTGAGTAAGTTATTAAGTTATGTGCTTAAACCGATTAACATTTGTTCAGGGTTTCCCGCTCTTGGAAATTAAATATCATTCCTGTCCGCAGGCAATCGAATTCAAGACTTAATATCATTATGTCAAAAATGTGTTCGTGTCGTATTAAGAGAAGTAAAATTAACGTTTTTTATTGTGTTTGAGAAAACCTTATCATGGTTAAGTAATAGTGAATAGGACAAGTACCTTTTAATTTAAAGGCAACCTTAAGTTTCATGTTAATGCAGCGTTTGAAAGGGCCATAACTAAACATAGTGAAAAATATTTTCCAAGTATAAAGTAAATATTACAAGTTCTTTCAAAGTTATAGGCACCATTTAGGTTCGTGTTAAAGTCGGGGACTACCGGACGATGCCGCCGGCGACAACGACGCCGCCGGACAATAGGATAGGATGGGTTTGAATATGTGCTTACCTGTTATTTTAGGCGACACAAAAAGTTAAATATGCATATCAGAAATTGCTTCACCCATAAAACCATAAAACACAGCCTCATAACGCGCAGAAAAAGGTTAGAGAAGAAAAAAATCCTGGGTTTATAAGAAGATCAATTTCTAATTAGACACCACAAACAAAAAAAGAACCTTTGAGGTTACTGCATTAGGACTGTCAGTGGCAAAACAATTTGCCACTGGTGATTTAAACCAGGTTCTAGAGTGCGCTAAGCTCACACTTGCCCTTACAAGTTTCAAGTAAAACAGGTACTATTGTCTCAGTAAAATATCTCCAACCCACCCATCAAGTTGATTGTTGAATGCAAAAGCACACAAACATTTAAAATAAGAAGTTAATAGCATTGGATGGCGAAAGGATGGGTAATCATTGATCTTACTAGACTAGAGCTCTGGATTAAAATCAGCAAAAACACGATGACAGGGATAAAAGAAACAGATGGAGCTTTTAGTATTTTTTAACAAGATTTCCCCTTAAACTATCAAACCTCTGCCACCGTCGAGCAAACTAAACGGTAAAGCAAAATGATCAACCTTAGACAGTTTAATCACCCGGCATGCAGAGCGTTGTAAAATAACATTTTGTTAACATTTCGTTTTGAATTTACAGATGGGTTTTACAAATAACGTTGAGAAATTAATATTGCCTTTTATTTTCTTAAGTTTATAAATTAAAGTGCCATAAAAATGGCTGTGAGATACCATGTTGCAATAATGATTTGAAACTGCACCAGTATTTTGGAATTAAATCTGGATATCGGCGATAAAACTTGCAAAAACAGTTCTTTAATTTTTATCAAAGATACCTCTGTTTAGTTTTTCTGGTATGCAAAGATTACGTTCATTGAAATCTTAAACATTACTACAAGCACTGTTTACTTTTAACCGGGAGTAAGTTTTCCTTGAATTTCTTAAAAACCCTAACATTATTTTGACGAATTGACACTAAACATTGTAGACCAGCATATACATATTTCACGTATGAGTTGCTTTGGTATATTGTCCACGAATTTTGAGTTCTCATGTCAACGGTTTTTCTTGTTTTAGTATGTGCTTCTTAATTAGAACATGAATTAGACTAAATTGAGCTTGCAAACATTAACTACATCCTTAGCTAAATACATTTCTTTACTTAAATCTAGGTGGCAATAAGTATTTCCCCAAAATTCATTTTTGAAATTTTAGCCAGTTTTCGCAATTTGCAATGTTTGCGACCCCTTAAGCTGTAGTTCATAAGGATAAATTTTATTAACCAGGAATGGGAAATTGTTATTATGTATATATAACAAATCATCAAGGCACATTGATGCTGTAATAATTTCAGCTTGATGTTCGGTAAAAAGAGATAACATAAAGTCTTTTCGATAACATTATGGAAACAGCAACAAGGGTTGCACGATAAGTACCCACTGGGATACCTATTCCTTGTTTTCAAAATTGATGTACCAAGTCTAACATAAAAGTATCCAGCAAGACGCGGTTATGTAACAAGGACAAGTTCAAAACTCCAGTTACATAGTTGACTGCTAATACAACTTCCGGACAGTAAGAAACAGTATCGTCAGTTCAATTTTGACCAGGGAACCATCGTTATTGTTGAGAGGTCTATGGCGCCATATTGAGTCGACAAACTGTCTTTATTTGTATACTCATTCACGTCCTGGGGCAGAAATGGCTGTCAACGTTTGCTACCGTTTGTAAACATTGTAAAGTACCTTTCGGCGATATTGATGATATTGGTTCAGAGTTTTCACAATTTGCGTCAGTCGGTGATATTGATGATATTGGCACTACAGTAGTATCAATGTTTACAAACGGTAGCAACCGTTGACAGCCATTTCTGCCATTCAGACTTTAGTGAGTATATAAATTAATGTATTTGAATGCAGTGTTTATTAAGTAAAACTACGAGATATCACTCCAAACTCCACCCCAAGTTGTTTTTTTATGCCGACTTCGTTTTGTCACAAGAGCGCATCGGAGACCCTCATTCAGGACAAAGCTGATAATAATTATGCAACAGCGAACAAGCAGTATATCATCATTTAATTACTATCTTCAAATTCAAGTGCAAAATAAAATGAAATGTTCCTAATCATCCTGCCAAATAATCAACCTAGTATATTTTTTTTCATTTGCATTTTAATCAATTAGTTAACTTAATGAACCTTTCCGCATTTTTCCATAATAATTGGAGTCCGATTATGCATGAAATTCTGGTCCCAATGTTATAAAACTGAGCATTGAAACCAGTCTCAAATCCCAAGCATCTGATTGGCTGAAAAAGCGACGAGTCAATTTTATAACCTTTACCCAGTTGAAATTGAATGCATGAAACGGCCACTTTTAAAAGCAGTTTAAATTTCTTGTAAAATAATCCCTAAATATTCTGCTGCAATTATAGATCCATCGGTACTTAGATGTCACAAAATTGTAGTAGCATATTATTTTTGACGTTTTTTGACGTTTGGACCCCATTATCATCGGGAATGGCAAGATCTATATTTCTCTATGGGGCAGAGATGTAGAAAAAAGAATTATGCATATTAGAACAATTTGCCAATTAGAGTTAAAACCTTCTTTAGGGTGCACCAGTCTCACTTACAACAGGTTCTTATATGAAGTACAACAAGTACAAGTTTTCTTTGTGAATTAGCTCCAACTCACAGACCAGCTCGACAATTGTGCATTATACAATGCGACCAAACAAGAAACATAAGAAACAAACAGAATTGTCAAGGAAATAGTTCGAAATACCGGTATTTCGTCGTAACATTACTGACACCGTAAAGAAACGGGCTTTGCAATTACACCCCGTTGGATCCACATTGGAGTGTTTTCGTTACCGCTAGAGCACCCTCAATCAAACCGAGCCTGCAATATTTTCGTATTAAAATTTTGTCGTGTTCGGTGGTTTCCAATGTCCCCTAGTTCATCTAGTATAAACAAAACTCTCTATTTAAAAGTTGCATAATACTGCCTAGGCCTGTATGTTTAACAGATGCCAAGCATGAAATTTGTCAAGTTAATTGCTTAATGTGTATTTATTTTTCACGGTTACATGCTCGATATTTATGACATCAGAAAAGCAAATATGTTAGAACTAAAACAAATCGGGTAAGAACAGCGGGTCAGTTTTATAGCAAGTTTATAGCAGTTTTTTGACTGTAAGCAATGGCAGAAAGTATTTATTATTTTCGATTCGAATGTAAACTTTTTTTTCTGGTAAAGGAAAACACAAGATTCTAACTCCGGGATGGTCGAACTACTGAACTTTTTAAATCTTCTAACATGAACGGTTCCGATTCCGGTAGGACTCAAACAACCTAGGCCCCAGAGCAGTTACTTGTTTTTCATGTGACTGTCATGTTATTGATCATGTACTATACAACCGGGGAGAAGTTTCATCATTAAAAATAAAAATATGCTATACAAGCATGACAATCATAATGAAAATATTTCGGGTTTTCTAAGAACATGTTCTTTCAGTCATTCTTACCAAGCCCAAAATGCGATTGAGATGTAATTAGTTGGTGAATATGAGTCATTTATCGCAATGCGTGAAAAGAAACACTTTTCTAGATGATATATTGATATCAGTAGTTGCATATGTTTATATTATTCGGCGTTAGCTGTCTAAGCTCACTTTTGACCTAGTTTTTCGACCATTGAAATGTTGTAAATAATACTCGTATTCTCTTATTATGCAGAGGGAAAATGAAATAAACTATTTCGATTGGTAGCTATTTACACCAGAGAGGCATCTAGCAGGCTGGAGAGGTATCTAGTGGGATTTTATTATTATGCAGCGGAAAAATCAAATAGATTAATTAGATTGGTTGTTAGTGGGTGTTGTATTGGAGGAAAAACATATTTACGATTTAAGAAACCAGTTAAGTCAATATTGATGGCTTAAATACAATATTATATGGATTATTCCTGGGTGTTACTTGCATACAATACACAGTGTAAAACGAAAGAGAAGTGTAGATATTCCTAGTTCTTACTGGTTCCTTTCTAGTTCCTTTGATACTGATTGTTAATTTCAAGTACGTAGATAAGTTCATTGTAGTGTAGTGGCTAACACTCTCGCCTCTCAAGCGGAGGCCCCGGGTTCAATACTCAGGACGGACACTTTTTTTAAAACTTAATATACGTAGAAGTTGGTAGATTTCGCTTTTGTAACATGGTAGATTTCGCTCTTGTAACAGGCTGTTATTATTTATATTTATTGAATTTCATGGACATTTATTCATCTTGAATTCTCACTCTACCAAAGCAAAGCATATCTGAAATAGGTATATGCTGGTCTACAATGTTTAGTGCCAATTCGTCTAAATAATGTTAGGGTTTTCAAGAAATTCAAGGAAAACGTACGTCCTGGTTCAAACCGAAAGTAGATTTCTATAGATTTCTACTAGGTATGAGTTGGTTTGGTATATTGTCCATGAATTGCAGAATTCTCATGCAAACGGTTTTTCTTTTGTTTTAGTATGTGCTTTATAATTAGAACATGAATTAGACTAAATTGAGCTTGCAAACATTAACTACATCTTAGCTAAATATATTTCTTTACTAAAATCTAGGTGGCAATAAATATTTTCCCAAAATTCATTTTTGAAATTTTAGCCTGTTTTCGCCATTTGCAATGTTTGCGACGCCTTAAACAGAGCCATGCAATACGACTTCTCAACATATATTTCACTGTGTTTTAGTCCGTTTAATTTTCTTCGGATTTGAGTATACTTTAAAAGCCATCTTATGAAACATTTGCTGAATTAATTAATTAATTGTGAATACATTTTGATACCAAACATATTTCGTTAGACATAACTCTGGTTTATAGCTTCTTCATAGATCGTTACTCGTCAACCGTGTTGCTTTTAATATTTCATTCAAGAATAGAGATGCAACTGTGATTATATGTAGTTAGTATAATTAAAATTGCTTGAGTCATGGTAGAAAACGATCCGCCAGATTTATTATAAATGCAGTAAGTAAACATCGAATTTCGCCAAATCCTTACTTTAAGTTCATTCATGAACATGTTTTCTATTAAATGATCAGATGAAGAGGTAATTCTTACGCAATCGTTTTTGATGTGGATTTTTTGTGATACGGCATGATGCACCACGAAAGGTAATTGATTTTATATATTCAGCTAGATCATTTTCTACTTTACTTCAAATCAAAAGCGCCTTAAACTACACTTGCCTATCAGGTTTATACGATTTTGAGTAAGTTATTAAGTTATGTGCTTAAACCGATTAACATTTGTTCAGGGTTTCCCGCTCTTGGAAATTAAATATCATTCCTGTCCGCAGGCAATCAAATTCAAGACTTAATATCATTATGTCAAAAATGTGTTCGTGTCGTATTAAGAGAAGTAAAATTAACGTTTTTTATTGTGTTTGAGAAAACCTTATCATGGTTAAGTAATAGTGAATAGGACAAGTACCTTTTAATTTAAAGGCAACCTTAAGTTTCATGTTAATGCAGCGTTTGAAAGGGCCATAACTAAACATAGTGAAAAATATTTTCCAAGTATAAAGTAAATATTACAAGTTCTTTCAAAGTTATAGGCACCATTTAGGTTCGTGTTAAAGTCGGGGACTACCGGACGATGCAGCCGGCGACAACGACGCCGCCGGACAATAGGATAGGATGGGTTTGAATATGTGCTTACCTGTTATTTTAGGCGACACAAAAAGTTAAATATGCATATCAGAAATTGCTTCACCCATAAAACCATAAAACACAGCCTCATAACGCGCAGAAAAAGGTTAGAGAAGAAAAAAATCCTGGGTTTATAAGAAGATCAATTTCTAATTAGATACCACAAACAAAAAAAGAACCTTTGAGGTTACTGCATTAGGACTGTCAGTGGCAAAACAATTTGCCACTGGTGATTTAAACCAGGTTCTAGAGTGCGCTAAGCTCACACTTGCCCTTACAAGTTTCAAGTAAAACAGGTACTATTGTCTCAGTAAAATATCTCCAACCCACCCATCAAGTTGATTGTTGAATGCAAAAGCACACAAACATTTAAAACATAAGAAGTTAATAGCATTGGATGGCGAAAGGATGGGTAATCATTGATCTTACTAGACTAGAGCTCTGGATTAAAATCAGCAAAAACACGATGACAGGGATAAAAGAAACAGATGGAGCTTTTAGTATTTTTTAACAAGATTTCCCCTTAAACTATCAAACCTCTGCCACCGTCGGGCAAACTAAACGGTAAAGCAAAATGATCAACCTTAGACAGTTTAATCACCCGGCATGCAGAGCGTTGTAAAATAACATTTTGTTAACATTTCGTTTTGAATTTACAGATGGGTTTTACAAATAACGTTGAGAAATTAATATTGCCTTTTATTTTCTTAAGTTTATAAATTAAATTGCCATAAAAATGGCTGTGAGATACCATGTTGCAATAATGATTTGAAACTGCACCAGTATTTTGGAATTAAATCTGGATATCGGCGATAAAACTTGCAAAAACAGTTCTTTAATTTTTATCAAAGATACCTCTGTTTAGTTTTTCTGGTATGCAAAGATTACGTTCATTGAAATCTTAAACATTACTACAAGCACTGTTTACTTTTAACCGGGAGTAAGTTTTCCTTGAATTTTTTAAAAACCCTAACATTATTTTGACGAATTGACACTAAACATTGTAGACCAGCATATACATATTTCACGTATGAGTTGCTTTGGTATATTGTCCACGAATTTAGAGTTCTCATGTCAACGGTTTTTCTTGTTTTAGTATGTGCTTCTTAATTAGAACATGAATTAGACTAAATTGAGCTTGCAAACATTAACTACATCCTTAGCTAAATACATTTCTTTACTTAAATCTAGGTGGCAATAAGTATTTCCCCAAAATTCATTTTTGAAATTTTAGCCAGTTTTCGCAATTTGCAATGTTTGCGACCCCTTAAGCTGTAGTTCATAAGGATAAATTTTATTAACCAGGAATGGGAAATTGTTATTATGTATATATAACAAATCATCAAGGCACATTGATGCTGTAATAATTTCAGCTTGATGTTCGGTAAAAAGAGATAACATAAAGTCTTTTCGATAACATTATGGAAACAGCAACAATGGTTGCACGATAAGTACCCACTGGGATACCTATTCCTTGTTTTCAAAATTGATGTACCAAGTCTAACATAAAAGTATCCAGCAAGACGCGGTTATGTAACAAGGACAAGTTCAAAACTCCAGTTACATAGTTGACTGCTAATACAACTTCCGGACAGTAAGAAACAGTATCGTCAGTTCAATTTTGACCAGGGAACCATCGTTATTGTTGAGAGGTCTATGGCGCCATATTGAGTCGACAAACTGTCTTTATTTGTATACTCATTCACGTCCTGGGGCAGAAATGGCTGTCAACGTTTGCTACCGTTTGTAAACATTGTAAAGTACCTTTCGGCGATATTGATGATATTGGTTCAGAGTTTTCACAATTTGTGTCAGTCGGTGATATTGATGATATTGGCACTACAGTAGTATCAATGTTTACAAACGGTAGCAACCGTTGACAGCCATTTCTGCCATTCAGACTTGAGTGAGTATATAAATTAATGTATTTGAATGCAGTGTTTATTAAGTAAAACTACGAGATATCACTCCAAAACTCCACTCCAAGTTTTTTTTTTATGCCGACTTCGTTTTGTCACAAGAGCGCATCGGAGACCCTCATTCAGGACAAAGCTGATAATAATTATGCAACAGCGAACAAGCAGTATATCATCATTTAATTACTATCTTCAAATTCAAGTGCAAAATAAAATGAAATGTTCCTAATCATCCAGCCAAATAATCAACCTAGTATATTTTTTTTTCATTTGCATTTTAATCAGTTAGTTAACTTAATGAACCTTTCCGCATTTTTCCATAATAATTGGAGTCCGATTATGCATGAAATTCTGGTCCCAATGTTATAAAACTGAGCATTGAAACCAGTCTCAAATCCCAAGCATCTGATTGGCTGAAAAAGCGACGAGTCAATTTTATAACCTTTACCCAGTTGAAATTGAATGCATGAAACGGCCACTTTTAAAAGCAGTTTAAATTTCTTGTAAAATAATCCCTAAATATTCTGCTGCAATTATAGATCCATCGGTACTTAGATGTCACAAAATTGTAGTAGCATATTATTTTTGACGTTTTTTGACGTTTGGACCCCATTATCATCGGGAATGGCAAGATCTATATTTCTCTATGGGGCAGAGATGTAGAAAAAAGAATTATGCATATTAGAACAATTTGCCAATTAGAGTTAAAACCTTCTTTAGGGTGCACCAGTCTCACTTACAACAGGTTCTTATATGAAGTACAACAAGTACAAGTTTTCTTTGTGAATTAGCTCCAACTCACAGACCAGCTCGACAATTGTGCATTATGCAATGCGACCAAACAAGAAACATAAGAAACAAACAGCATTGTCAAGGAAATAGTTCGAAATACCGGTATTTCGTCGTAACATTACTGACACCGTAAAGAAACGGGCTTTGCAATTACACCCCGATGGATCCACATTGGAGTGTTTTCGTTACCGCTAAACAATATTGTTAAAAGATCCATTGCATAATGGCATAATCTGTTAACGTTAAATAATTGTTACTGGTATTATGAACAGACAAGCACATAAAAAATAAGAACGAAGAAAGAAGGTCCATCAAGGGTGTTTTTGCTGATTTAACTGCAGTTTTCGTATTTCATTATAACATTGATATATTTCAGTTCTAAAAGATAGGAGAATCTGGAGAGTGAGTAGGAGGAATAGAACAACCATGCCGCTGTTTAGAACGAAACAAGTGAACAACTTGTGTCTACTGGTAAGCAATATTCAAGCAATATTATAGGATAAAAAAGAAAATCTTGTCAAAACGCTGGATTGATCGTCATTCGAAAATAATTATAAGCAAATGACGTGTTTCAACAATGTACTTTTATATGAAAAGTTTATACGTCTCGTCTCTACTGTTTGACCGACTAGTCCATAATTTGTGTCATGAATTGGAAAAGTGTAGTTAAAATAAAATATGTGAATAACACGGAATATGAAAAATATTATTTCATTATGCAATAAGAAACAAATAGGATACAAATCTCAGTTTTTCATATCGTTTTACATGTTACACAGTGGACCAACAGTTAGACATATATTATGTTGAATAAATACGTCTGACGGCCTAGTCATATTTCATTTTCTAACTTTTTCATTGACATCCCGGTATCTGAGTAAATCAATTCCTTTTTATGTTTTTTTTTTCATGAAGACAAGATTAAGTTTTGACGTTTTATATCTCGCTAAGCTACAGTAATTCAGCTAAGAATAACAACTCTGATGTTATTCATTTTTTGGGTCCACAACCGTTTTACACATTTCGTATAGTTTACTTTTAAAAATCGAAACTGAGTGAAATCATAATTATTATGATTAAAATAAGCTCACATAGCGCCTAGTCGCATACATCAGAGCAAGCTAAGGCTGAGCTAGCCGGGACAAGCACCCTATGGCTGAACTAGCCGGAACAAGCACGCAGCGGCTGAGCTAGCCGGGACAAGCACGCAGCGGCTGAGCTAGCCGGGACAAGCACGCAGCGGCTGAGCTAACCGGGGCAAGCACGCAGCGGCTGAGCTAGCCGGGACAAGCACGCTACGGCTTAGCTAATCGGGGCAAGCACGCAGCGGCTTAGCTAGCCGGGACATGCACGCTACGGCTTAGCTAGCCGGGGACAAGCACGCAGCGGCTGAGCTAGCCGGGACAAGCACGCAGCGGCTGAGCTAGCCGGGACAAGCACATTACGACTGAGCTAGCCGGGACAAGCCCTTGAAGGTTGCGCAAATATCGATAATGATTTTTGATTGACGTGACCATTAATCAATGACATCTGTACCTGATTTTAAATGGATGTTGTTGGTTTTTTGCACTATGGGCTTTTTACGACAGCAAAGAATCAAATCTTATCATATAAATCGGGTTCTTATACCATAAGTATTGACGGAGCTTTCTTTTGTTCGAGCGAATTGGGTCGAACAAGTAATGTGAATTTAAAAAGAAAACAACTTGTTAAAAAGGAAGCAGTTTGCACTCAAACATTGAAGTTACATTTTCATTCTGGAACATTAAACCGTTTTGAAAGGTCAAAGAGCGCACTACGTCTCCCAAGAGTAATCAAGGAGAATAAAAAACAATAACAGAGACAGGGCAAAGGTGGCAATTAAACTGATTTAGTTAACAGGCATGTTTGCCAATTTTTGGGTGTGATTGATATCCACGAACATTGACTTAATATGTTAAACTTATTGCACTCGTTCGTATTATTTTGCCCTTGTCTGGAGAGACAGAAATGAGGTTTCTTGGTTAGATATAGGTGGCAATATTAGATAGGTCCCAACAGAATAAACATATCTTGTTTTGTAGGCCATGGCCGCAGAGACGGCAGAAATGGCCAAGAACATAATGGTGCTGGACAAAACGGAAGCGGCACTAGAGAAAGAAGTGGAGAAAGAAGAGAAGAGACCCCCACCAAAGACCACCGTTGGAAAGTAGGTAACGGTCATCTGTTATTGCCCCAGAGGTTACAGTTTCAAAAGGAAGATAATTTTAGCTCGACTATTCGAAGAATAGGGGAGCTATCCTTCTCGCCCCGGTGCCGGCGTCGGCGTCGGTGTCGGCGTCCGTTAAACAAATGAGTTAAACAAAAAATGCACTTTGGTCCATAACTTAAAAACTACTTATGATATCAACTTGAAACTTTGAATATATATTCACCATCAAATTCTACATCATTACCATCAACACCCATAACTCTGCTACAAGTAATTTTCGAGTTATGCCCCTTTTTCACTTAAAGTTTGTGTTAAGGAAAATATGCACTTTGGTCCATAACTTATAAACTACTTGAGATATCAACTTGAAACTTGGAATATATATTCACCATCAAATTCTACATCATTAACCCATAACTCTGCTGTCAATATATTTCAAGTTATGCCACTTTTTTCTTATATTTTGTGTTAAGCAAAATATGCATTTTGCCCATAACTTTACAACTACTTGAGATATTGCCTTGAAACTTGAAATATTTTTTTCACCATCAAAATCTACATCATAACCAACAACACCCATAACCCTGCTTCCTATTTTTTTCAAATTATGCCCCCTTTTCACTTACATTTTGTGTTAAGCAAAATTTACACTTGGCCCTTAACTTCGTTATGAATGGAGGGATTTCAAAATAACTTGGCAAAAATTTTCACCATGGCAAATGATAGTGCCTCTAACTGGGAGCGAACCCGCACCGTCACGGCGACAGCGCCTAGCCCTGCAATTCCTGCGACGCAACCAATTGAGCTAACCGGGACAACCCCAAAAAAGGTTGATCGGATAGCCCTGATATACGTAACAATCACTGCATGACATGGGTAACGGGTTATTTTACTGATAACAGTACTGACTATATGTACAAGGCGGTGTGTCGCGTACAATACCCATGCCAGTAGGTCCAAGGTCAATGTCACTGTTACTAAAAATAAAATTTTCTTGCAAAATCGTGTCTGTAACTTTGTTATTTCTTATTGGATTTTTAAATAACTTGGTATAATTGTTCACCATATCAAGACGGTGTGTCACGTACATGCCCAAGCCTGTAGGTCGAAGGTCAAGGTCACTGTTACTAAAAATATAATTTTCTTGTCCGGGCTGTTACTTTGTTATGAATGGAGGGATTTCAAAATAACTTGGCATAAATGTTCACTATGACAAGGCAGTGTGTCCGCACAATACCCATGCCTGTAGATTCAAGGTCAAGGTCACTGTTACTAAAAATAGAATTTTCGTGTCCAGGCTGTAACTTCGTTATGAATGGAGGGATTTCAAAATAACTTGACACAAATGTTCACCATGACAGGGCGGTGTGTCGCGTACCATGCCCATGCCTGTAGGTCAAAGGTCAAGGTCACTGTTACTAAATATAGAATTCTCTTGTCCGGGCTGTTTCTTTGTTATGAATAGAGGTATTTCAAAATAACTTTGCACAAATGTTCACTATGACAAGACAGTGTGTCAGCACAATACCCAAGCCTGAAGGTCCAAGATCAAGGTCACTGTTACTATAAATAGAATTTTCTTGTCCGGGTTGTAACTTCATTATAAATGGAGGGATTTCGAAATAACTTGACACAAATGTTCACCATGACAGGGCGGTGTGTCCTGTACCATGCCCATGCCTGTAGGTCGTCACTGTAACTAAAAATAGAATTCTCTTGTCCAGGCTGTAACTGCGTTAGGAATAGAGTGATTTCAAAATAACTTGACACAAATGTTCATCATGACAAGGTGGTGTGTCCCGTACCATGCCCATGCCTGTAGGTCCAAGGTCAAGGACACTGTTACTTAAATAGAATTTTCTTGTCAGGGTTGTAACTACGTTAGGAATAGAGTAATTTCAAAATAACTTGGCAGAAATGTTCACCATGACAAGATGGTGAGTTGTGTACCATGTCCATGCCTGTAGGTCCAAGGTCAAGGTAACTGTTACTAAAAATAGAATTTTCTTTTCCGGGCTATAACTTTGTTTTGAATGGAGGGTTTTCAAAATAACTTGGCACAAATGTTCACCATGACAAGGCGTGGTGTTGCGTACATTACCCATGCCTGTAAGTCCAAGGTCAAGGTCACAGTTACTAAAACTTAATTTACTTGATCTTCAAGTTTATGCATATTCTTATAATTACTCAAACATCACTGTCTTTTGCTATTAATCATTGCACTTGAGTGTCTGAAAACGATGCATCGCGGGGCATCCATGTCCTATGGACACATTTCTAGTTTCACTTATATTTTCACTTAAGTGCACTTCATCGATAACTTTGCAAATACTTAAGGTACCAACGTCAAACTTCCATTATATTTTCATTTCAGTTCTTTTTCTGTAACATTACTGAAGTGATTGATATTTAACTAAAAGTAAATGTCTCTAATAAAAAATTACTAACAAGTTTTCTAACAAATTCAGAAAAATTTCATAGTTATTCCCCTATTCAGTTTAATATTTATGGTACATTAAGGAATTGTTTCTGTTATTTGAAATGAATTTCTCCCTTACCATTCACTTGTTAATATTTTTCCTGATTGCACATGAATGTATGGCCATAGTTGTTATTGTTTTAATCTTCAAATTGCATTTGTTTCAAATCATTCGAATAGTCGAGCATGCTGTCTCCTCTGACAGATCTTGTTATAGAATTGTAATTGTTCTTGGTTTTGAATTAAATGACTTTCTCTTGTTTCATACCAACAATGTTTCCATGAACGATCTGTTTTAATTATTATACAGCTTCAGTTAATTAATAGAGCTGAAGGTTACTTTGGAGATTAAATTTGCAGGAATAAATGTGCTCACAAGAATACATGTAGTTATGACTGCGCGAATGCATGTTAAAATAACCTATTCGAAAATTAAGCATGTGTTCAATGTAGAGCCAACTATCAGGTATGATAATGTTTCTGTTGCAGAATACGACGTAAAGGGGAGCACCTGATACATGGGAGATATTTGCTGCTACTGTTGGTTATTCTCAACGTACTCGATTGCTTTCTTGTGTTTGGAGAGCTTTTGCTAGATGTCGAATACGTCGTAGGTTGGTTTGTATGTTTGTGTGTGTCTGATTGGCCGTACAAACGTTTCGAAACTAACTAAAAGGTGAATCGACTATATATAAGCCAAACTTCAAATCATTTAAACAATTACGGTGATAACGCACGCACGCACACATCGACACGCGCGCACACACAATCGCATAATCTGTTTATACCTTTCTGTTCTTCTTAAGATAACCTCTCTGCTTTTCATACATGCTGACTGGTCACCTTATTCCATCTTATTACCAGTAACCAAGCTGGATGCGTCGAGTCGGTTTAACATGTTAACCATAACCGAATACTCACGGGAACACGAAAACTATTTAAACTATTTATTAAAACCTAATTACTAAACTGACATACCAAAAATAGTATGCTTTTTGTCATTTTGTCATAGCCGGTGGAGTCACACCTTAAAGATAAAGCTTTGCACAGAATTACTTTACGCGTAACGAGAACAATCGGCATTGTCGCCTCCAATTGAAAGGGACAAGGGATAGTTTCGTACTTTGGTCTTGCTAGTAAATATACTAAAACAGTTAATTTTAGTGGCTAAATTGCATGATTGCTAGCTTTGCATGTTCCAAGCTAAATAGCAGTCGGAGGGAAATACACTTTGTCATAGTAAGCTACTGAACTTGGAGATGAGCTATTCCATTAAGAAACTTGGGTGAGAGACATTTTTCAGATGCTCGTGACATTGTGCAAAGGTTAAAAAATTAACAAAGAGCGGAATTCCATTTTGGAATTGGTGAGGTAAAATGTGAATAGATCCAAGTCGACACAACACGCAAACAAGAAGTGCAAAATTATATATTACTAATAAAGAAACTTGAAAAGTACCATGAATATGACTTCTTTATTTTAACTAAGATTCCTCTTTAGGAATAAAACATAAATCTGAAACAATCAAGTGCACTTTTCATGTCATAAATCAGTTTGTAAAAGCTAACGAATGTGATAGCTACCTCATTTTCACATAAAGACTGTTCTAACTGTGAACCTACTGTAAATGTTAATCATATTAAACTAATTAAAACAATCAGTTAACATAAAAATGCACTGCTTAATTAATTTCAAAGTGACGCAGTTCATTTAAAACTAGGATATATTGTACTAGTAAAGGTACGCCTTTGATTACCAATTAGAACTTCGCGCATATAAGAACGGAGATACCGTATAAACAAGATAAACACATAAACAAGATAAACACAGCAATTTAGTAAGAACTTGGTAGTTAACAAAATTCTCAAGAAATATTTTCAAAGACATAAAGATTTTGAAAAGAAAACAACTGAGGACTGATAATCTACCTTAACAGGTAAAAACATACTCGACTTTGACGTAAAATAAAAAATGCATGTGCTTTTTTAAAAAAAAGACTTATTAAACTAAGATATGATTAATAAGATTACTTTATAAACTTCTATATTCAAACTTACTCTAAGAAATGAATATACCCTATCAATTAACCGGTTTAAGATCCAGCTAGTTCGTAAATGTCTGCATAATATTGACATATCAAGCCGATATAGCATTACAGTAATCTTTACTTTGAGGTTTTGCTTCTCTAAAAACAGTAAAGGAATGACATTACGGAACATGTGACTGAAACCTTACTCTTAAGTCATATGATTGTCGTGAAGCACATGATTGCGCCACAGGTGTGTCGGAAGTTTTGTTTCCTGAAAAAAAAATACTCTCCAGTATTTCACAGTCATTGTTTATTAACTAAAATTCACCGTGTCAAACGTTTACATTACCCGGTGAATTATCTATTATTCATATTTAATATAAGATATAGAATATAGGACTTGCAGTTGCATAATGTAGTTCGAATTAAGTTCGTTTTCAATTTAGCAATTCGAGAAGCAGAAGCAGAAGCAGAAGCTTAACCGTTTGGCTGTATAATAGGCGCTCTTGCCGTACAGGTTCACTCCGTAGTAGTGGCGATATGATTTTTGTGAGACGAATCATTTCACTGTTTATAACCCATTTAATAGTCATTGTATCTATGTTTTGTTTATTGCAGATCTTCTTAAAAACGAAGAGTACAGATCTGAGCAGTTCATCGGGTCTATGAAATGTCGCTACCCAGCTAGACTTGGTAGTCTGGGTTCCGAAGCCAGGTATATAGACGAACTTATCATAGAAATTTTTCAAGCTAAGCTAACGTGGGGTCAACGTGATAACGGAAGTGAAGTACCTCAAGTACCGGCTAACAACACCACTCGGAGAAGATCAGTTGATGAATTAGTTAACACAAGTGTAGTGAACTCCACAAAGTGTGGCGATGGTAGCTATCTTGATGACTACAGTGATTTGCATGTTATAGAAGGGAAGATCGCTTATGGTATCCACAAAGCCAGTATATCCATTCTCGGTATTCTTTTTCTAGAGGTAATACTATTTCAACACCGACGTACATTTTCCTGAAGTTTAGCAAGGCTTATCTCTGTCAAATAAAAAAGGCCTGGAATGTTCTTGGGTGCCATTCAAAGTTCACTGAAGTTATTTTATTATAGCAAATCTCAAATTTTGTAGTCAACAGTCAGAGCGCCTGAGAAGTTACCGGGTCGATGCGAGCTTGTTGTAAGGCGTCGGAGGCCATAAACCTCTTTTTGATCCCAGAGCAGTCCAACATTCCTCTTCAAGTGTTTAGCACATAATATTATTCTTTACTGGAAACACTGGCTTCTCTTTTAAGTTCAAACATATACGAGGCGATACTATAAAGAAAATGTTCTGCAAGCTATATCACATAGCGGATAATTAGAAAGTTGAGATAGAAATTTTAAGAAACGGCAAATTTATACCTAACGTTTACAAATTTTAAAGTGCAGTTTTTGTTGTCTTCTCACTGAATTTCTCTTTGAATTTCTCTCTTATTGTATATGCTAAATTAATTGGATAGTCTTATTTCCAGAACACATAAATTTAGGAGAGACTTTGTATCCATTATAACAAATGTCAGCGTCTGTTAGTTTTTCAAACCACATCTATGTTATATGTTCCTTTCTGAAAGATCACAGGGTTTCTTGATAACAGGATGGGTCCTTTACCTATTCTGTAAAGTGCATATAAATTCGATTTAGTAAGAAGATACTGGAGAAGTAGTATATTTTTACAATTTTGAAACATCATGCGTCTGTTATATATCAAACAAAATACAAAACATTTCTTATTAACGTTTTTGACCTGACTTTTTAGTGATGCCGTTTTAGCCGTGCGTTTCTATTGCACTTTATACGTTTAGACAGACGCAGTTATTGCGTTGATCACATTGCGAGTTCAATAACCAGCTATTCCAACTTAACTTACTCGGAAGCGATGACATATAAGATAAATACACACAAATCTTAAAAAAAAAGCGTGACAAAGTAGAACTTAGGGTAATCGACATGTGCCTGTAAATGTAACTTTCCATTTTTCGTTCCGGTGAAACAGGATAAATGCATATACTAGTACATGTAACAGTGAAACAAGTGCATATAAATGTAAAGATGAAACTGAAATTATAAATTTTATTTTGATAGAAATGAAAATGAGATTACATGTTGTGACCTGCTTTAACAATAGTTTCTTCTTTTTCAGAGCGCGTTCAAAATATTCTGTCTAGGAAAAGAAATGAAAGAACACAAGCTAGAGGTAATCATATCCACTTGAATAACTACAGCCTTTACAGTTTGTATACTTGTTCACCATCGAATTCCGGAATTGTTTGTTAAGTACCATAACTCACATTGGCATTTTGCATACATGTTCTTAATTAAAATAATGAAAAAACGTAAAACGAAGCAGAATATAAGTTATAATAAGCATATTTGACGAGCTTAGTAATCCTTGCGCTGCTCGTACATGCGACGCTCACTCCACACTCAAAACAATGTTTTCATCAAAAAACACAATATGTTCAAACATAAGTATCCTTCCGTCTCCTCTGGATTCCCCTATGTGTTTTCCATCAAAATCCTTCATTTCTTGTTCCGTTATGCATTCCCATGACTGCCCATGAACAGGCTTAATCAAACCGAGGCTGCAGTATTTTCATATTTGTCGTGTTCGGTGGCTTTCAAAGTTCCCTTTTCATCTTTTTCAACAACTTATATCATCCGAAGTCTGTAAAAAGTAAATTGTGCTTGGTAATTATTTTACTCAGACCTGAATACGGCAACACATGAATACATTTTTCACAAACCTTTAGTCAGCAATTAATATGTTTTCACAATTTTAGCCTTTCGCAATTTTTGCAGGATGTATTCATCAATAATGCAACACAAGTTCGATTGTCGTATACATTTGTTAATTTGAAAAAAAGAATGTAATGGAAAATATTTATTGATGGCCAGATTATTGTCACCTATTTACGTGTGTATGCTCAGTTAAAATTATGGACTTATTATCAAGCACGCACTTTAAGACAAGAAAATACCGTTTGCATCAGAACTCTTACAGTTTAACAAGTACAACATATCTGAAAATCGTCACCAGGTAAACACTTATCTTCAATATTTTGCAGTAATATGACAAAGATATGTCTAGATTTTAAGTAATTTGAGAACGTCTTTTTCATTTCCATCTACGGTTTCAAAATTAAATCACGTTGCTATAATTGTAAACAGCTTGTCAATAATACTTCTTGCCAGCCAAATGTTAGTGTTTTCTGTTAACGCCTAATTTACGTTTACTGAAACACAAACAAAATAAAACTCTTATTACCCAGCACACATACATAAACAATAAAAGTATCGTAACGGTAGGACTTTAAATAGCTGAAAGTAACGTCTAAAATCTAAAAACCTATTGGTGCATATATATCGTTCGGTCATGAGTTATAATAATGTCGGTTGTTTACGATGCATTCCAAAATATTATCACCTCAAAATCGGAAGGAGGAAAGGAAACTTTCTCTCAATTTCTTAAAAACTATATTCGGTGTAGCTGATTAGATGTATTCCAAAATGTTCCGGTCTCGAATACCGAAAGTAGATATGAAAAGAAACTTTCTCAAATTAAGCAAAATTCGATATAGACCTAAATCTTGCCTGAAATATATATTTCTTTAATTGATTTTAAATTTTAGATTTTATAACAATTGCAATATTTGTCCACCACCACCTCAGCTACAAGGGTAACCCACATAAGGAGTGCAAAACGCACGTCGGTTCAAATCATGTGTGGACTTCCAGAATCCGTATACACACCTCTTTGGTGTTGATGTTTTGTATTCAAATTTTCAATTTATTTAAGAAGAATTTTAAAAGGTTCGAATGCTTATCGATCCTCGCGTAAGTCATACGTCTTTCGATGATAGTCCCCTTGTGAACCAACGGTTATGGTGAGCATGTTATTCTAAAGTAACCATAGAAAGAAAACTATTGAATCTTTTTCAAATGATTGAAAGGAAACTCATCTCCTCTTAAAGAATTTAAATGTGTGATTCACACATATAAATATTCTTCCAGGTGTTTAAGCTCTTTTTCACATCTAATAGATGGTTCATTTAGTAATTTAAAGATAAAAAATAATATTGCCTCTACTGGGGAGCGAACCGGCTCCGTCACGGTGACAGCACCTAGCCGATAACACTACCGACTCGGCTAGCCTGGAAACCCGCCCCACAAAAATGATTGATCGGATAGTCCTGAAAAACGTTATCATTACTGCATGACATCTGTTACAGATTATTTTACTGATGAAAGTATTGACTATATGTACAGGGAACCTTTTACGACCGCCACACTGCACAAATAGCGCTACTGTGAATTTCAAATGATATTGCCTCTACTGGGGAGCGAACCCTCACCGTGACGGCGACAGCTCCTAGCCATGCAATTGTGTCAAAGCTACCGACTGAGATTTCTTAGGAATACAGATCAATTTTATTTATTATAATATTATTTTTAAAGACCCTTGCATTAGTCTAGTCTTTCTAGAAATTAAAAGCTTTAAACTTACGTTTCATTATAGCATCATATAGCACATAGGGTATGCATCATTCGCGTAAATAGTTCATAACATAAACAGCCCATGATTTTCATTTCTTATCAATTAGAAAATGCATTTTGTTTACTAATAACATCTGGCACTTTACACATTCAATTCGTGATTTATGACAATAAGAACACTTTATTTAATTATTTCATCGTCAGTTCTTAAAATCAATCGAAGATGATACAAATGCGCAATAAACAGTTCTCACAAACTCGATTAACTCCATTTAATTCCTAATTGGTGTTCTCGAATAACACACAAATTAAGTTAAGAAAGACTGAAATAAGTTGTGCTTTTGAGGCATGGCTTATTCAGAAAAGACACGAATCTTATTGTTTATTTTAAGTATAAAAATATCTCGAAACGTTTCGAAGGTCATAGACTTCATGACCTTTGTAACAACCAAAGAACTTTCAGCAAATCTGTGAAAGGTTTGAATTTAAAAAAATACACGAAAAGTTAGAATTATAGACAACAATCGTAATTCCATAACCTGCGGGTGAAAATGGTATTATAATGGAACGTTCATAATCTAATTTAGAACCTCCAAATCAGGAACAGACAACAACAGTAGATTGTCTGACTGAGACATCAAATCATTACATTAACCTTCTCTTTTAGTGCTTTGACAGTTTTGTAGTGACAGCTTCGTTTGTATTGGATATTGTGTTCGTCAAGGGTATGCAGCAGTTTACATTACACGAGATTGTGCTGTTTATGGCCACCATTGTACCATGGCGGATTATTCGAGTTGTAAACAGTAAGTGAAATTGTCACATTTCATAGAGACTATTTTAATGTTTATATCTCACATGGCACTTATTTTTGGGGAAAAAACGTACTAGCCAGTTTCGGTAGGAATAAAATCTGTGAACTTCAGTGATTTCCTCGAAACACACTATTGCACTCCTTATTTTCTCTTCCTCTAGATTTTGCGCATTTTAGCGCAAACAATGAATACTGAATTAATGAAGAGAATAATTTGTTTTAAGCCAATTTTGCCACACGTTGATACAACGTCAAAAATTTATGATGTAAGGAAAAAATAGAACGCGTTAATGATGAAATAGCAAGCATGAAACCCTGCTTTAAAAATAAGGACATAAGAGCTCGGAGATGAACATGTGGATCCTATTGTTGTAAATAAGGGCGTGGAACTGTCAGAATATGGCAATGCCCTTGAGGACGTTCTTTTACGAGGAATATTAATCGATTATATTGTGGTTGATTCACTCATTTCTTATGTAAACTGTACTTACCCTAACCCTAGTCAGTACTGTTATCAGTAAAATAACCCGTTACCGATGTCATGCAGTGATGGTAATGTATATCAGGGCTATCCGATCAACCTTACTTTGGGGTTGTCCCGGCTAGCTCAGTTGGTTGCGTCGCAGGAATTGCAGTCACTGTCGCCGTGACGGTGCGGGTTCGCTCCCAGCTAGAGGCACTATCTTCTGAAGGCGTTGGGATTTGGGTCTTTTGGAAGCGAGGATGAATAAATCTAAATTGACCATGTAAAAAAATAAAACAAGGCTGTAGCTTGGCTGTATGTATTTCATTGTATCGCATCACATATTTGCATGGTATTTTAACTCCTACAGTTTTTATATTTTGTTCGTCAGGTCTTGTTGTTGCGATCCAGTATCATCAACATTATCATCTGGTTCTTTTATATAAACACAAAAAGAAAGTAACACAAGAACTTAAAGATGCCAAGAATGAAATAAATGGACTCAAGGTAGGGATGTCTTCAATACTATCTACTTTTTATGATTTATTGTGTTTATTTAACATGCGTATCGACAACTGCCTCTAGTAATATTTTCAACAGAATTAAAATAGAGGTCGAGTTGTAATGATAATGCTATGTTTTTTATGTTAAACGATATGCAGTTGTCAACTACAAAGAGAAAAGAATTATACTCATAATGTTTCCTCTTACAACAGTTATTTGAAAAGAAGCTAAAATATTACACTGTAAAATTAAGATTTCTTTTCCAGGCATATACAGACGACCTTAAAAAGCTTTGTAAAGATAATGGAATAGCCTACAATTCGATAGATGCCAAATTAAGTAAGTATTCACACATTTTTGGTGATGGTTTGTTGCTCAAGTTTGAAATTGGTAAGTTTAGAAAATGAGATCAAGTTCATCCAATAAATTGCTTTGAATTGACAATTTGTCGCGAATAACAGTTGTATTGTGAAATTTTCATAAGATATTTATTTCGAAGCAACATTAATTCATATATGGTTTTATCAAACAATCTGATGTTTTCTTTCTATATGTGTTGCATACATTTTTAGGGTATGAACTCGTATTTAGACGCGAAATAAGGTTCTTGAACAAGTCAAAATAAACCATCCTATGCATTCGTATAATTCAGTGAAACGAAGTAAGCTGTATTCAAAAGAAATGTGGCATATTTTGGGAAAATATTACGAGACACTTAAGGCAGTGTAAAGTCGCGCTGAAGGCTGTTCAGCTATCCAGTTTAATAGTGATACTTCTGATTTTAGAGAACGAAGCACAGTGTCCAAGGTTATAAAACTGAGCATGGAAACCAGTCTCAAATCTCAAGCATCTGATTGGCTGAAATGGCTACCAGTCGCCATTTCAGCCAATCATATGCTTCAGATTTGAGCTGGTTTCCCAACTCAGCTTTATAACCTTCAGCCCTGTTCTAATTATAACTGGGGAAGGGTCTACTGACCTAAAAGTATCCTGCAAATATGTAAATAAATATATTTATACAGAGTTAGAAAAAACACGCATATCAGATTATTTTCCTAATGTGTTTTATTTTGATTTTCAGATATGTACAGGAAAGTAAAGGCCAAAACCAACTTTATAGGAGCGTTAACAAGTTTCGCTCTAGGAGGAGCTTTCATGAAGAAACCTTCTTTAATGGAAAATGGCGATTTACACAGTGTCTACGCCATTGACAGAACTATCCAAGGTACTTATCAACACAATGAAATTTATATATCATAGGAGTTATACTATATAACCATCGATTTGACGTTTACCAGGGTTATAAACGCAAACTTTCTTTTAGGGTTGTTCCAGTTAGCTAAGTTGGTGACATAATCAGATTTTCATGGCGCTGTCGCCGTACGGTTCGGGTTCGATCCCCAGTATGGGCAAAACCGTTAAAAAATATACATGAACAAAGCGCATCAATCAACAAACTAGATTTTATATTCTATCACAACACAGGAAAACCGGTTTGAAATGTTCAAAACTTACCAAACTTCATGTCCCTTCGGACCTTTTTTATTTATTTAGAAATCGATATATGTTTATAGGAATGAAAAGCAAGGATTTTCCAAGCTATCAATCCCTTCAGTATTAATTACATTTAAGATATCCTAGCAATAATTGCAATTTTTTTTTATTTCTTTTTAGTTCTGTGCTGTGTTTCAAAACTTCTTTAGTTATGTCATTCGGATTCGTTGGGCACGAATCTTATTCATGTTAGTATGGTAAAAATTCTTCTGAAATAACTTTTGTTTTAATATTTCGGCCAGTTTACAGACGGACGGTTTATATAGAGTTGGATCACATTCAATCACATTAAGGACTAACTTTCTGCTCTGTAATTTCTGCCTTTAGTGTCTCTGTGACAGGCCGGAATTACGTATATTCTCAGATAACCTTTCTAATATTTTTCCTATTTCTTCTGATTAGTTCCGCCTGTCATTTTCTCGTTTTGGACAAACCCATTTTTTATTTGGGGACAATACGCCGCTGAACATGGATGCATTAATTTAAAAATACTTCATTGAAGGTTCCATGTTAATCGCTATATGTATACTATCTTTTGGATTAGATCATGATTGTACTGTACATATTGAGTTGCGCTTAACTCGGGGCTAGGCGGCGTGGGCTGTAATACACACTTCGTTATATGTCCATGAACAGGCTCAATCAAACTGAGCCTGGCATGTTTTCATACTTGTCATGTTCAACAGCTTTCAAGGTTCCATTTTTATCTGTTTGAAAGGAAACTGTTTCCTTTATTACAGACTGCTCATTTAACATTCTTTGAATAACATAATAAATTATGTCATTTATTATGTAATTTGAATTTTCTGAAGAAATTTAACTTCATTCAAATAATTCCTGATGGTTTAACTGGTTTAACACTCGAAGGTACTTTTCTACTTGCAGCCGAAAAGGTAGAAGCTGTTAAAGGAAGTAACATAATACAGGAGTCTAAAACACTCGTAAAACCAGCATCATATTCCAAAAAGCTCATGGATTCAGCACGGCCTAAAAGTAACATTTTTAGCATTTTTATAAAGTCCATTAATCAACAAACTCTTTCTCTGTTAAAATACAAAACTATACATTTTATTATAAAATAAAACGTATAGGTAAGTTTAGTATACGTTATTTGGCGTGTGAATATTTCGCATTGATATGTCTTTTTCCAAGAAAAGAATATCTGCTTCATACTGGAAGAATAAATGGGTTAAAATGAATTCCAAAAAAGTGCCGTTTCTTACTCTAAACCTCTCAAAGATTGATGGAGACCCAGGCAGCGTTCCGGGCCTTCATGATTAGAGTAGTCTTGTGACTGGTCATTTGAATGACTTGGCACAAGTGCAACTCCAGTATCCGTTTTATATCTCAATAGAGCTTATGTTGTGCAAGGAGTGTGGTACAGAAGAGATTCGAACCCATGATATCAAAATTTAGTTTACGAGCTCTACCCATTACACTTATTTGTCTTTAGACAGAATGTCCTTATTTAAATAGCTTTTATTTAAATATTTCAAAAATAACCCTGACATTTTTTCAGGTCACCCGGCTATAGAATCACTTCGTGCAGAGCATGGGACCAGAGCATTAATAGGAAAACTTGTAAAAAACAGCGCATCATTTATTGCTACTATCAACAACGTCAGGTAAAATAAATTAATTAAGGTCATTAGCTCAGAAGTTTAAGTACTATACGCTTATACTTGATGTACGACCAATTTTGAAGATTTTGTTAAGGCTATTTTCTTTTATATTTACGACGATATTTCGAATTTAAAATACATGTAAAACACAACAAACAATAAACAAAAAAGAGAAAAATTTGCCACTGTGTTCTAGGATGATGTAAATTGAGGAGAAAATAAAGATATAAGCAACAAAGGTTACTAGTGTGTCAGGCTTTAAACGTGTTATTTGTCATTTCCTCGTCAATATTGTTTATACTTGTACACTGTTATTTTCTGTTCACAGAGAAAATACTGAAGTTCACAGAGATAATACTGAAGTTATTTTAAAGTCCATCGGGACAGAGACAGAGGACCTGTCCATTGGTTTACATCTTTCTGACGCGTCCATATGTGACTTCATCGAAGGTAAAAGTAAATACACTGGAAGATTCAAAATCAAGTAACAATGGCTCGCAACGCAAATTTCGCCCTGAATTTCTTTGGAGAGCAAGTTGAAATATCAGTCAAGTAAAATGTTTGGATATATTCTCATTTCGATAGTAGGCTAAGGATTCTGTGTGGAAAATATGAAAATATTTAACTACTCATGAAAAATCCAAAGATCCCAAAATATTTTGAAAAACAACGTTTTAGTCAAGTGTAGATGTAAAAACGCGAGATAATCTGACCTTTTAAACATTAGAATGCATGAGAAAAAATGTAACGTTGATTTACTGTTGTGCCTTTCAAAACATAAACGTTCTCGGGTCAGTCGCTCGAAAACTCAAGCCAGTACCTGTCTTTATTTAGTAAACAATTTATGTTATTAATGTTGAGGGCATTCTCCTCCCATCCGCCACTATGAATTTCTAATACAGGCATAGTTTATGTAATAATTAAACAATAGAAGTCCTCAGAATTAAGTATTTGGTTGTTGTACCGCAGACAGCACAGTTAAACAGAACATTACATTTAACATACCATAGAAAGAACCAAGATACATATATTTGAGAAGTGCTCAACCCGAGTATAGGCGGCGTTGATATTTATATGCATTTCAAGTTCTGCCATTTAACAGGCTCAAACATACAGAGCCTGTAATTTGATAAAGATATGTATCGTGTTTGGTGAGGATGAAATATAATAAAATAAAAAATCATAACAAGAAAGTCATCTATATAATCCAGTCAATCATTTAAATAAACCCCGAACTGAGATGGATGATATGTTTGTATTTTGCTGAAAACTTTATGAATGTTAGAATGTTATATAGAAGAAACATCACTGTAACGTTAAGATACGCCGGTATTTGAAATTACGTTACGAAACGAGATGGCATGGAATAACACGTGGTGAAACGGATTATTCTTGCATACCAGATCATGTCATCGGTTGCTTTCACCCGTGTAGGAAATTTCCATCATTCATGTAGAATGAGTCGCGTGCTAACATGAGTGATGTTACGTCATCACGTATTCGACTTAATATATTTAACTAAGTGTAATCATTTACAAAATTAGGTATGTTAACGTCAACGTTTAAGCGCATTGAAACAAAAATTTAGACGATATATATGTACACAAATATTGTGAATAATGAAGGTTTGCAAGTAAAAAGTATCTTTCATGAGACATTCGGTTAAGATAGAAAACTCTGTCACCTCGCGTCAACTGTTTTGGAGAGAACTCGGTAGAGCCTTGTTCCCACCAAAACAGTTCAACCTGGTGACAGATTTTCCATCTTCTCTTCACACTTATGCAAGATACTTATAACACGGGATGATAGGTAATGACACGAGGTTACACGGAATTACACGGGATGCTATTTACTGACATGGGATATCGCGGGATGACACGGGTTGGCATTTCATGAGCACAAGAGTAGAATTGGTGCCATCTAATGATGGCGACCTGCTTCAATAACGTATATATTTAAGAAAAAACAGCTTTAATTTTAAGGTATTGTTATTTTATTAATTTTCATTTCAGCAAAAATAGGTAAAGTTAAGTTTGTGAAAGATGATTACGACGACGATGATGATGAAAATGATGATGAGGGAAATAACAACAACATTGCCACTCATATGTGACACACACAATGCCATACAAACAGGAAGAAATAATAATATTATAAACCTCTTTCTACGTGAATCTACCGTGATACATTTCTTTCGTTGAAGTGACAGAATCGGTTATTTTAAATTCTATCCTATATTTTAAAATTCATCTTACTAGTGTTTAAACTTACAGTGGCCGGTTATTCTATGTTCAACCATAAGAGAAATGTAAGTTTTTATTTCTCTACAGTTATATGGCATGCAATTTAAATAAATCTAGATTTAAACACAGGATTCACCATGTTCACGTTAAGAACAACATATCTTCAACGCCTTCTGTCATTGTGTTAGCGCAATAGATTATAATGTGAATAAATTATTGAGTTCGCTCATCTGTTATAATTCGTTTTTTTGGAAAAACCACACGCAGAAACACGTCTCCCCACATAGCCAAGAGTTGGAAAGAACAGACGAGTTTGCGTTTATGATACAATTAATGTGAAAACTAAGACGACATTAATAATCAAAGAAAAAGAGAAACTATTTGAACGGTCAGTGGAAAACATATACACTTAACAACTTTTCTAAGTATACACCTGTGTACTGGGGCATTACTGGCTTGATAAGTGAACCATTGCTCTAAAACTTTCAATAAAACATGCAAAAATACTAATTGATTTATAAGTAAAATATTTTTCAAAATAACTGACAACTGACTGCTCACAATCATTTCGAGTACTGGCACCCACAGAATACAAATTCACATCATTGAATAATGATTATGACCACCAACATCGCGAATAACTGCAAGACACATTGATCTGATTGTGCTAAATACAGTTCTGAATTACTCATTTTGGAGAATCTTAATTCCAAACCTGAAAAAAAATGATGTTCCAAGTTGGCGAAGATTGCATGGCTGGTCCCTCACGTTTCGTACTCCTATGCCAAGATCAGACCATTGTTTTTCTCTTCGATTAAGATCCAGAGTTTTAGCACACCATGGACATATTCTTCGGTGTTCACCTCAAGAAAAGGTCTGGTGTTCGCCGAACGATGACACGGTGCACCATCATGCATTAACTGCATTAAATGCACATTTGTGCATGAAGACGGTCGGAACAAGGACTTGTCGCTGATGTTTTTCAGAATTTTAGTTCCCTTGGATTAAAACTGCTGCATAACTCTTGTGCACTGAAATACCAGCCCACTGCATTAAAAATGATCCACCACAATAAAAAAAATCCGCTTTAATTTTTTTTTTGCGATTTAACCGGTTACCGCTGAAGGTGGTAAAACGCGTTATTAACTGTATTGTGAATTTGTATTTTGAGGGTGCCAGTACTCTAAATGATTTTGAGCAGTCAGTTGTCTGTTATTTTGAAAAATATTTTACTAATAAATCAGTTAGTAATATTTGCATGTTTTATTGAAAGTTTTAGGCCAATAGTTCACTTATCAAGCCAGTAATGCACCAGTACGCAGGTGTATACTTAGAAAAGTTGTTAAGTGTCAACTACAATATTTAAAAGTGCTGTGTTAAACTATATTTGTTGTTTCTATTTAAGAATATTTGAATAAATAAAACCGAAAGTAGGAGTTCTTCGAAATGCCTCCATATCCAATTGTATTAGTATTGGTGCAAACTCGATCTGGGCAAAGGTTCGCGTTTTTATCACAACGTTCAGAATTTAGTCATTTTGGCGGTTACCCGTTCTACAAACAGCGAAAGAGCGAAAATAAGTCATTCCGTCGGGAGACTTTTTGTGGTTTTTGCTCATTTGAGAACATGTTGGGCAGCAGGTGTGAGGTTTGTGCACCATAGAACCTTATTTAAACCCCAGTGGGAAATTGTTTTGCCACGGACCATTACTCAGCAAGAGAATCGCACTTGTAACTTGAAAGGTATGACTCGTAACACAGAGAGGATCGTGCTTACAAAAGATGATTGAAAAAATAAAGAATGCACGCCTGCCGACACTGATGATGTTACAAGAAAAGTTTACTGTACATGTACGTTAGACATGTACAACATCTAATGGAAATCGAGAAACTAAAGTGATATCACGTTTTTTTAAGTTCACTCATTTGAATTAAACTCTTCAAAACAATTTTGTGTGGTCAAATATCTGACTTTTCTTCATTAAAGCCAATCCAATCAGAGTTCTTGAGCCCTGTTCTACTACAATAATATGTGTTCAATATACTATAAATTTCAGTTTAAAATCAAACGGGCTCTACTTAATAAACTGTTTTATTCATCTGATGACTGCGACGGAAGTTGGTATCCCGGTAAAATTATTTCAATCATGAAAGTAAACATCGAATGTCCTTAAATCATACTCAGATTATACGTACATCGCCTTCGTAAACATCTGTTTTCTTTCAAATGTTACGCTATTTTTACGAAATGGTCTTATTTTGGCGAACATTGTTTTGTGATACCAAAATGCAGGAATAACATAATACAGCGTAAGAAAATTGATTTTACAATTTATTATTTTACGTTTTTTTTTTAATATTAGTGCGGTCAAAAGTAAAATTGACACGTCTACAAATCTAACGATTCATTTTTTACTTGCTTTATATTTATCAAAAGAAATTCTGCACCGCCGGAGATCGAATTAAAATATTATGCCTTTGATTGTCAATTAGTTCTTGTCTAATTGAAGAGAGTGATGTAATTAAATTTTGGGTGCGCGAGAGTCTTTTTGTTACGGCATGGAACCTACTAGCATTTCATTTAAACCCTATTGAATTATAAATTAATGCATTGCAGATTTGTTTTCTTAGTTTACATGTTTATTAAATGTTTACAGATATACAATCTAATATAAAAACTACAAATTGAACATTGTTCATTTTTGTAAAACAGAACGAGCAGAATGAGAAACTATTTAAATATGGTCCTAAAGCAGGGCTGTAAGGTCCGCCGTTCTGGGCCTTAACCTCTGGACCGTATCGGCGATGGACCGTTTCGTCTGTATATCAATTCAATAAATCAAACTGTGTAAAATATGATTTTACTTCATATTGTTAAATTAATTTGACAAAAACCTTTTTAAACAACAACTCGTAACGGTTACCAAACAAAAATCCCTGGGATCATTAATTTTCCAAAATGAAACCATCATAATTTAGCTATTACGTTGTAATTGGCCCGACCACGAACTTCAAATGTAACTAAATAGCAAACTAGACCAGTTCATCACGAACACTGATAGTATGGTATTGATAACTTGACAGTCACGTGACAGACTCGTAAAATAAAAAAGTTCATCTTTGTACAAGTTTGATATTGTGGCGAGAATCGATTTCTGGAAGAACATTTAAATCGCCCATATCTGCTATAAGATAATAATTCAAGTCTTGGTTATATACTTCTCTATCACGTGACTGTCTACTTATCCATAATCAGTTATAGGTTTAGTTCCGTAATTGATATAACCTTAGAATATTCTTTTTGAAGCAATTTACTGACAGTCAGCGTCCAAGTAATGCTAGTGCACCAATAATGCATTACTTTTTAATGTGATGCAAAGTAATAAATAATCCACCATGCTTACATGAACTTAACGTCAATTCTGCGAATACTAAGGATAAGGATTAGAGCTGCATTACTTATAAAATAATTAAAAACACAGATTTTGTAAACTGAGAATGCTTGCTAGAAATATGATTATGTACCTTAAATAACCAAGCATATTCTCACGATATAAATTTTAAATCAACTAATCAATTAAAAGTTATAATTTTATTGTTTTAAATCGTTTCTGTATAAGGTATAAAACCCTATTTGTTTATATGTATTAAAAGTTTCATGATCGTAAACATTAATTAACTGAACATTTTTAATCATCTAAAAATTTAAAAACTCAATTATTGTGACTTGAATAAATTACCATAATAAGTTTAAAGAGTGAAATTATTATTCAAAACCCTGGTGAAAGGATTAAAATTGCTTGTGAGAGGTTAACAGCCTGACAGCGTGAAGCAAGGCTTTGTTGGTATGATGTTATAACATGATTTTAAACTATCATAGTATTTAAAAAAGCATGTTCAGATATTTTCAGAATATGCGAATATTTTTAAATTTTGAAAATCAGACATATTCATTTTCTGTTTGTAATAAAAAGCTTTGTAAAAGTTAAAAAAAAACGTTTGTAGGACATTTTCGAATAAAATGACTTGAAATGACACTAGCGTCACGAAAACGAACGAACAAATTCTAATATATTGATATTACTTGTTCCTGATTTTTATTTTCCAATTTTTCTCATTACCTGAAAATATTAGAACATAAAATATATAATTATAGTATTGAACGATTACAATTTCAAATCACGTTCTACATGTGACGTCACATCCGTCGAGCCTTAAACTCCACGAGGCCAGGCTGTGGGACTGCGAGGCTGCAAATTTCACGCTTCGAGGCTTCTGTGCGAGACGATTGTAGCATAACGTATAGATCTTCGAAAATAGATTTTTTTCTAAATTCTTCCATAAAAAATCAAATGTATTACGTTTGGTCAGCTCTTTATTTGGATATTATGGTAAACGTTTGAGTTGGGATTGTTACACTCCTTTTAATGCATCAACGACCACGAGATCTGTATTTTTGTCCGGAGCAGCGATGCAGAAAACAGCTGATGAGATCAATACATGTTAAATAATTCAAATCTTGATTATGGTAAAATGTATTGAAAGTATTTTGTTTGATGCATTTACAGCTAATGAACGAGGTGTAACAATAAATCAATATTTAAAAAATTGAAAGAAGTTAATAACATGAATTTTGTGATGTGCAAAATTATCCATTCTACTGGATAAGAATAGTTGAGATTTTGCATTTAATTTGAATATGGAATGTTTTCAAACAGACTATTTTACATTCTGGGTGGCTGTCCAACATAACAGTTTTGTTCCATAAGTCTCAGGTACAGGTTACTTTTTGTACCATAAGTGTCAGGTACGGTTACTTTTTGTACCATAAGTGTCAGGTACGGTTACTTTTTGTACAATAAGTGTTGACACGGGTTTCTGTTTGTACCATCAGTATCAATACCATAAGTGTAAGGCACGGGTTATACTACGGTTTACATACTGTACCATAAATGTTAGGCACGGGTTACTCTTTGTAACATAAGTGTCAGGCACGGGTTACTATTTGTACCATAAGTGTCATGTACGGGTTACTTTTTGTACCATAAGTGTCAGGAACGGGTTGTATTTGTACCATAAGTGATAGGCACGGGTTATTCTACGGGTTACTTTTTGTAGCATAAGTGTCAGGCACGGGTTACTTTTTGTACCATCAGTGTCAGGAACGGGTTATCTTTGTACCATAAGCGTCAGACACGGGTTAATTTTTGTACCATAAGTGCCATGTACGGGTTACATTTTGTACCATAAGTGTCAGCAACGGGTTGTATTTGTACCATAAGTGTCAGGAACGGGCTGTATTTGTACCATAAGTGATAGGCACGGGTTATTTTACGGGTTACTTTTTGTACCATAAGTGTCAGGCACGGGTTACTTTTTTTACCATAAGTGTCAGGCACGGGTTACTTTTTGTATTATAAGTGTCAAACACGGCTTACTTTTTGTACCATAAGTGTCAGGCACGGGTTACTTTTTGTATTATAAGTGTATAACATGGCTTACTTTATGTACCATAAGTGTCTGGCTCGGGTTACTTTTTGTACCATAAGTGTCTGGTTCGGGTTACTTTTTGTACCATAAGTATCAGGCACTGCTTACTTTTAGTACCATAAGTGTCAGAAACCGGTTATATTTGTACCATTAGTAAAATGCACGGGTTATTCTTTGTACCATAAGTGTCCGGCTCGGATTACTTTTTGTACCATAAAGGTCAGGTACGGGTTACTATTTGTATCACAAGTGTAAAGTACGGGTTACTTTTTGTACCATAAGTGTCAGGCACGGGTTACTATTTGTACCATAAGTGTCAAGTACGGGTTACTTTTTGTACCATAAGTGTCAGGCACGGGTAACTTTTTGTACCATAAGTGTCAGGTACGGGTTACTATTTGTACCATAAGTGTCAAGTACGGGTTACTTTTTGTACCATAAGTGTCAGGCTAGGGTTACTTTTTGTACCATAAGTGTCAGGCTATGGTTACTTTTTGTACTATAAGTGTCAGGCTAGGGTTACTTTTTGTACCATAAGTGTCAGGTACGGGTTACTTTTTGTACCATAAGTGTCTGGCTCGGGTTACTTTTTGTACCATAAGTGTCTGGCTCGGGTTCCTCTTTGTACCATAAGTGTCTGGCTCGGGTTACTTTTTGTACCATAAGTGTCCTGCTCGGGTTACTTTTTGTACCATAAGTATCTCGCTCGGGTTACTTTTTGTACCATAATTGTCAGGCTAGGGTTACTCTTTTATACCATAAGTGTCTGGCTCGGGTTATTTTTTGTTCCATAAGTGTCATGTACGGGTTACTTTTTGTGCGATAAGTGTCAGGCTATGGTTACTTTTCGTACCATAAGTGTCTGGCTCGGGCTACTTTTTGTACCATAAGTGTCTGGCTCGGGTTACTTTTTGTACCATAAGTGTCTGGCTCGGGTTACTTTTTGTTCCATAAGTGTCAGGCTAGGGTTACTCTTTGTACCATTAGTGTCTGGCTCGGGTAACTTTTTGTACCATAAGTGTCAGGCTAGGGTTACTCTTTGTACCATAAGTGTCTGGCTCGGGTTACTTTTTGTTCCCTAAGTGTCAGACTAGGGTTACTTTTTGTTCCATAAGTGTCTGGCTCGGGTTACTTTTAGTACCATAAATGTCAGGTTATGGTTACTTTTTGTACCATAAGTGTCAGGTACGGGTTACTTTTTGTACCATAAGTGTCAGGTACGGATTACTTCTGCTTTGACTTTTTACCCCAAAAAGCACACGATTTTTACCCAATAAACCACGCGAGTTTTATCCGATAAAGCACGCGATTTTAATCCGATAAAGCGCGCTATTATATTGGAAAAGGAGGGGTAATATAGATATATATATAGATGAAGCGTATGCAGTTTAAGTTGAAGAGGTTTTCCGGAATATAAGAATAGTTGCAAAAACATTTTGAAACTGAGCACAGAAGTGAAAAGTTTTTTCTAATCGGTCCACTGGTTTGTCAAATAAAATTTTATCCCAAATGCACGATGGCGGCCATAAAACAAAATTGGAGATTGAGATTGAGCCACGAACACAGTCTTATTGTTTCAAAGACTGATTGTCGAGCTACGATCTACGACCAGGATCAACACGATCTTGATGTTTCAAAGTTTGTTTTGTTTTGTCGATTTACGATCTACGAGCTACACGCTAACTTCACACACCTGCAAATTACTTCAAATTGGTATTGCTTTTAGTACTTTCTTAATAATTATTATAGTATTTTTTCAGTTTTAAAAAAGCAGGTTCTGAAACTAAAGATTTGGAGGAATAGAATTACAATGCCGCTGTTTAGAAGGAAACAAAAGAATAATATGGGTCTCGTGGTAAGCGCTATTCAATATATAATGTTAAGGAAGACAACTGAGTTAACTGTATTAGGTCGACGATATTTCAACAGTTTTAAGTAACAGTAAATACGCGTTTTATTTTCTAAATTTACCTACCTGACATGTATACATTCTATTTATAAACGGAAATTGCCAATTTATAATTGATGTACATATAAACAGTTTGTGTTTTTTCATATGAAATGCTCTTTTTTGTTAAATCTTAATATAGTGAATAATAACACATCCAATTTACCATTACCATAATTTGTTTGTTCATATGATGACCTGTTGGGGCAAGTGTGAGCTTGTTGCACCCCAGAACCTGGTTTAAACACTCAGTCCAATTTGTTTTGCCATCGACCGTTCCAAGGCGGTAACCCCAAGGGATCTCGTTTTCGTTAATTGTTTGTGGGGTCTTATTTTAATTTGACATACTTATTACAAACATGCTCTCTATTCTTCTCATTTTTTTTGCTGCGTGGGGAGGCTGTATTTTGTGAGTGTGGCGATTCCTGATATGCATATTTAACCTTTTTTTATATAAAGTTGTGTTGAATGTATTTGAACCTGGTTTAAACCCCCAGTGGCATATTGATTTGCCACTGACCGTTCCAAGGCGGTAACCCATCGGTTTCTCATTTTCGTTTGTTTGATGTGTCTATTTTTAACTGATCATTGTGTAACCATGCTCTCTTCTCCTTTTAACATTTTGGCTGTTTGGGGAGGCTGTGTTTGCTGGATGTGGCCATTCCTGATATGCATTTTTCATGCTTTTTATAGTATTTTATTTTGCCCACGCTCGACTGGGACACAAAGGATGTTTCTTGGTAAGATAGTTTGGGCAAATGTAGACATGGCCTAAATACTTTATGTATTCTCAAGTGAAAACAATGTTTGCAGGCCCTAGCCGAAGAGACTGCCAAAATGGCCAAGAACATGATGATGCTAAACAAAACTGAATCTGAGCTTGAAAGAGAGGTGGAGAAAGAAGAGAAGAGGGACCCACCAAGAACAACAGTTGAAAAGTAAAATACCATCATTTGAACATGAACTTTTTAAGGTGTTTCAAACGTGCTCCTTAAGTGATGTTATGTACAGATTGTGAAGGTGGTTTTCTATGAAAGTTTAGTTATATTATCATTTTATACTCTATTCCCAAAAATATTTATATTTGTTGTTAATATTAAAAGCTTACTTAAGGAAATTCTTGAAAGACTTACTTATTGTCTCCTTTCGTTTTCAAGAAGAAATCATTTTGTTTTATCTTTTCAGAACCCGACGTTAATACTCATTACCAACACAATAAAAAGTGAACAAATGTAATGTCCGTAGGCTTTATTTAAGTTATATGTTCAAGTTATATGAAAAAATGCTTTAAAATTATTAGCATTGCAAAGACAATCACAAAACGCAAATATCGATTGCATCAGAACTCTGGAATTGCTTTTTGAAACGGTCTGGAAAATGATACACCTATCGCCTAAACTCTTATTTACAATATGTTACGGTAATATGTCAAAATAATGGAATCTTTTTAAATAAAGCAGAAAAATGTTTTGACCTATTCTCGAGTTTCTTAAAAACCTCGAACATTATTGTGACTATTCGCCACAAAATCTTATTTATTGGCATATACTTAGGTCCAGCATGGGTTATTTAGTAATTTTGTCCATGAAATTCAGAGTTTATATGTAAACGTTTTGTATATTTTTTAGTACGTGCTTAGTAATAAAAGCATTTATTTAACTGAACTCGGTACACAAACGTTAATTCACCAAAAGATAAATACATTTATTCACTAAAATCTAGCTAGAAATTTGCTTTATTCCTAACATTCATTTATCTTGAAAATTTTAGCCAGTTTTCGTCATTAGTAAAAGTTTGCCTCCCATCGACATTTAATGCATAAGGCCATGCTTAAAAATTTCAGACACATATTAAACATAGTTCCATCGGAATTTTTTAGAGTATTTTCTGTGGGCAGACTACAATATTTTTTTTCTATGTTTTAACTGATCATTAGATAACATCTGACGTGAAGGCAATGACTACAGACGTTTGTCAAAAACTATCTATTTTAACCGAGTTTTCTGATCGTTTTACATAAAATAAAATCAGATGTCAAAATCATGAATCCCAATCAGTTAACGACCGAAACCTATTCTGCTGCAGTACAAAAGGTGTAACTCGTTGTCAACATCGTACAACAGCACACGAGAATATTGTTCAGACGGCTTCATTTTTATTTTGGATTTTCAGATTTCATAGAAGATCATATTTGCCTACGAGGCCAATTTTATTCAAGGCGAAAATGTTGGAATGTTTATTATAATATAGACGATAGTAAGATATATAACATCACTGTTGGAGTCAGGCACAGACGAATTACTGCGTATTTCGAGATCTAGAAAATCACGAAAGCATTATAAAGTTACTCGTATGGTTAAATTTGAGCTTCTTCTAGAGTGCAAATACGTGAAAACTAAACATTGGCAGAATTCGTCACTCGTCGGTGTTGAATCAAAGTTTTTGTATGCTTACATATCTGTTGCAGAATCCGACGTAAAGGGGAGCAACTGGTACATGGGAAATATTTGCTGCTAATGGTGGTCCTTCTCAACGTTGTTGACTGCCTTCTAGTGCTTGGAGAGCTCGTGCTGGATATCGAATACGTGGCAGGTTCGTTTGTTTACGATAATGCGCGCCTTTATGTCTGTACACCGTAGTCCAAGATCATAAAACTGAAATAAGAAACCAGTCTCAAATCTCAATCATCCGATTGGCTGAAATGGAGACTGTTCGCAAATCTTAAGCATCTGCTTGGCTGAAATGGCGACTGGTCAACTACAATTAATTTCCATATGGAACGACCTCGTATCATTTTAACTTTTGATAAGTCATTGCCATATGTTTTGTTTTCTGCAGGTCTTCTTAAAATCGAGCAGTATAGGTCTGAGCTGTTCATAGATTCAATGAAATGTCTCTACCCAGCTCGACTTGGTGGTCTGGGTTCCGAAGCCAGTGACATCGACAAGCTTATAATGGAGATCCTTAAAGCGCAGCTCACGTGGGACCACCTTGCTACCGGAAATGACATACCTCTAGTACCGATCTACAACGACACTCAGAGCAAAAGATCTTTTGCAGATTTAGATAACATAAATAAAGCGAACTCTACTGACTGTGGCAATGGTACCGATCTTGAAAGCGAAAATGTACAAGTTTTAGAGGATGTCACCCATGGACTCCATAAAGCCAGTATAACCATACTCGGTATACTGGTTTTGGAGGTAACACCATTTCAACACCGGCATCAGTTTCCCCGATGTCTAGCAAGGCTTCTCTCTCTTAAAGGCAAGGTTCAGAATGTCCTGGGGTGGCATTTATATGACGGATTGTATTCTCAAATTCATTGGAAGCAGCTTAAAGCAAATAATAGTTTTACAAAAACAAATAAGCGTACTTTACGAAAGGTAACTGGGTCACTGCCAGATTGTGCAAGACGCCTGGCCAAAAGCTGTAACTGCTTTATGTTAGTTTTGTATCTTGAGATTGTATTGTACTGTTTATTAGTGCCAATATTGAGTTGCGCTCAACCCGGGGCTAGGGCAGCGTGGACAGTAATATGCATTTCAATTACTGCCCATGAAAAGCCTCAATTAAACCGAGCCTGCAATGTTTTCATATTTGTCGTGTTAGGTGGCGTTAAAAGTTCCCTTTTCATCTATTACAAACATTAATCGTTGTCGCTGTTTAGCTCTTGCTTTCTATTAGAAAAAACTTTTTGTTTACATACAGTAAAGATATAGAATATTGTAAAGTAACATATTCGGAAGCATTTTATTAAAGAAAAGCGTTAAGAAAAGTTAGCACTGTCCTACAATTTTGACGTTTCAGAACATATTCAAGATATTCTGCCTCGGAAAAGCAATAGCTGAATACAGACTAGAGGTAATATTTGCCATATCAGACTAGTTATATTACTATAATTTAAAATCAATTTGCCTTCAGTAATTCTTATTAAAAAAATATTTCATTTCATCAAGTATATGCCTGAGATTTCCTGGCTAAAATTAAGAATCATATAACTTATTATTAAAGTTGTCGAAATACAAGTATGCCCTCTGTTCGATGCCACATAAGGCAACAAACCACGACAATGTGTCAAACTCTTGGACAGACTTTTAAAAGTAAAAAAGCCACACCCAGTAAAAAGAGCAATTCATAATAGCCATAACAAAGTGGAAAAAGCGAGGATACATAAAATGTTGTTTGTTTCCAAATAAGATATAATACGCATTTAACAAAAACGATAACCTGAAGGGATACCGCCTTGTTTTTGTTTGTTCATATCAAGTGTAAGCTTCGTGCACCTAAGTATATGGATTGAACCCCAGTGGTTAAATGTTTTGCAACTGACTGTTTCAAGGCGGTAACCCAGGTTTCTCATTTTTGTTAATTATTTGTGGTGCCCTTTTTTTATCTGTGTGACGTTAATGCATGTGCACATTTATAGCCTGTCAATGTGTAAGACGTAAATGCATGTGTACATATATGTAACTTCTAGAATGTAAATGTAATGAAAACAAGCGTCATAAACATTCCATACATAGTGTCACAATCTGCATAAAGCCGTTACTTTCTTTTTTATCACTAAAAGTCAATAACCGCCGTAGCCGGCTGTTAATTATAATACCGAAGGACACATGCTGATGTTCTTTTTAGTGCTTCGACAGTGTCATTGTGATTTCGTCGTTCGTCTTGGATATTGTGTTCGTCAAGGGCTTGCAGCAAGTTTCATTTCGCGAGATTGTACTCTATTTGGCCTTTATTGTACCATGGCGGATTATTCGAGTTGTAAACAGTAAGACAAGTTTTTACAATTTTAGAATACTACTGATTTGTTTCTTTTATCCCTGTCATCGTGTTCTTGCTGATTTTACTCCAGGAGCTCTGGTCTCGGTAAGATCATTGAGTACCCGCCCTTTGGCTTTGCAATGCTATTAAATTCTTATGTTTTATATGTTTGTGTGCTTTTGCATGAAACATTGTTGAGCCAATAAGTGGGTTGGAGTTGTTTCACCAAGACAATTTGTATTTGTTTTGTGATATGAGAACCTGTTGGGGCAAGTGTGAGGTTGGTGCACCCTAGAACCTGGTTTAAACCCCCAGTGGCAATTTGATTTGCCACTGACCGTTCCAAGGCGGTAACCCCTCGGGTTCTCATTTTTTGTTAATTGTTAGCGGTGTCTCTTTTGAAACTGATCATTTTATTAACCATGCTCTCTCCCTCTCTTCTTCTTGACTGTGTGGGGAGGCTGTTTTTTTCTGAATGTGGCGATTCCTGATATGCATATTTCACCATTTTTTAAACAATAATATTGCACGATTTATTTTCTCGGGTCGATTTCAGGAAAAGATACGAAAATTTTAAATATCAAATATGTAGCTGACTGGACAGATTTTACTTCGAACGTTTTCAATTTTTGTAATACATTGAAAAAAATGCATATAAAACGTTTATACCCGTGCATGTATACAAAGGGCATACGTACATGGACAGAAGCATGCGGATGATGTCAGTTTGAAGACGATGGCGTCAGTATAGTGATACGCACCTGTAAACATCTGACAATGACGGATCCTCAAATAGAAATATTCACATAACGTTACTCAATTATACCGTGTCTCAAATTTACCAAGATATGATTCTTTTGTAAAATGTTACGTGTAGAATACCTTATCCCCTTGAAGACTGTTTCGAAAAGTTTATATCAATATATAACGATAAAAGAGGTTCACTACATATAACAGACTTAATAAAACAAATAAAAAATAATTTTTGCTGAATATTTGCTTAGGTTATTTGAAATTCACAGTAGCGCTATTTGTGCAGTGTGGCGGCCGTAAAAAGTCTCCCCGTACGTAGAGTCAGTCTTGTTACCGATGTCATGCAGTGATGATAACGTATATCAGGGCTATCCGATCAACCTTTTTTGTTGGGAGGGGTTGTTCCGGTTAGTTCAATTGGTATCGTCGTCGGAATTGCAGGGCTAGGCGCTGTCGTCGTGACAGTGGGGGCTCGCTTCCAGGTAGAGGCAGTATTATGACATTTACCATAATCAAGTGACACGGTGGTTGAAGATAAGTATAGAAAGAGAGAATATCTGTCTCATTGCATAATATCATAACCCACATTTCTTTTATTTTTTTCGATAGGTCTCGTTGTGGCAATCATGTATCACCAACATTTCCGATTGGTACTTTTGTACAAGCAGAAGAAGAAGGTTTCACAAGAGCTGATAGATGCCAAAAAGGAGATGAGTGGACTCGAAGTAGGTTTTCGTTGTCTTTAATTTTCATGGTCTCTCTTTTTAGAATGCAATTTAAAGCTTGTTTAACTTGTTTGGACAATTGACGGATTACGTGTTAAGACGGTTAAGACGGTATAGGTATGCGTAATACGTTCACGGCACTTTTGTGTAACTATGTAGCTCAGGTACGTGCTATAAGCGGTTCAAAAAGTGAACCGGCTTTCTAAAAGTAATCCAACCTGGTTACAATTGTGTAACGACGACATCTATTGAAAATCAAATATCAACATCGCTACATATGAACGGCAGTGCTCGTATAAGGAATTAGTAGGAATGGGTATTGCCAGGAAAATTGACATTGCTATATATTGCGATATTTAAATTACAAATTGCAACATTATTGTAAGTATTTGTTACTGATAACATAAAATGCAAACGCTCTGAACTGGGTCGACTTAAGCTTTGAGAAATATGACTTTCAAAAGGCTATTTGCATTTTTCATATGTATAAAGGATGTCAAATTTTTCCGAGTATTTACCTATATATACTACTCAAAATTTCATAAGGATCACTAAAACATTGTGTTTATTGCTTACATAAGGTTGAAAAGTTAAAATATTTGCTGTGATTCTGAAAACTTGTTGATTTGACATCCGCTTTGTGCCAAAAAGGAATTAGCCGTCAAACTTCTGAAGTGAAACAGCGGTTGAAACATGGTAGGGGCAATAATTCAGGAAAAAAACAGCAAGCAATCCCTATCAAATTTTGAGTAGTATATAAAATATAAATGTATAAATATAAAAAATATCAGGCTGTTGCATGTTATAGTTTTTATATGAAGTTATAGCAAATAAAGATGCTGTTTTGTTTATGTAATTCACCTAAATAGTAAAAAAACAAAAAATTTTCGGAAGTAATTGAAAAGGCGCATAAAATCGCTTTACACCATATGGGACTATAGGACAAACCAATATGCAAAATATCAGGCATTTGCATAATTTCTTTGAAAACTGCGATTGAAATTTTGTTACGGACGGATAGACGGTCAATGGTAAAACAGTATACCCCTTTTTCTTCGATGAGGGGTATAATTTCAACATCTCAGTTGAAGTAACTTGAAGTTAAAAATATGTGTATTAAAGACAATGATAGCCACTTTCAAATCTTTGAGAACTTATAAGCTTTCCCATAACAAAATAAATGCTCTCAATATGTACATAATGTAATAACATAACGATTTTTTTCAGGCATATACAAACGCTCTTAAAATGCTTTGTACAGATGCTGGAATATCCGATACTTCAGTAGATTCGAAATTAAGTAAGTACCGAGTAACAAAAAACGCAAAACGCCATGCAAAAAAATATAATACGAAAAAACGACATACGCCACGAGAAATAACAACACTGTCAAAATCCACGCTATTTATACGCAAAAAAAGAAAACTCGCCTTGCAACGAGACACCATATTAAATGTACAAAACAGCGTTTCTTCATGCTTTGCTTGGTGAGACTATTCTCCCCGCGTTATTTTGCTTCTTTTCGCTTGGCTTATATTTTCGTTCTACTTATTTCGTCTGGAGTGTTTCGCTTGTCCTTTCGTTATTTCTTTCGGTGTTGTTTTTTTTGTTGTTTTTACCGGCGTGGCGTGTGTTGCGTGTTTTTGTTGTTTCTCTTGACGTTTGTTAATGGTTGGCATTCTTCTTTAAATTCTCGCCTGGTGTTGTTTCGCTGACTGCAATAGTGAACCTATCACAGACAAACCGCTTTTTATGTCGCTGTATCATCGCGTCATGAAACACTTTTTAGCATCCGGGCCGGGGTGAAGCGAGGGCCAATATCCAGTGTTTCACATTAAAAAACACGGTTAAGTGAAGGCTCTGTATTGACGTGTCTCGATTGAACATGCTCGGGGTGGGCAAGGAACAACATTGAGACTCGCAAGAGGCTTTTTTCGAATCCCGATAATATAGTCACTGCAAAAGCAGTTTGTGTAATAGTTTCGCTACTTTGTTCAGTAAAAAGCGCTTTGATAAAAGACATAAAATCAGACCAGGCATAAATATGCCAAGCAAGCAAACGTAAAGACGCCAAGCAAATAACTCTATGCAAAATAACAAAAATAATTTCGAGCGCAATAAGAAAATAACACCAAGCGAAAACACGTCATGCGAAATAATGCGCAGCGAAACAAGACGCCAGGCTAAGTAATAGTTAATGTATATTAAGGGACAATTTAACAATAAAAAAACTCTAATGGAACGCAGCCTAGCGAAGTGACCGTGGTTTCTTTATTGTTAAAACTTCACTTAATGTAAACTAAATAACTTAGTGATCAGCACAATTCTACCTTTTACAGTCGCCAGTTCAGCCAATCAGATCCTTGATATTTGAGACTGGTTTACAATCTCAGTTTTATAACCTTAAGCCCTGATGTTCTTCTGTACTTGCAAGGATCTGCGTTGATGTAATTGTTGTTTTTGGTTTTGCAGCAATGTACAGAAAGGTCAAATCCAAAACCAACCTAATTGGAGCGTTTTCAAGTTTCGCATCGATAGGGGAAATCATGATGAAACCTTGTCCTGTAATGCCAAATGGTTATTCAACCAATCCAATTATTGACACAGCTGTAGCCGAAACTATCCAAGGTACTTATCAGACACACCCAGAAAACGATGTGTTAGAGAAACTATTGTACGCGAGTTCTGCTTGCTGGTAGCGAACCAGTTCGGTGACAGCGTCTATCCAAGCTGTTCCAATAACGCTACGTACTGTGCTAGCAAGTCGAAAGAGATACGTATTTATGACATATTTAATTTAAGACGTGTGCAAGCCTACGCTCAACGTTTAAGTTCACACTATGAATTAATTTAGCAAAACATGGTTTAGCATATACACCGAGATATATGGAAAAAAAACATTTGGAAGCCACTGAGTACGACAAAATACAATATGTAAATACTGCAAAAGCTGTTCATGTGCTTTAATGTCTGTCTACATCCTATTTTTGCAGTGTGGCGGCGGTAAACATTCTCCACGTCCATATAGACAGTACTGTTATCAGTAAAATAATCAGTTAGCGACGTCATGCAGTGATGATATCGTTTATTAGGGCTATCCGGGAAATCTTTCTGGAGGGTTGTCCCGGCTAGCTCAGTCGGTAGCTTAGTCTTAATTGCATGGCTAGGCGCAGTAACAGACATCCTAATTGTGCACCAGTTGTTGCTTATTTGTTTTCATTATTCTGTAAGGGATAATAATGTTTTCTCTTTCATCCGATTTATAAGAATTTAAGATGACATAACAGCCTTTAGCAACACCAAGATGTATTTTGACGATTTGCTTAATATAGATAATAATGCTGTTACGCCTTAATATTTAAATTAAATCTGGGTATCAGCGACAATACTAACAAAGAGTTTTTCTTAATGTTTGTCACCGATGCCCCTGTTTCAAAAGTTTCTTCTGTTATGCAAATATTACGGTCTTAAAAGTCCATAATTTTTAAGCGAACATGCTGTGAAATATTGATCCGAAAGATTTTGCACTTTGAACTTCACAAATGTCAAATTTGCAATATTGAATCAAAATCATATTTTTATCATATAATTTAGAACAAAAGCATTTTCAATGGATTAAAATATCTAAAAAGTTGACTTGCTTTTCGAAAGTTTACGCTCTGTTGATCTGGAGTTCATTAGGTTATATTGTGCTTACCAAAGATGGAAATGGTTATTATCTATATATATTTAACAAATTATAAAGTATATAGATGGGGTTTTAGTATAGTATAAATAGTATAAGCAGAAAGTCTCGTCCGTAACAGTATGAAAACAGATCAGCAACGAACGGTGGACTTTTAGTGTCCATAGGGATGCCTATAATTTGTTTATAAATAGAGGTACCAAATCGAACGTAAATATTATTTCGCAAGAAAGATAGCGCATTGATCTGATCTTGACGATCCCATACAGTATAATTGTTAAAAGAACCATCGGTTTAAACGCTGTGAGGCTGTGTTTTCTTGATGTGGCCATTCCTTATTCACATATTTAATTTACTCTATAATCATTACAAGCTTTTGCAAAGATTTTTTTCAGTCAAATAATAATAACTACAGTGTATTTTTTAAATATGAGTAGGTGAATTTTACAATATAGAGAAATTATAAATTGACAAAACGAACGCCTGAAAAGTATTTGATTTAAGATTTTTAAAAAGGTCATTCTTGCAAAACGTCCCACGAGTTTTCAAAAGACCAAATCGTTTTTGACAGTGGTTTAAAAACCTTTGAAACTCCTTTTAATTTATCGTGTTCAGCAATTTCGTTGGCTTTCAAAGTTTCCGCGTTCAATCTCCTATGATGATCTAAAAAGAAATAAGAAAAGCTGAAAAGTTGCAATTCAGTAACAGTTTTTAACTGGCTTACGCGGTTGCAGCAGATAAAAATATTATGCCTGAAAGTAAGGATGTAAACGAACGTTCGAACATTCGAACGTTCGGATAAGATTATGAACATTCGAATGTTTGTGAAAATTCAATGATGATAGTTTGAACGTTCTTGTTTCTCTTTTAAACTTAATTTTCTATAGCAAGAATGACAATCAAGGAGGTTTGACACACATATTGTCAAGATAATTGATTTTCCGTAAACAAAATACGTGTAGATAACAGTCAGTATATTAACTTCTAGACACGCGCGCGCGTTCTCTTGTAACATACGGCTAAAATGTTAAATGCGGATTGAAAAAAAAGAGGTACACGTGCATAATCAAATTTGTAAGTAAGAACATAATACTTGAAAGCGGATGTGATAAAAATATAAAGTAATTATAAACATTTTGTATTCTTTACTGCATATTTTAACAATGATTCAATTTAGTAAATCAATAGAGTCATTCAGTATTAAAAACTAAGTTATTCACACCTATTGTAACTATCAATTACTCGATATTATTAAATATTTGACACGTGAAACATAACGATTAGGGTTGCAAGTTAAGTGACAATATTCGGACTGGCATGTTTACCGGTATTTAACACATGTCATTTACAATGGGTTAGAGTTACGCATGTCTCGTTTAGAGACAGACTGCATCTGTACCAGGAAACTATCAATAAGTCAAGAGCAGTATTTCATCTTTACTATATTTTGGTCTTTTCATATCGAAGAAATCATATATTTTCACAAAACTGTTCTACCGTATACAGCTTATAGCTTTTCAATCGCAATTACGCCAGCTTCAGTTTCCTCGGACGTTAGGAAGCAATTACAACGCTAGCTTGACCGGAAGAGCATCTCGTGCAATCTTTGTTACGTTACACTTTCATACTCTGGTACTATAAGTAATCTACGTAATCATCTTCTAAGAATGATTTGGAGTTGTTTCTCAGATAGTTTGGTATATACTTATATAAAGTTATAGAGGCAGATCCGTTGACAGACTCATGCACCGATAAATAAACACCTTATTAAAACGTTGGAACACTTGGACATTTTCGGCAAAGTTCATTTGTATGAAAATTTCGTTGTATCGGGGATTATGTTCAGGGGGTCCAACGTATTTGGTTTTTGCAGAAAAGTAAGTGAGAGAGATGTTCTGTGCGGAACAAAATGGCGGAATATTTCGTTATTTTGTGCATTTCTGGAGATATTTTGACCTGGTAAGTAGGTTTATATCACTGTTACCGAAATATAAATACGCCTACCCGGAGGCCAGACATGTAAGCTTCACTCGGGTTTTCAACCTATGTTTCTAGAGGCCTTAATAAAAAAGTTATTGAATGTATCAACTGAAAGATTGTTTGTTTACAAAGTGAAAATAGAAAATTGCGTGACTTGAAACTGCGTTTTTAGTCCAAATATACCGTTCTTGGACCTATTTTAGCTAAATTATTACCGAGTTTTTGCATATATTGTTGCGGTCCGGCTGTTGGGCAGGGCCAGGTACGGATTCTGTTATCCGTCTAGACGGTGAAGACAACCTCTACACCTTTTCTGACTCTTGGAGGCCTTTCTAACAGGGTTCGAACACCAGGTTCTCTGGGTCTGAGCCAGTAACTGGCAAGGATGAAATACCCTTTTGCTATACGCAGACTTGGGAAAACTGTTATAAATGGCCGAAATTGAGCTCCAACTAAACTACTGTAGTAATATTTTGTTTTTTCCTACCTACAAATCTAAAATAGCCAGCTTCAGTTTAATGAATTTTATTTTCAATATAAAGTACCTCAACAGTTGTTAATTATTCTGATAATTCACCAAAACAAAATATAAAGACAAAATATGGAAATTGACAATATGTTAAATTCTGTTGCCAGTCTATTACAAATGATAAGGCTAGTAGCTAGTCTATTTATGAAATGCTTAAAACCTGCTAAAAAGCATGCAAATACACTACTGAAGTCAAAAGACTTTAATGAATAACTTTTAAACACTCTGCCTTTACAGGCTAATTATAATTAATATGCTATGAAATTCTTTAACAAATTTGTATTCAACCTTTAAATAAATGAAATTCTGTCAGATAAAATTACTAAAAGTCAATTGTTTGATAATAATTTTGAACCTTGCTTGAATCTTGTACAAAAAAAATGAATGACGACAATTTTGGAATTTTGATGTGTTGGAGCTCCAGAATGAAGAAAAACTGGGTTTATATACCCCAGATGTACGCACTTAAAATTTGCGGTACACTTTAGAAAAATGCGTACACAAACAAAAAGTGTGTGCAAATGCGCACAGTTTAACGCTGCGCACAAGATTCAACCAAGTGCGCGTTACAAACTTACAAAGTTTACAGAAAATCGTACATGAAACTTCCACTAATGTACATATCAATCGAAAGAGAAAACAATAAAGCAAATGACTGGCACCTCCGATTTCCTTTATGATGGATAGTAAGACAGAAAATTACAGCCAAAGTTTTATGACATTTGTATATGCTGCTGAAACTGTTTACATATCCTAGGCAACCGCCCATGATGCAATGCAACAAAATGGCCGCCTCCATGCCTGATACACGAAATGTTAAAGATAAAATGACAGTTTACATTCAGGATAACGGCTTAAAATAGTTAAAATGTATCAATTTGGAGACTAATAAACCTGGATTTATGATTCCATTCAACAAATAAAAGTAAGATAATTTATTAATAATGCATTTTGACTAAAATCGGACCAAAACACAGACTATGTACATGTCAGTCATGCATATCACTACAATACCCCCCACTTAAATTGTCAAAGTTCCAACTGACAAAATTAATATAGTTAGGCACTAATATTCGAGTTACTGTATAATAGTCTTAACAAGTTACCATTTAAAGGCACATTCAATAAGTCATATGAACCACCTTAAATCATTTTAATAAGGCAAGTCACCTTAATATTAGGCACACATATTTTATGATTTTGTATAAGAGAGCAAGTTAAATGAACAGTCTTACCAAGCTAAACCTTTCAAAGTGCGACAAGAATCACCTTTAACAAGTTAAAAAAACACATTACCTTAATGTAAAGCAAACATTAAATTTCTGGATAGCAATATACATAAACAGTTCTCTGTTGTCAACATTAAAATTAATATAAGATCAGTACTGTCACTGTTCAAGTAGGAACCACTTCATATCTTTAACTTTAAAACAAAAATATCTTTTATTGTCACTATCACTCTTTCACAATCCATCTATTAGTGTCACTCCAAGTCTATGAATTATAAAACTTCTAAATACCACTGATCGAAATTTCCATTTGTTTAAAGTCACATATTGTAGTGGTAATGCACAATTCCTTCAGTTTTATATTTAATTTAGCAATTCGAAAGTTCCATAATTATTCACTCTCAACTTGCTTGCTTTAGAACATTATCCTTGCTGTTTTTCTTTTTCCTATCGTCTCTCCTACAATCGTCTGTCTTTCTGTCTTCTCTTCTATTATCCTTCTTACTTTCTTCTCATCCGCTAACCGTCTTCTTACTGCCTTCTCTTCTGTTATCTTTCTTACTTTCTCCTCTTCTGCTAGCCTTCTTACTTGCTTCTCTTCTACTATCCTCTTTCTCTCTGTCTTCTCTTCTTTTATCCTCCTGACTTTCTTCTTATCCGCTAACCTTCTTCTTACTGCCTTCCTCTCTGCTATCCGTACTTTCTTTTCTTCCGCAAGCCTTCTTACTTTCTTCTCTTCTGCTATCCTCTTTCTTTCTGTCTTTTCGTTTGCTAGCCTTCTTACCATTTTTTCTTCTGCTAACCTTCTAACTTTCTTCTCTTCCGCTAACTTTCTTTTTGCTGTCTTCTCTTCAGCTACATTTTTCCTTCTTTCTTCTTTCCAGACATTCCTACTTTCTTCTCTGCCGCTATACTCCAACCCGGCCTTCTTCGTTAGTCTGTTGATATCGACTAAATTGGAGGCCATCTCCAACATGTGTCTGCTTGCAAAACTCTCTGTCAACTCAATTGAAAGACTTGGGTTGGGGTCTAAGTCGTCTTCCTTCATCTTTTCTACAAAAACATCCACCCAAGCTTCCGAGTTTCCAGGGGTAACAACATCCCCTACAACAATTTTTCTGGACATCTGTGTGCCTCCAATTCTAATACAGGGAATTTCTATGCCACCTAAAACTATTTTGTTCCTGCTTAACAAAATATCAGCTGGCCCGCTTTTACTGTCAGTCAAGACGTCCAACCCCAAAAGAGCGTCATCCTCTATCTGAGCTACTATAGCCTCCTTGATGACCTCCAGTGTTCCCAGTCTTAACCTGAACAAAGCCTTTCCCATCTCTTCAATTGGAGCACCACCAGCCCCTCTAAGACATACTCCCTTTTGAAGCTGTGGTCGGTTACTGTTCTCAATTCCTTTGTAGACACGTGATGAGATTACAGTTCTAGATGCACCAGTATCTGCAGAAAAGAGAACCGGTTTGCCTTCTACACTTCCCTCTATGTATAACCCATCGCAAAGCCGGCTCATCCTCACTTCACTTGCCTCTGACTGGCTGCATCCTTCCCCAATATTTTTTAAATTTGACTTTTGGCCCTCATCCTTCTGATTCTCTAGTTGGACCTCCCTCTGGACCCGAGGAATGGTCCCCTGGAGTTTAAAGGCTCCTTCTCATCTTTTTCTTGGGTGGCCTCTTTTGGTTTACTTCCTTTTGACCCTTGGTTTGGGCACTCCCTTGCAAAGTGACCAATTTGGTGACAGTTAAAACATTCTGAGTCCTTCTTTCGAAACGTGTTCTGACGCTGATTCCTATTGTTTTCCTTCTGCTTCTGCTCTAATTTCTCAATTCTGTCCAGGAGTGTTTGAATGATGCCGTCCTGATCACCAGTTTGCTTGTTTTCAGGTTTGGCATCCTTGTTTACGTTCTCTTTGTCTTGCTTTTTGGCAGGGATTCTGTTGATAACTTCAGGCTCATCCTCCTCTTCAAACTGGTCAATGGTTCTTCTGGTCATCTTCTTGCCATGCCTGTCTGAGTAACCTAACCTTCTGGTCTGGATCAGATTTACCACATGGAAGACCGCTTCATCTATATTCTGGGGCTCTTTGTGGTATTCAACCTCAAACCTTACTTCATCATCTAGTAAACCATCCAAGAACCGTCTTACTAAATCCTCATCTCTTGTCCGTCTGTCTCTGTACCCATGGGCCTTGTCATACAAGCGTTTCAGCTCGGCTGCAAATTCTTCAGCTGTCTCACCATGTTTCTGCGACCTACGGCTAAATTTGGCAGCAAATGACCTAGCTGTTTCAATCACCCGAAAGCGGCTGTTCATCTCAGCAACTAGCTCCTGGTAGTCATTCAGCACAGGGGGTGATAGCTGCGAGAACGCAAATTGTCCTGCTTGACCTTCTAACCTGGGCAGCAGCTGATCTAACTTGTCGTCTTCGGTCCAGCCATACCTTGAAGCTATTGCCTCAAACCGGGAAATCCACATAGCCCAGTCTTCTTTTCCAGTGAACGATGGGATTTTGATGCCCCCTACAGGGTGACTGCCCATGTTATGTCTACTTCCATAATCATGAAATTGACCCCTAGGCTGTCTGCGGTCTGCTCTTCTATCTTCACCTTGAAACTGCAAACCGGTTGGTCTGTTAGCATTCCATGTAGTGTTGATAGCCGGACTATGCCGGGAACCAGTGGCGCGCGTATAGTTATTATTGCTATATTGTGTATATGGTCGTTGATCTTCATACTGCTCACCATACCTTGCAGGATTTGCAGAATAAGCCTGGGGATAAGTGTTAGGTCTGTTGTCTTCAGTAAAGCTGGTATGAGTTTGTTTCAAAAGCTTTAATTCGTGTACTACGTCCTTAAGGATACCGGTTACTCCACTCATTGCTTCGCTCACATCCTTCAGTGTATGCCTTTCATGCACGGAAAAGGAGGTATTTACACCAGAGTCAGTCATAATTGGACTATCGTTATTCAGAGATCTTGAACCTGGTATAATCGTTGAGTTATATTGGCTGGGAGCTGGATTTTCTCGCCTTTTAAAAGCAATTTCTGAGTCAGAATCATCAGGTGAAAAATGTGATACGGTGTCAAATCCATGACTGCTTGAAGTCGCATAAACATTCTGGGTTGGCCGGAAATGCTGAGTTTCTGTTTCGCTCTCTCTTGCCAAAGCCTCATAACTGGTTGGGATGATGGTGGTGTTGGTTGCTGACATCTTCTGGGTTTGGATCACTGGATCTGTTGATAAAATGACAGATCCCACTTCTGACACCACAAAACTGTTGCGGTCCGGCTGTTGGGCAGGGCCAGGTACGGATTCTGTTATCCGTCTAGACGGTGAAGACAACCTCTACACCTTTTCTGACTCTTGGAGGCCTTTCTAACAGGGTTCGAACACCAGGTTCTCTGGGTCTGAGCCAGTAACTGGCAAGGATGAAATACCCTTTTGCTATACGCAGACTTGGGAAAACTGTTATAAATGGCCGAAATTGAGCTCCAACTAAACTACTGTAGTAATATTTTGTTTTTTCCTACCTACAAAACTAAAATAGCCAGCTTCAGTTTAATGAATTTTATTTTCAATATAAAGTACCTCAACAGTTGTTAATTATTCTGATAATTCACCAAAACAAAATATAAAGACAAAATATGGAAATTGACAATATGTTAAATTCTGTTGCCAGTCTATTACAAATGATAAGGCTAGTAGCTAGTCTATTTATGAAATGCTTAAAACCTGCTAAAAAGCATGCAAATACACTACTGAAGTCAAAAGACTTTAATGAATAACTTTTAAACACTCTGCCTTTACAGGCTAATTATAATTAATATGCTATGAAATTCTTTAACAAATTTGTATTCAACCTTTAAATAAATGAAATTCTGTCAGATAAAATTACTAAAAGTCAATTGTTTGATAATAATTTTGAACCTTGCTTGAATCTTGTACAAAAAAAATGAATGACGACAATTTTGGAATTTTGATGTGTTGGAGCTCCAGAATGAAGAAAAACTGGGTTTATATACCCCAGATGTACGCACTTAAAATTTGCGGTACACTTTAGAAAAATGCGTACACAAACAAAAAGTGTGTGCAAATGCGCACGGTTTAACGCTGCGCACAAGATTCAACCAAGTGCGCGTTACAAACTTACAAAGTTTACAGAAAATCGTACATGAAACTTCCACTAGTGTACATATCAATCGAAAGAGAAAACAATAAAGCAAATGACTGGCACCTCCGATTTCCTTTATGATGGATAGTAAGACAGAAAATTACAGCCAAAGTTTTATGACATTTGTATATGCTGCTGAAACTGTTTACATATCCTAGGCAACCGCCCATGATGCAATGCAACAAAATGGCCGCCTCCATGCCTGATACACGAAATGTTAAAGATAAAATGACAGTTTACATTCAGGATAACGGCTTAAAATAGTTACAATGTATCAATTTGGAGACTAACAAACCTGGATTTATGATTCCATTCAACAAATAAAAGTAAGATAATTTATTAATAATGCATTTTGACTAAAATCGGACCAAAACACAGACTATGTACATGTCAGTCATGCATATCACTACAATATTTCTTCACGACGGCTTTTGCACTTTACATGGGTACTTAATGACCTTTTTTTAAAGTTCAAACACCTTAAATGTTTGCCGTGGAAGTGGTAAGCATTGTTTTGTTCGGTGCAGAATCTGAATAAAAAACTTGAATGCGTTAATATAAGTGTACATGTAAGTAAATGTCAATAATAAAAAAAAGCCAATTTGTTACCCAAATACGAATGTCTCGCGTATTTTACTATGCAAAATTACCTACCACATACCCTTGTATATTATTCTGCCTCTTGATGTGTGTTTATTACATAATTACTTTTTAGTAGTACTATAGTACTATAGAACTTAATAGTAGTTTACCGAAAAAAATACAGGCGCACCTTATAATAAATATATAGGCGCACCTTTATATGTAAATGGTCATGGCGTTTTTACATACGTCTCTTAATCTATTTCAGATCGAGACAATTCACGATGCCAAGATACAAGAAGAAGTCTCATCTGCATTTTGAGAAGAGGGGCACAAAACGGACAATTCGAGGCTCGCCATACAAACGTTTGAAGCGTATTTGTGGCACAACCACACCTAAAATGATTATTGTTTACTTGACTCGTAATGTTTAAATAAATGAAATACTAGTTGGTCAAAAGTGGCATTGTACTAGTCGTTATGTGTATTAAATATATGTAAATCTAATTAAAAGGTTCTCTTTTATATTTAGAGTCGCAAAGTTCTATATTTCAAGGTGCAGGTCAAAATAAAGAGGTGCTCCTATATGTCCAAACTATGAAATAGAGGTGTTCTCTGAATTTAGAGAGGTGCACCTCTGCACTTGGAATAAGAAAGGTGTAGTGTACATCTATATTTAGAGGTACGCCGCTATTTTTGGGACTACCTGTACAGATACTTATATATACACTCAAACAAAGTTCTAATTGGTCACTTTTTGTCCGTGTTTTTATTAGAAAGACATTGAATTCACTCTTTATTTATGATCATATGCGAACAACAGTATTCAACTTAAGCTTTTATCTTGTAATAATAGACTTTGGAACAGTTTGGCGAGAGTTATCTTTAATTTTGCTAAAAATGCATTTCTTGCATAAAAAGGTCGAGCAAACATAAATTTGCTCTTAATTTCCTGTTTTGTTTTAATAAAACCCCTTTTTAGTAGGAAAAACATAAAATCCTATTTATCAACAGCACACTTGTTTAAATAAACCCCCTTCAAAGTATCTTATTTTAAAATTACCTCCCTTTCAATTAAAGATTGTTCTAATTTTGACCCTGCGGTGTAAGTAAATGGTATTGGATTCTTTTAGGAAAACAATCAATAAAGATTAAAAAGACATTAGAAAATTGATTTCAAGACAAAAAGTTCTTTCAACAGTCTCTCGTGACGTAGAGAAGAAACGAAACTAGCATACATTGTAAGCATATACAATTGATGACCAATTAGAACTTTGGTTGAGTGAAGTTAAGAACATACGTATGTTTGGGTAACAACTTGGCTTTTGTTTTGATTATTAAAATTTGTTACCAGCTCTTGTCTTACTTACACATAACGCATACGAGTTTGTTATTCAGATTCTGCACCGAACATAAAAATGCTTACCACTTCCACAGCAAACATTTAAGGTGTTTGAACTTAAAAAAATTGGCCATTAAGTACCCATGTAAAGTGCAAAAGCCGTCGTGAAGAAATATATGCAAAAACTCGGTAATAATTTAGCTAAAATAGGTCCAAGAACGGTATATTTGGACTAAAAACGCAGTTTCAAGTCACGCATTTTTCTATTTTCTCTTTGTAAACAAACAATCTTTCAGTTTGTACATTCAATAACTTTTTTGTTAAGGCCTCTAGAAACATAGGTTGAAAAACCGAGTGGAGCTCGCACATCTGGCCTCCGGGTAGGCGTATATATTTCGATAACCGAGATATAAAACTACTTACCAGGTCAAAATATCTCCAGAAATGCACAAAATAACGAAATATTCCGGCATATTGTTCCGCACAGAACATGTCCCTCTCTTACTTTTCCGCAAAAACCAAATACGTTGGACCCCCTGATGTTGTGCTCTACGAATAACGACAGCTGGGTTCATAGTTTATGCAAACTGATTCGATCAGTCGAATGGTAAAATAGATGGAAAATGACATCCGTACCCGAAAGATTTTTTTGTCTGCCTTGACATGTTTTCCATTTCCTTTGAATATTTTTATGATAGCTTATATGCCTTGAAAGCATTGGAATAAATTTTCATTTGATCCCTTGTTCTTGTTAATAGACTTAGTAGTCCGTAAGAAGTTTAGATATTTTCTAAGGTTAATTATTTTTAAGATAATACATATATCTATAAGAAGTATTCTCCGCGCGGGGCGAAATTTTATGAGCACAAGAGTTGATATTGTTGTATAGATGATATGCTTCAATTATGCTTTTGTGAAAAACAAAACTGAAATCTTAATAAACTGTATTTTTAACTTTCTACTTTCAGTCAAAAGTGTTAACGGCATGTTTGCGAATGATGATACAAACGAAGAAGATGTTGATGATGAGGTGGGAAGTTATGAAAACTCTGCCACTCATTTGTGATAAACGAACTGTCTCAAATTTTTATTTTGTTTGTAACTATTAATTCTACCAATATCTTTCAAACTAACGATGGACGGTTGAAATGGTTATTATTATTATAAAATTTCAATAGTTATTTTAAACAAGGGCCCATTATTCTGAAATATAACTAAAATAACAGGGTCTGTTATTGTAATTGTTTCCGCTGATTTAATGAATTTGTTTAGTATGTTGAGTATGTTCGGTTTTTCTAATACTCATCCGGGGTAAGGGTCGGTTATTCTTAAATTTCTATACTGGTTAAACCAACACTAACCAATTATTTTACCACTGATCAAACTACAAGTAACAATGGTAGATTCTATGTTTAACTAACTGAAACAAATTTAAAATCGAAGAAATTTTACTATAACCTAAATGTAGCTCCAGGATCTGTAACCAGCGGTTAATGTTTCGAAACCGTTTTTTAGCAACAGAAATTAACATAACATCTTTTATGTTAATGTCCGTTATAAAATAACAATCCACTTTTCATACCTTGCTTTTTCTCATGTGACTAAAATTGCCGTCTGACATATTTTTATTTTGTCAACAATGTCATGCTATTTTAGTCATTTAGTTTTTCCTGATATTTGTATTTATTATACTGAGTGCCAATGAAAACGCAACACTTTATTTTTTGAATATTTTTGATGTGTGTAAAAGTTAATTACATTGGCAAGGTAAACGAGATTAAAAATAAAAAATGAACCAATCGATACATTTATTGTCCACTGATTTTTAAGCTTTATCTCCTCCAACAAACGCACGAAAGTTTCGTTTTGGCATGTAGACATGCATGAACAGCCTTTGTTAAACTTTACTTACAGCTACTCAAATCCCATCTTTAGTTTTCAAGTTTAACTCTATACAAATGTGGAAATACTAAAACTTTTAGACAACCACCGACATGAGGTTTTGGGTATGATCCAAGGAGGTATGTCTCGACGTGAAATCGCTCGTCAAATGTATTGTTAGCCGTCGACAATTACTGGCTTGGCCCAACGACATCTTATTCATTTTAAAACACATCAATTTTTGCGAATTTATTTAATTTTTAAACACATCGGAAATATTCCAAAAAGTAAAGTGACACTCAGTATATTTCTATAAGAGAAAACTGTAATGAGGTAACTTTATGCATACGTTAATGCTGTTAAAACATGTGTGGCTTAGAGCAGTGTCTGTTTGTGTGTTGGATATGTGTGTGTTTTTTTTCTTTTTGTTTCAATCCCAAAATTAATTAATTTAATGAAATATTACATTTTACGATATATTCCCTTATAGTTATACTTCTATTATTTTCACGTCTAACATCAGTTTGATATAATGTGTTATGTCGTTAATGTGTTCTGTTAATACTGATTATATTTTCAAAACCAACAATGTCAAGGGTTTAGATTTTTTAAGATTATGTTATATACGGAAGACATTACATTTTTATTTTAACAGATTTAGTAAACATGTTAAAACATTGTACTAAATGTGTGTTTTCGTGCTACAATTTACCTAATGAAATTGCTCTATCTATGGAAAACTATGACTCGATGGAAGGCTTACTGGCAGCGATGTGACTGACAGTGAATGAAATCAAACAATCTAAATTCGCTATTTTAATAAAATGTTGTACTACATGTATCATGTGTCATACATCAGCGCAGTCTGAACAATGTCGTTTAACTTAATTTATCACGCGTTCTACTTAATTGAATAGCAGAGAAACGAAACTGTTAACTCAACCACAAAACATGTTATTCGTTTTTCTAATTGACTGTATAAATCTGAAGTATTGTTAAAACTTCTAGAGCAAAAGCGTAGCAAACAAATAGAAAACGGTCTTTTCTCTTCCTTTACTTTTTATTGTAATAGAGAATTAATTTAACATGAACCTTATTTTTTCCATTAATAAATGAAATTATTTCCGTTTCGAATAATACGAACTTGACGGTAATTGTCAGTGTGGAGGGAAAAAGGTGCGTGTATCTCGTGCGATTAGGCTATTTAAGTGTTGGTTTTATCTGTGTACACCATTCGAGGCGTTTCTATTCAGCGGTAAACATGTCGGCAAGGAGAAGAACACATTTATGTAGCAGATTACTCGGAGAGTTGCCAACGCTTTTTTAAAACTTGATTCAGTGAACTGAAGGTTTGAAGTTTGAGACAGAATAGGCAGCACAGAGTGTCAGAATAAAGCCTTCTCGACGCATTAAAAGATGACGTGACAGTCAACAAGGACATGTGGCAACAGGGAGTTTTCTCCAATAGAAAGTCATTGGTTGCAAGTCAGATAAGTAGGGCACTTCGCCAGTGGTTGCGCCGCTGCTGATTTAACAGGAACCGAAGCGATGGGAGCCAGAAACTAAGAGATTTTTGTGATAAGTACCATTTTGTTGCATCGGCTTTTGTTAAATTAGAAAACCGGGTATTTTATTTGGTTTGAAAATAGTGTGACTGTTGTTGACCACTTTGTAAAAGGAAAATTAAAATGCTGCTTGGCTTTTTGTACAGAAATCATTTAAGCCGAAAAAGAAGTTATAGACATCGATTATTTCAGTTGGCGGTAAATGGAAATGGTGATTTGTCATGAGGGAAGCAAGACCAGTAATTCTAAAATAGCTGTTTTTCATATTGAATGAAGTGTTGTAATAAAGGCCCGAATGTAATTGTAATTATGAGTTAAGAAGTGAATGTACATTTTAACAAGAGAACTTAATGTAACATTTATTTTGAAACATGTAAAAAGCGATGTTAAGCCGATAATTTGTTAACAGTGATAGTGAAAATACTATTTATTTTTGCATACAGTCATGCCGTTTAACAATCAGATGGTTTTCATAAAAACATGACTAGTAATGACGGATAGATGTACCGTTATTAAAACAGTTGCACATGGAAAGCGTGTACAATATACAGCATACTCCTTTCTCTTTAACGATATTATTAAGTTTGGTTATGCGTTTTCATTTGATTCTTGAAACATACGACTCTCGCATTAAATACAGTCAGTTGTAAGAAATGGTAAATTTGGAGAATATGCCATTTGATCTTTTTGTAATATTGAGACCATAATGATAACGATGTGTATAATATTTACAGATAGTTCTTCCGGTAAGATCACGTAATGGTTGCATTTGTACGTATCTGTTACTCTTGCTTACATGGTTTTTATTTATATTAATATAGGACGTCTTTCATACTGATAGGAGGTTGCAAGTGTTTTTCCACGCCAGCTTTGAAGATCCTGATGCTGTTGTCTGAGGTCAAGGACGCTTTGTATTCTGCAAGGGAAGAATCTAAAGTTTGTAATTTTACTTTAACATTCATAAATTTTCAACAATGATTAAAATTAAACCATTTATACAGTCTGTAATTTTCGCCGGTAAGGAGAGCCATGTAATTATCGAAGATTATTCAGAAAAAAGGTTAGCTAGTCAAAAATAAACCTGGTATTTTAATTGTGGAATCATATAGCAGACGTTTGTTAATCCGTGTAAGGATGATTGGTTGAAAATGTGTCTCTCTGGATGTATTCGTGAGAAAGCTAATACATTATTATTACATATTACTGAAATGGCTAAACCTTAATTTAAACTTCGCTTTGGAAGGCAGTTTCTTATGAGATTTCAGAGATGTGATTTGATCTATTTTAGCACTTGCTGTTTTCTTTAGAATACGTGAAGTACTGGGTATTCGCTTTGGAAAGCAGTTTCTTATGAGATTTCAGAGATGTGAATTAATCTATTTTAGCATTTGCTGTTTTCTTTAGAATACGTGAAGTACTGGGTATCTAAGGGTCGGACATTAAGTTTTTCTGAAATTTTTTGGTGGACTTTCATATTTAACATTTCTAATTGAAAACAGATGTTTTAGACTATTAACAATATTTAAATAAAAATCGGAATTCATTTTTTAGATCTCTGTATTTTTGGTAAATATTGCATTGAAGGTTTTTTTTTTTTTAGAGAATGTAATTAACAGCTTTTTTATTCAATCTTTGATGAATTTTCAAAGCAAAAACTGAGATTTTCAATGTATGATAAGAATAACTTTGGATTACATTTGTTTTCGGTCCGGAGAAGCTAAGGTGAGTGCAAATAATAAGACTAGTGAGAGACACTCAGTGGTAAATGCGAAAGACAGTTTGTACGCAGACTTTTAGTATCGCTGAGTTTGGATTTGTAATGTTGAAATATTGTCTTTTAATTTAAGCATTATTAAGAAAATGCTATCAATTTTATTATCATCGACTTAGAAAGTATTATGTTATTGAATAGAATATCATTGGAAGTTACATAGTTAAAAGTAACGATCGCTAAGTGTAAATGTTATTCTAGAGTTATTTTATTTCAATATAACACTTAGTGCTATTGTTGTCGGATACAGTGCCTATATGTGTTGTTTTTTGTTTGACACATGGCCCAAGGTGCCGCTGTTGTGTGGCCCCCGGTGCCCAGTTTTGTGTTGTATGTATGAGAACACGGTGCCGATTGTGTGTGGCCCCCGGTGCCAGCTGTGTTGTGTATGAGCTGTTGACGTTTATTTGCAATGTTATTAATGTAACCTGTGAATTATTCCTTGTTTTGTTGTTTTAATTTAAAGCCAGTTATTTTTGTCGTCTTGTATACGTTTGAAATAACAGTCCTTTGTATTATTGGTGTGTGGTTTTATGTTGAAATTGTCCATGGTGTTTACATACAGATGACGTTGGTTTGTGATTTCTGGTGTGTTTGATATGTCTCTTGTATTCATTGCTGTGTGATCCGTGTTTTCTGTGTTGTATGTGTGTTTGATGCTCCGTCCCTGATGCTGTTGTGTCAAATAAGCAGTTCAGGTGGTTTATGAATATTCAGTTGATATAAGATCCCTTATTTTTGTAAATAATTCATCTATGGCTTTTGAGATGATTAATTAACAGCATCGTATTCAATCTTTAATGGTTTTTTTTTTAAGCCAAAACTGACAATTTCGGTGTAATGATAAGAATAACTTTGGATATAATTGTGGTCCGGAAAAGTTTACGATTAGTGCAAATGATGAAACTAGTGAGATACTCTCAGTGACATGGCAAATGTGAAAGACACTTTGCAGGCAGACTTTAAGTATCGTTGAGTCTGGATTTGAAATGTAGTAAATATTATCGTTTGAATTATGCATCGCTGAGAAAATGCTGCCAATTTTAATGTCAACGATTTAGAAATTATTATTTTAATGAATAGAATATTTTGGGAAGTTACATTGTTAAATAGCAACGATTATTAAATATTAATGTTTTTCTAGAGATGCTTTATTTCAAGATCACACCGAGTGCTATTGGTTTGTGATACAGTGCTTATATGTGTTGTATTTTCCACACGGCCCTCGGTGCCAAAGTTTATGTTGTATGTGTTTAAGAACACGGCCCCCGGTGCCGTTGTTGTGTGGCCCCCGGTGCCAAGTATTTTGTGTTTTATGTGTTTGAGAACACGGCCCCCGGTGCCGTTGTTGTGTGGCCCCCGGTGCCAAGTATTTTGTGTTTTATGTGTTTGAGAACACGGCCCCCGGTGCCGTTGTTGTGTGGCCCCCGGTGCCAAGTATTTTGTGTTTTATGTGTTTGAGAACACGGCCCCCGGTGCCGTTGTTGTGTGGCCCCCGGTGCCAAGTATTTTGTGTTTTATGTGTTTGAGAACACGGCCCCCGGTGCCGTTGTTGTGTGGCCCCCGGTGCCAAGTATTTTGTGTTTTATGTGTTTGAGAACACGGCCCCCGGTGCCGTTGTTGTGTGGCCCCCGGTGCCAAGTATTTTGTGTTTTATGTGTTTGAGAACACGGCCCCCGGTGCCGTTGTTGTGTGGCCCCCGGTGCCAAGTATTTTGTGTTTTATGTGTTTGAGAACACGGCCCGCGGTGCCGTTGTTGTGTGGCCCCCGGTGCAAAGTATGTTGTATACGAACTGTTGCTGTTTGTTTGCAGTGTCAGTTATGTACGAACTGTTGCTGTTTGTTTTGCAGTGTCAGTTATGTAGTCTGTGCAGTTTTCTTGCTTGTTGAGTAAAATTGTAGCCAGTTCTTGATGTCGTGTTGTATACTAACTGTTGCTGTTTGTTTGCAGTGTCAGTTATGTAGTCTGTGCAGTTTTCTTGTTTGTTGAGAAAAATTGTAGCCAGTTCTTGTTGTCGTCTTGTATACGAACTGTTGCTGTTTGTTTGCAGTGTCAGTAATGTAGCCTGGGCAGTTTTCTTGTTTGTTGAGTAAAATTTTAGCCAGTTCTTGTTGTCGTCTTGTATATGTTAACGTGTCTGGTTTTTACGCACACAGATGCCGTTGGTTTGTGATTAAGTCTTGTGTTAATTTTGTAATATGTGTTTGATATGTTCCCTGAACTCAATGTTGTGGTTTCTGTGTTTTATTTGTGTTTGATACACGTTCTCTGGTGCCGTTGTGTGTCAAATAAGTACATTTGTAGTTAATGTGGTTTTTGAATATTCAGTTTCTTTGAAGATTGATGACACGATCCTGAGACCTACTTTGTTGTAGACCAGTTGTTAACAAAACAAGTGCTTAACATTGTTTTTTGACAGTGGCTGAGGTGTCCGTGATGGTTCCAGATTATTTGGTGAAATTATAAATGAGTAAATTTGTTTTCATTTTGTTGATAGTATGAAGTTCAATCTTTTCAAAGGTTGAAACGACGCATGCAAGTTACAAAAGGTGTGACAATTTAAGATTTTAATAAATGTAAATGCCTTTCAACTGCAGTTCTCATCAGTTGTCTCTCTTTGTTTGATTCGATATTACCGCTGAATACAACGACCTTTTCCTAGTTTTTGTTTGTGTTTTTTACGTATTATGAGATAAGGAAATAATTAATTTACTCACGTTAAAGTGAGTAAATGAAATTATTTCCGTTTCGAATAATACGAACTTGACGGTAATTGTCAGTGTGGAGGGAAAAGGTGCGTGTATCTCGTGCGATTAGGCTATTTAAGTGTTGGTTTTATCTGTGTACACCATTCGAGGCGTTTCTATTCAGCGGTAAACATGTCGGCACCCGCCCACGCGCCCTATAGGTTGTTAATATTATTTTTGGATGGTTGTCGAGGTTTAACAGAACTTTCAGAGAATAAATTGAAAAATGGGTGTAAATAAAGTGTTTATTTTTGTTTCAGGTGTTTCGAGTTTTGCTGTTTTCTCTTAGTCATAAACAATATATTTATTTATCAAGTAAGAAATATGGATATTTTAAGGCCATTCACTAGTTTCAGGTTCGAGTGGTACTATTAGACGAAGCTTTATCCAGATGTGTTGAAAGTTTTCCGTTCGTCTTCTGGACTGCTAAATAGCCAGAACTACGGATGTCAGCTTTTCATTCGGACGCTTCGCACACTACAGGCCCACTGATTTCTACCTCTTTGGACAGTTTTTGAGCAACTTGAACTTGGACTTTACAGACATTTGAAAATTTTAATGTATATTACCGCTGAATACAACGACCTATTCCTAGCTTTGTTTGTGTTTTTACGTATTATGAGATAAGGAAATAATTAATTTACTCACGTTAAAGTGAGTAATAGAAGTATTGTATGCAAACAAGTAGCGCAACACGATACAATCTAGATTGATAGTTGTAATGTACTATATATCTTTAAATAAGTAACTTAGCGGAATGGCAGACAAGTAGAATGCACATATTTACATTCTACCGTTGGAATAGACATACCAGCAGAAAGAAAACAGTTTCATTATGCCAACAAAGTAGAGACAGGAAGAATAAAACTATGATTCTGCCACCAACAACCTTGAACATCATCTAATATATTCTTGAAAATTATCAGTTATTGCCTCTAATACTTTAAGAATGTTTGTTTGTTTTTTTATTTCACTAACTTTAAAAGGATTTTCTTTTTAAAACTTCAATAAGGTTATACCACATAACAAAATCATCTTGATGATCAACCATTGTAATTGTTTGTGTAGCAACGCCTAGTTTTGTTGTATTTTCTTCCGAGGCATAATAACAAACATTGTCATTGTTTAAAGAACTTGTTACTGTTGTAGTTGTTCGGAAGTTTAGAAACACACCGGAAATTTAATCAATACATAGTGCAGGCTACTACTTTGATCTTTTTAGACTGAAATGCTATATAGTTCTTTTTAAGCTGCTTAAATTGATCTTTTAACCCTAAAAAATGCCACTTGGGTCTATTAGCCTATGAAACGCTATTTTGAGTCATTTAAGCCTATAAAAGCTACTTTGGTCTATATAAAATTTGAATCGCTTCTTCGGTCTTTTCAATCAACTAAACATTTCTTAGTTTAATTAAAATTAATATGAGACATGATTTTTATGTTAACTTAAAATCACAAGTGTTTTCGTGTATCCACGTTTAATTTTTATCAATGCTTGGTTGTGGGCATTACAGTCTTACAGATGAAATCTACTTTCTTTAACTGGTATTGGTAGCATGTGTGGGAATAAGATATGGCAACAAAAATTGCTGTTTAATCTTTTCTCATCATCTCGTTCATTTCTTATTATTTTCTTTATATAATTTTACTGTTAGGGTCGAATGCAAATAAGAACACTAAAATAGCACCACTACATATGTGACAAACAAACGGGACTGTATGCAATGAAAACACGAAAGTCGTACCCTGAACTCTTGATTTTTAATCACAAACATTTGTCTAACAGTATGAATTATTAATTTTAAATCACAAATATTTGTCTGTCGGTATGAATTATTGATTTTAAATCACAAACATTTGTCAATCGGTATGAATTATTGATTTTAAATCACAAACATTTGTCTATCGGTATGAAATTTTGATGATTTTTAATCACAAACATTTGTATATCGGTATGAATTATTGTCCACTGATTTTTTAAACTTTATCTCCTCCAACAAACGCACGAAAGTTTCGTTTTGGCATGTAGACATGCATGAACAGCCTTTGTTAAACTTTACTTACAGCTACTCAAATCCCATCGTTAGTTTTCAAGTTTAACTCTATACAAATGTGGAAATACTAAAACTTTTAGACAACCACCGACATGAGGTTTTGGGTATGATCCAAGGAGGTATGTCTCGACGTGAAATCGCTCGTCAAATGTATTGTTAGCCGTCGACAATTACTGGCTTGGCCCAACGACATCTTATTCATTTTAAAACACATCAATTTTTGCGAATTTATTTAATTTTTAAACACATCGGAAATATTCCAAAAAGTAAAGTGACACTCAGTATATTTCTATAAACGAAAACTGTAATGAGGTACTTTATGCATACGTTAATGCTGTTAAAACATGTGTGGCTTAGAGCAGTGTCTGTTTGTGTGTTGGATATGTGTGTGTTTTTTTTTCTTTTTGTTTCAATCCCAAAATTAATTAATTTAATGAAATATTACATTTTACGATATATTCCCTTATAAATATACTTCTATTATTTTCACGTCTAACATCAGTTTGATATAATGTGTTATGTCGTTAATGTGTTCTGTTAATATTGATTATATTTTCAAAACCAACAATGTCAAGGGTTTAGATTTTTTTAAAGATTATGTTATATACGGAAGACATTACATTTTTATTTTAACAGATTTAGTAAACATGTTAAAACATTGTACTAAATGTGTGTTTTCGTGCTACAATTTACCTAATGAAATTGCTCTATCTATGGAAAACTATGACTCGATGGAAGGCTTACTGGCAGCGATGTGACTGACAGTGAATGAAATCAAACAATCTAAATTCGCTATTTTAATAAAATGTTGTACTACATGTATAATGTGTCATACATCAGTGCAGTCTGAACAATGTCGTTTAACTTAATTTATCACGCGTTCTACTTAATTGAATAGCAGAGAAACGAAACTGTTAACTCAACCACAAAACATGTTATTCGTTTTTCTAATTGACTGTATAAATCTGAAGTATTGTTAAAACTTCTAGAGCAAAAGCGTAGCAAACAAATAGAAAACGGTCTTTTCTCTTCCTTTACTTTTTATTGTAATAGAGAATTAATTTAACATGAACCTTATTTTTTCCATTAATAATAGAATAATTGTATGCAAACAAGTAGCGCAACACGATACAATCTAGATTGATAGTTGTAATGTACTATATATCTTTAAATAAGTAACTTAGCGGAATGGCAGACAAGTAGAATGCACATATTTACATTCTACCGTTGGAATAGACATACCAGCAGAAAGAAAACAGTTTCATTATGCCAACAAAGTAGAGACAGGAAGAATAAAACTATGATTCTGCCACCAACAACCTTGAACATCATCTAATATATTCTTGAAAATTATCAGTTATTGCCTCTAATACTTTAAGAATGTTTTTTTTTATTTCACTAACTTTAAAAGGATTTTCTTTTTAAAACTTCAATAAGGTTATACCACATAACAAAATCATCTTGATGATCAACCATTGTAATTGTTTGTGTAGCAACGCCTAGTTTTGTTGTATTTTCTTCCGAGGCATAATAACAAACATTGTCATTGTTTAAAGAACTTGTTACTGTTGTTGTTGTTCGGAAGTTTAGAAACAAACCGGAAATTTAATCAATACATAGTGCAGGCGCGGATCCAAGATTTTCAATTGGAGGGGATGGAAAACTACGTGACAGCCAAGAAAAGTTTTGAAAACATTGTCGCAAAAAAGGTAAAATTCTGCAACTTCTAGAAGAAAATCTTCTTATTTGAAGAGAGGCTGCAAATGTGTTGTTTTTTTTTCTATTTTTATATGGGGGAGCGCACCCACATCCACCATAACACACACTGAGGCCAGGGGCGGGCTTTAACCATGTTAAAGGGTACACGAACCCTAAACTTGCCCCAACAATTACCATTTAAAAAACACTTTTAAAAATGTATAGATAACCCCAATGCCATACAAGTTCAGTGGCAGCGCCTTGCCAACCATGCAAGGTCCGGATAAATACTATATCTGTCACTTGCATGGTTGGCAAGGCGCTGCACCATCCGTAAACTGTTTTGCTAATATACTGCCAGCCACAATGATTGGCAGTCTACAAGGCTTGAAATAAGCCTATTGTCGTGAAGGAGGTATTTGAACTGATAACTGCATAAAACTTGTATGTGTCCTTAATGACTTAACTGAGACCCGAACATCGGGAAACATGATGGCAGGAATAAAAGGAACATCCAAAGCTTCAGTCTACTTGTGTGTTTTTTTTATAGAAATGTTGGAGCACATTAACTAAACAACTTTTAACATTAATCATCAGAAAGCTGACGGAAAACTTGAAAACTCAGATGAATTAAATTATTTTTATTTTTTTCTTTTGCTTAATTACGGAGACAATTGAACAAGGAAATATTGTCCCAAAATGGCGCGAAAACTTATCACTCTCGTTTTATAAAAGGTTTCATTTTTGAGCTGAATAAATGAAAAACGATTATTTTACTGGAATGAGTACAATGAGTACTATTTATTTTATGAAGAAATAAATCCTTATGGATTACGAGCCAGATGTATGTGAAGTGTATGTCTTTTATTATGCATTTCATCATCGCAAACCCGTAATGCAAGCGCCATATATGAGCGAAGATAAACTTGACGACAACAAAACTGTGAAAGCCTCCGACACGACAAAGTCAAAATATTGTAATCTCTGTTTGATTGATCCTGTTCATGAGCAGGAATAATATAATGTTATTAATCAAGTGAATTCATATTGGCCTTGTTATTGGGTCAAGGGTAGTCATATTGGCCCGAGGCCGAAGGCCGAGGGCTAATATGACTGCCCGAGACCCAATAACAAGGCCAATATGAATTCACTTGATTAATGACAATTTTATTAATTAACACAATATTCATAGTTCTAGACTTGCTAATTTACCGGCCTGAAGAGATGAAGTGTCAACTCTGATTCTAATGTCTGGCATCTTCAATGAGTCTATGTCCAGTAGTGACCTGGCTGATATAAGCTACCATGGAGATGCAGATATGAAGCTTGTTTTGTTTTGAATATAAAAACAACCTGAACATTCCTACACACTGTGGCAGCCAACTCTCTTGTTCTTCCAGTCTAAATTTAGTTCATATCCAAATATATCCAAAAAAAAATTCTTTTTTCGCACATTCCATCCACGAATTCCGCATGTAATACTCAATTTATCATGTCTGTAAGTTATCCAAACGAAGCTTTGATCCTTTTTGCAAATTTTTTCTGAATATACTTGCTCAAATCAAGAGTAATCCCTTAAAAGTCACTGTTTTTTAGTTTCAAGAATTCTTGCTGCAGACATCCGCGTTGTTGTTGTACTGATGAGTTAGATAAACTCAAAGATTTTCATTACACAGAAAGAAACGACCAAAAGCGGCAACATAGACTTATCCTCTGCCGCTTTGAATAAATGCACCTCGTGTCCAAAGTTACACTATCTATTATCATTTTTATCCATAAAAATTCGACTTAGAAATTCCAAAATGGCGGCATTTTTGTTTTTAAAAGGAAGTGATTTAATCCATATTGGACCAGTTCATTATCCAATCAGAATCATGCGATCTCATATTGGCTCAGTAAAACCCGTATTGGCCCAGGTTATCTCGTATTGGCCCTGTTGAAATTTCATATGAATTGAGTGCAACCCATATAAGGTGGACCGAATTGTACATATTGTGTCAATATTGTTTTAGTTAATTAATAATAGTTAGTATCAAGCGTCTAGCACCGGGTTGAGCGCAACTCATTTACATTTTTTCTTCATTCTACTGGCAAAACAACAGAAATTATAATGTCTTTGACTGGTTCTATTTTATGCGAAAACGGAGTTTTCTTTTGATCCGCCCTTAATGCATCGTGGTCGGACCAGTTTCTATGAAACAAGTAGAAAGTTATTTTAAAGCGTGTTTGTGTAACAAATTTGTTGTTGGGTAGACTTAACAATTTTCAAACAGGTTTAAACATACAAAGTATAGTAAAGCAGTTACTGTACATATTAATATTGATGACAGTGTTCTAAGGTAAAGCAAGTACCTCAGAACTTAAGTCATATAATCTCCTGTGGCTGTATTTGCATTTGCACATGTATAGATAACCACAATACACAAATGCGTCGGCAAAGCCGTGCAAGAGACATACACACTGCATACCACCCGTTTCCTGCAAAAAAGATAGTTGAAGTATGATTTTATACTGTCACCCTCAATGATTGACATTCTGTATGGTTTGAAAGTAGCATAATAAATTACAATCAATGGAAATAGTTAAAACTGATAAATAAGTACACTGACGTAAAGTACGGGTTGAAATTTTACAGCCGCTCATTTCAGAAGGAGTAATGCTCTTATTACCCAGCACACACTAGGAAATACCATTTGCAGCAGATCTCTGAAATTGATGCGAACAACCTCAATACTCTAGCATTTGTTTGGTAAATTAACAACTTATCACATAATTTAGATTTGGGACTGGTCTCCAGTCTCTGTTTTCAAATATTCGTCCAAGTTATAAATTATAGCTTTTGAATGGATTCTTTCAAGATCGATTTCCTTGTTAACCAATCTAATGTGACTGCATTTAAATTTGCAAATGTATAGATAACCACAAGGCCATACAAATGCGGCGACAGTGCCTAGCCAACCATGCAAGAGACAGACACAGTATATAACCAGCCGTACCCCGCGAAAAAGATTCACATCTTAGTTTTATTGGCCATGTAGATGTACCTTATAATTATAGTGAAGTAACTTTTATTTTAAACAGCAAACCTTAAGAGAGAAAATATGTTCATTTTACCTGATATGATCGAAAATTGTGGCCTGTTGTCATTTTAATCTGACTTAAGAATCTGAAAACACCTTACTACGGTTCTATGTCACTTAAAGAGTTTAAGCAGACAATGCTTTCCAGAGATATCACATTAGCTGAAGAAGTTCATTTGGACATAGTCCCACATCGGACTCTGATCTAGAAATTCATTTCAGTGGAGAGGGTGAGTGCGTGTGTGGAGGCGTGAGGCGAAAGCATAGTGATAGCAGGCATTACTCTTCCAAAATTGTGAAATAATAGACTGAGAATAGTGCAATATGAGCGTTTTGAACGGTCTTTTGCCTTGTAGAGAGGCTGAAAAGTACCCCACCCCTGATAGACATAATGATGACCTTTACAACATCGGTCTATCATACTTTAAAACAAAAAAGTAAATCACAAATCATATATATTTCTGCATCAGTTTATTTTCTTATACAAAATGTCATTTTAACGAAATAATAAGGCTTTAATATGTAACAGGATCTTTTAAGATCAAAAAGTTTTAAACAAAGCAACCAACACGAATTTTGTAAAATTACGGGACTTCGCTTGATACAGAACAGTCTAACAAATTTAAATACACATGTACATTTTAAATGAGATATACAAAATACAGTTTCTTATTGAATATGCTTAACATATTCAAATGGTTAATTTATCTTTAAATATGGATTATTTAAGGATAACACATATTTAAAAACAAATATCAGTACAATAAAAACTTAATTTGATATAAAAATATTTGTTAAATACAGTCTCAAAAGAGACCGAATAGGGGACTCATAGACATAAAATTATATAAAGAATTAAAATGCCAAAATGTGTAAACCAATTAAAAGTTACCTGTGTCTTTTTGTCCTGGTCCTTTTAAACCGAAGAAAAGCTTGTTAGCCTATAAAAACTGCTTTCAAGTTGCTCATTTTAGCCTATGAAACGCTACTTGGGTAATTTAGTCTTTGTAACCCTACTTTGATCTTTTTAGACTGAAATGCTATATAGTTCTTTTTAAGCTGCTTAAATTGATCTTTTAACCCTAAATAATGCCACTTGGGTCTATTAGCCTATGAAACGCTATTTTGAGTCATTTAAGCCTATAAAAGCGACTTTGGTCTACATAAAATTTGAATCGCTTCTTCGGTCTTTTCAATCAACTAAACATTTCTTAGTTTAATTAAAATTAATATGAGACATGATTTTTATGTTAACTTAAAATCACAAGTGTTTTCGTGTATCCACGTTTAATTTTTATCAATGCTTGGTTGTGGGCATTACACGGTCTTACAGATGAAATCTACTTTCTTTAACTGATATTTGTAGCATGTGTGGAAATAAGATATGGCAACAAAAATTGCTGTTTAATCTTTTCTCATCTTCTCGTTCATTTCTTATTATTTTCTTTATATAATTTTACTGTTAGGGTCGAATGCAAATAAGAACACTAAAATAGCACCATTACATATGTGACAAACAAACGGGACTGTATGCAATGAAAACACGAAAGTCGTACCCTGAACTCTTGATTTTTAATCACAAACATTTGTCTAACAGTATGAATTATTGATTTTAAATCACAAACATTTGTCTGTCGGTATGAATTATTGATTTTAAATCACAAACATTTGTCAATCGGTATGAATTATTGATTTTAAATTACAAACATTTGTCTATCGGTATGAAATTTTGATGATTTTTAATCACAAACATTTGTATATCGGTATGAATTATTTATTTTTAATCACAAAAATTTGTCTATCGGTATGAATGATTGATTTTTAATCACAAACATTTGTCTATCGGTATGATTTATTGATTTTAAATCACAAACATTTGTCTATCGGTATGAATTATTGATTTTAAATCACAAACATTTGTCTATCGGCATGAATTATTGATTTTAAATCACTTATATTTGTCTATAGGTTACCAGTACACTGGGGATGTCATTCAAAACTTCAGAAAATATAGTTTACCATAGTTTTAAATGATGTAAAACTGCTTTAGCTAATTAAATGGGAGAAGTTCATCCAACTACAAAGTAACAGAAACAAAGAACATTGTTGATTGTTTCCTAAGGTAGAGTAGTTTACTAGATATATTTATCAGAAATATAAGAATAAACAATTTTAAAGTCGTTACATTTACTAAACTATTGAAAAAAAACTCTAGCAATGAGTAAAAATGAGCAATGGTTAAAATAGGAACAACAACTTAAATATTCAAATAACAAATACCCGCTGGACTGGATACCGAAGCAATACAATTTACAGAGAGCTTCAAAGTCTATGAACACATATTTCAATAATGACATTTACAATTAAGGCAGCTGAAATACATTTAAAAATTATTAGTCTGAATAATACGACAAGTTTTTTTCCTAATTTACTTTTCGTTTGTCAAAAAATTCTAAAGATTGCAGTACGAATGTAGCTGCTTTAGAAGAACCACAGAATGAGAAAATGATATATGCAGGTTTGTATGAATTTAAATTAACATGCATCATTAGTTTTGGTGTTAGGTTCTTGTCGTTGGAAAGTCTGATTTGTTTCCGATGTTGGCTTGCAGAATTTGCCATTAGTTGATTAAAAGAAAATGAAACTTAGTCCAAGTTCTTCTATAAATGATGGTTGCATAAAACTTGTTGTATTATCCAATACATGGTTGCCTTGTTAAAACACCGGCTGTTGGGAATAACATAAACATGTGAGCTGTAGTTCAGCAAACTCGGTATTGATGGCATCAACAATGACGTAAAATAGAGCACATTTATTTCGATTTGGAGTATTCACTTTATCAATTTTAAAACTACTGCAACATTCAAAATTATTTCAGTTCGAATAAAATACTGTCTCTTTAATATTCTCCAATAAACTGAATTTCAGAATCAAGTTAAATTATATGTCACTGGGGCTGCATAATGCTGAATCCTGGCTCATAATCTAAATATACAATAAAAGGTAATGTTTTATCACAGATTCTTGCATATCCGAATGATTGTTTTCTCCCGATGGATTACAATGAATGAGAAGTTTCACCCTTGGCCTGCTTAATATCTGTTAATCTGGTCCGGTCAGGTCCCGGCATCATAACACTGAAACTGGAGCCAATGTCAAAACTCTAGCATTTGATTTGTCAGTTAGAAACTTTGCTAAAATTTCAACCAATCAGCTGTTTATAAGTGGATACTGGTATTCATTCCATTTACAAGGTCTATACGCTTTTCCAAGAAAAACATTAAGTAGATGGTGATGCAGCTTAAACTATAATTATTGTGGGGTACCAAAACCATCAACAATTGAGGACTAATTTCGACCCAAACATATATTTATTGTCAAAATTTAGGTCTGCTTTTCAAGCAAACGCACATCAGATGATGCCGAGAACTTGTGCTTCTGTAAAACATGTTTGAATAACTTTATAAATTAAAGATGAAAATCTGCTCAATCTAAAACGCCAAGCTTGACCTAAAGCAACTGTTTATTTTGAAGGTTATTGTTTATTTTGAATATGTCAAGAACTTAAGTAAAGCCAGGAAATGAAAGGCTTGGTGTTGTGCTGTAAAGGGTGTTGATGGGGTTGTCTTGATTTCCGTAAATTGGCCCGAACAGTTGCAAAAACCGTAAAATCTCCCTAATATCTCTCTTGGAATAGCTCTAATGTTCAGATAGATTTAAGGCAGTATCACTATGCATGTACATTTAAGGCAGTATAACAATAAAACTGATTCCAGGCTACACTGGTCACAGATTAGCAGGACAGGGTAGGGAAACATGTATTCAAATATGATGCATTTTCATTCCTGATTAAATGGTTAAATATTACAATTTTTCTAAAATATGTACAAGCTCTAGTATTTACATATACACATAATAAAGGAATAGCATCTAAACTTTGTTCATGTTTTTATTATGTTGCAAGAAATAATGAATCAAAGGCCTGCTGTTCAAAACTTCATCTGCGGTTTAAACCAACCAATGTTAAAATTAAGAATAAGTAATTCTTACTAACAAATAACTTGACATCTCTTCAATATTTCATGCATTTGTACATCAGAACATCAGGTTTTTCTAATGACATAAAAAGGTATTCAAATATTTCATACAACTGATCATATTGGGTTTCTGAATTAAACCCCAAGTTAATTTAAATGGCGGATACAGAGATGAACATACGGCCTTAAGTCTTTCTGCCATGTTAACATCTGTCTGCGTACATGGACTGTTCCATACAATCGCAACAACAATGTATAGATGAGTTAAACAATACATTACTAAAACGTGTATGTTTATATAAATCAAATGTCTATATACGAGGGTTGATCAGAAAGTTCGTAGAATGGTGCTATAACTTCTATATATGACGTTCTATGCGCTTCAAATTTTAAACAAATATTTTTCCATTTATTTTAAATATTTTAACCAGAAATTTTTAAAATCGAACAGTTAGTTTCATTTTTATGAATATTTATAATCACCCAACGTTACCCCGGAGCGCGCCAAATTTTAAAGCAATGTAAGTATCACCTGGCACGATTTTGGCCCTTGTTTTTTTTTGCGAAATTCAGCGAAATATTGTCTGCTATTGACGTGACGTCAACTAAATTTTTTTCACGTTGATTCTGACGTCATGCGATGTATACAACGCATTCAATGTACATTTGAGTGACGCGCATCGTTCACACACAACGTCCATTACGGTATTTCCAGAAAATGAAGAATTGCGAGCGGCAGTAAAATTTTGCTTCAATTTAGGATATTCAGCCACAGAAACGTATAATACTATGCAGAGGGCTCAACACACCAAAGATATGAAGAAAGCTACTGTTTTCAAGTGGTTTAAACGCTTCAAGGATGGCAGATCAAACATAAGCGATGATGCACGCTCAGGGAGACCATCCGTTATTACGCCGACGTTAGTGGCGTCAGTGAAGACGTTCATTGAAGAAGACCGTCGGCGCACTATTAGAGATTATGTATTTAAACTTTTTAAGCCAATCGTCAATATAAACTATTGATATCTCAGGTACGTAGTAAAATGACTGTTATGCAATTGTCTCTGCAGGTGAAGTCCAGATTGCGAGGTTACTATTACAGCGGCCTACCAGAACTGCGACAGGCGTTGCACGAGATTATCGCCGACTTCAACGAGACTTGGTACCGGAACGTGTTCTCTGCGTGGATTCACAGACATCAGAGATGTATACAGTTTCAGGGTGACTTTATTGAAAAGTTGTAGTAAATCCTATGACATTTGCACTTATTGTGGTTGTGAGACGTCGACGCGACGTCGATTTTGACGTCGTTTATGTAACCCGGGGGTGCTCCGGGTCGAGTTTATTGTATTTGCTATTTCTTATATAGATTTTATATTTGTTATGATATTGTTTTTTTCAGATTTTGTTCATAAGATATCGGGCTATATCATATTAAAATTTTAAATGTCTGCGCTTGTTAGTTGTCAAGTTATAGCACCTTTCTACGAACTTTCTGATCAACCCTCGTATACATAATATCTATGTACATGATAACCTTTTGGCAAAAATGTAAAATTAGGTATCGAGGGTTTGGCTTTTCAACTTAATAAAAACATCAAATGTGAAAGATACTCGCAAAACGATAACACTGTCTAAATTTTAAAATACCTAAAAGGCTACACTTTTCCTGGAAAGAGGGGAGTTAATAAAAATCTGTTTTACCTTTTTACAGTAAAGTTATTATCACGATAAAAACATCATGTGTTAGACCCTAGCTTATACCGGTACATTAAGTTGTAAATAGTATTGAATTATCTAAGAATGGTCCTCAAGTATATGTGAAATATTTTGATAAATTTCTGTGGTTTTTTTTAATGTAAACAATTTTATCAAATAATTTAAAATGATAGTTATGATTCCTTAAAACTTAAGATAAATATGGAATGCATTGATTTTCTAAAAAGATTTTCTCAGCCTACGTTTACAGACTGGCATGGCTTTTTATTAACTTGCCAGTGTTTGTCCAAACAGTGGGTGGCAGTAAAGGCTGTTTGGTGAACATTATGTCAAACTAAATGGAATATGAATACCTAACATAATAAAATACTTCCGGTAAGTAACAGAAAGGGGTGGGGAACGTGTTGCAAACGGGTCGCAAGCCTCATGATGATAATGCTGTATGACATTCAAAAAGAGAATAAATGAGACGCGCCTTGTCGAAAACATATCTTCGGGAAATTGATTTCGCTCCTTGAATGACGTCACAGAGTTGAGCAAACGGAATTGCTTATTACGCATTTAGCGGTGAACAAGATTTAAAATTATTGTGAAAATATGTAGCAATACCACCTTATAGTAATGGGAAAAGGAAAGGGAACTGATTTTATTTCCAAAAAATATCGAAATATAACTTAAATGTCCAAAATATTTTACCAAAAACACATTTGCGCATGACGCGGCTTCATTCTACTTGAGCACCACTTATGGCACTTTTCAAGTTAAGTAATCTCAATTACAATAACTAGATTTAAATATAACATATACTTGATGCTTAACAGATAACATAAAACCTCTTTTTAAGGATTAAACAAATTTTTACTGGAGTTTGTTCCTCAAAATGTTTTAAACACGCAAATCATGTTGCCGACATCTGTCTTGCACATATAATGAAAATCCGTATTTTCTAATGTCACTGTAAGCTTTAAAATGTTAAAATTTCCGATTAATAAAAAAGGCACTATGTAATATTTTTGAATAACATGCAGAATTTACGGTCCTTGTCAGTTGGACAGCGGATAGTTTCGAACAACAGTGCCTAACGTTATAAAACTGAGCATGGATTAAACAAATTGTTACTGGAGTTTGTTCATCAAAATGTTTTAAACACGCAAATCATGTTGCCGACATCTGTCTTGCACATATAATGAAAATCCGTAATTTCTAATGGAACTGTAAGCTTTAAAGGTTAAAATTTCCGATTAATAAAAAAGGCACTTTGTAATAGTTTTAAATAACAGGCAGAATTTACGGTCCTTGTCAGTTTGACAGCGGATAGTTTCGAACAACAGTGCCTAACGTTATAAAACTGAGCATGGATTAAACAAACTTTTACTAGAGTTTGTTCATCAAAATGTTTTAAACACGCAAATCATGTTGCCGACATCTGTCTCGCACATATAATGAAAATCCGTAATTTCTAATGACACTGTATGCTTTAAAAAGTTAAAATTTCCGATTAATAAAAAAGGCACTATGTAATATTTTTGAATAACAGGCAGAATTTACGGTCCTTGTCATTTTGACAGCGGATAGTTTCGAACAACAGTGCCTAACGTTATAAAACTGAGCATGGAAACCAGATCTTAAGTCGCCATTTCAGCCAATTAGATGCTTGAGATTTGAGACTGGTTTTCAATCTCAGTTTTATAACCTTCAGCCTTGGACCTAGTTAGTTTCACTTAAGGATTGAATCAATAGTTGATGGTTTCCATTTGGGTATAAAAAACAGTTGGGTTGTTTAAAGTGTGTGAGAAGGGCTTCACGCGAACTTTAAACAATCCAACTGTTTTTCATACCCAAATGGAAACTATCAAATATCGATTCAATCCTTATATTTACACTCATAAATAATTTCATTAATACAGAAATAACTAGAAAAAATCGTGATATTACGGCTTTTTCGAATGGCTGTTGGAACAGCTACGTTGACGACAAGTGAATGACGGCACGCTTTTTCGCAGCAACTCGTGGCAAAACGTGCGTGCACGGCGACGTCACACGGCAAAACATCGTGCAACGTCCAATAAATTGTGAACGGCTCTACAGTAGCCATGCCTTTTAAAGTAATACGTCACACTGTTCACCATCAGAAATTATGATTCGTTAGCTGAATAAGACTTCATCGTAAAGGATGAAGTTGAAGTGTAAATATGTAAACAGAGGTATAGCTGATTATGGATAAGTTGACAGTCACGTGATACTATACAGCAGATTAATGAATACAAACAAATTATGGCATAGTTATATTATCACAACTGGGTAGCAAGGTTGTCGACACCTCCGTCTTCATCATCAACATCATTATCGTTTTTGTCTCCGTGTACAAGCGCTTCTGTGTCATGTTTGGCTGAAAGTAAAGATTACACAATTACAATATATTCAAAGATATTTCTCTTACATAATTATGTTACAAATACTTAAAACATACATGTATATTATGCCAACATCTGACCTTGTGCTCATAAAATCATTTAATAATGTTCTCTTGTTGATTAATAAGGTTACTTCTGGCCAAGAAGTAAAGACTAAAATCAGCACTGCAAACGGCATATGCCTTATTGTGATGTAATTACTCACTTTTGCTTTCGTAGGAGTCGGTTGTGGAAGCGTCAGAGGTGTGTGAACCTTCGGGTTGGTCGTCCTTGTCTGTCTGGTTGACCTTTGACATCACTACAATCTTTTCCCTGTAAAACATAAAATGATATTAAGTTTATGAAAAGAAAACATACAAAAGAAAGCGGTTCTACTTAGAAGAGATAAACACCAAAAGAAACGCATATTCGCAAACAAACGAATCGGTATATATTAATGTTAATATTGTTATGTGTTTCCTGTGTGCTTAAAAGACTTCTACAGTACCAAAGTGAATAGAAAGGCAGTAAGTTAATATCAAAAGTTATTTAAAACTTTTCTTATACCTAGCTAACACGTACAGAATATTCCAAGTGTTATAGCTCACTCATTTTGTGAAAGTCTAAAGATGATATAGAGGATATTTGTTTTTACCAGTGTAAGATAGAAATACATTTCACCGAGTGAGCTCCGGAATTGATATTTTCACGAGTGGCGAAGCCACGAGTGAAAATACATAATTCCGGAGTTCACGAGTGGCGAAGCCACGAGTGAAAATACATAATTCCGGAGTTCACGAGTGAAATATATTTCTATCTTACACTCTTAAAACAAATTTTCTTTTTATTTTATGCTTTTAGTTCAAACTTTGTGTGAATTAGACAGAAACATTGTATGAAATGGCGCCAAAAACGTTTGTCTTCAACGTGACGTCATGACGTCATATGACCAAACTTGAGTCCGATTTCTTAACGTTCTCATTCGGAATGTTATGTGCGTTTGGGTACCAACGTCAAAAAAAAACAGTGAAAATAAAAATGATATTCCACTGTTTGAAAACAGTGAAATACCACTTTTATTTCACCGGGAAAATTCTTTATTTCACTGATAAGCATAAAATAAATATGAATATTTTTTAAGTCTAATTAATGTCAAATGAATGAATTAAAGTTCAATTTCCGTTTACATCTAAAATAAACTGAAAACATCATATTGTGTTATTTTTATGAAATTTCATTCATGAAAATAATTATTAATACTTCTTTTCGTTGTCACATATTTACGAGACCAGGAAACTTAACAAACACAACTTTATATATATTTAATATTTTATACATTTGTAGACAAAAGGACACAATATAATGTTGTCTGCATCATATTACTCGTGTTGTCGCTTAAAACAATGTTCTGTGTTGTTTAGTTTTGTATTTGGATTTAAATAGAATTTTAGAAAGGTTTTTCGGCGTAGCAATTTACTGATATAAAATTCTTAAGGTATGTTAAATTAAGACACTTTGATAACATTTATTTGTAACAAGTTTTATTGAACTGTTTTTGTCGTTAGAGAGATTTGTATACTTTTTAATTTTAAAACATGAAAGTGCAATGAGGATCACAGAAGGCTCTAAAGGTTTTCTTTTCTAATTAGAAACAGAAATATGCAAAAACAAAACTAGTTAATTTACCACAAACCATAGCAATATGCCATCCCGCAAATTATGGAATTTTCTCAGATAAATTGGTACTGTTTAACATCGTGGAATATATAGAGGATATTTGTTTGTTTTGAGTGGATATGGAATATATCACATCGAGAAGTGATACAATTAAATATTTTCACGAGCGCGTAGCGCGAGTGAAAATATAAACATTGTATCACTTCGAGATGTGATATATTCCATATCCACTCAAAACAAACAAATTTTCTATTTATTTTATGCTAACTTCAATAAAAATAACAGTACTATTTTTTGACTTACCAATATGTCGCGTATGAATACATTGACAGTTGTGTCAGGCAATACACAATCCGCCATATTGGATGAGAAATCGGAAAACAAGTTTGTTGAATTTTAACGATTTATTCAACTTGTGATCAATGACAAATAAAAACGATTAACAGATAATTTGACTACGAGAGAGTCCCATTTGTACAACGAGAGAGTCTAGTATTATAATATGGTTGAAACAGGAGCCGCTCTAGCCAAGGCTAATGAAAACTGACGTCATTTTCGAGAAACGATATTCCTTCCGGCATGACAAGTGTGTAATCAATTTCGGACATATTTTTTGGATTGGATTAGACTAAAATGTGTTTTTTCTGTGCTGATGGATTTATATGCTTGAAGATAAGAAATCCCGATTCTATGCCTGCGTCTAGGCCATTTCGGTTTCGAAATAAAGACTGAAAATGGCTTTGTTGCTGGTGTTAAATTTCAACTGACTGAAGTCTTGAAGGAAGGAAAAAATTAAATAAAGACTATTCTTTTGGACAAGGAAATACAGAGACTAGCTTTTTTTTCAAGTATTCTAGTCAGCTGGAAAAAGTAGAAACTGGATGTTGCACATTGGACATGTTGGAAGCCTACGACCCGTAAACCCGCTGTTTATAATAATAATGACAGGTTTGTCGACTGTTCCCAATGGTTTTTGCAAAATTATTTTTGTTTCAAATTCTTAAAGACACCCCTCATATTTCTTTGATATTTCAGTATTCTCTACACAAAAGTGAAAACAATTTAAACAAAATGGCCGACTTCGTACAGAATATTGTCTGAAAAAGTAGTTCGGCACAGTGACTGATATAGAATCTATATCAGTCACACTGTGAGTGATATGGAATATATTTCACTGATAGAACTCAGTATTTCATTGGTTAGCATAAAATAAAAAAATTTCCCTCTTTTTAGATATCCATACGCATAAAATATTTCGAACAATAAAGTTTTTTTAAAGATATAGGTATATCGCGTAATCAAATAATGTCATAAACAAAGTTATTGTATTGTTGGCACCATTTCATGCAAATCAATGAAAAATGCATTAACAGCATTATAAACCCAGACAAAAATTATTTCAACAGTGAACGACAGCGCTTTGTATGTTTGGTGATATGCTTACCTCAATCGCGAACTCCGGAATTACGTACGAGTTCCGGAGCTTATCGGTAAAACATTTTTCTCTTACACAAATAAAACAAATATCCTTCTATTTATTTCTATTTTGTTTAGAATTATAGAGTTTCTCAGTAAAATAAGAGATCGATTTTAAGCCTCAAGTAAAAATAATATGTCAGTTTTTTGGTGTTAACGATTGAAATAAAATCGATATATAACTGAAACAAACAAATGTCATCTATTTTTTATAATGTTAAGAAACGAATTGTCACCACAACTAATACTGTTTTTTTAAAACATTCGAGCAAACATTTGCAAATGTGAGTTTCCTTTTCTGTTAAGTATTAAATCATAATGTAACACAAAGGTTAAAGAACAATTTAAATCGGGCAATTCAAAATACTTTAAAAATCTTTTAATATGATCAAAACATAACTAATCTATCAATTGAAATAGAGCTTTATATTTAGCATCGTGATTTTGTTCTCAAGTAATAAATGTTTAAAAGAAATCAGGTTAAACAATATAACTGATGTGTCGGATGAGCTTGTGGGAAAGAGAAATCGAGGGATTGGTGCAAATTTGCTCAAGTATCGTGCTCTACGGCCTTCAAATGGCTGGAAAATTTGTGACAGCATTAATTGAATGTACGGGGAGACTTTAAATTGCTGCCACAATGCACTAACAACGCTTCTGTGATAATCAAATAGGTAAAAAAAAAGAACTTTGAAAGCCATCGAACAAGACAAATATCAAAATATTGCAGGCTCGGTTTAACTGAGGTGTTTATTACGGTCAGCCATTAGATCTAACATTTTGTTAAATTTCTTATTTGGGCTAGGATTAAAAGTCCTTCATAAAAATTTTATTCTAAAATATGCCGGTTGTATTTCTAAACCAAGACGATTAAACGTAATCAGCCAACAGTTATCATTTTTTGATGTTGTTTTGTATTTCTTTTATTTCTTTTTTTCATTCAGAAAAAAACGACCGAGAAAATAAATGCAACTTTAAAAGGCGAGATCCATTTCTTAACGCTATTTGCAAAAACGAAAACATCTGTTAATATAATAGAAAGGCAATAATCAGAATTTCAGCCTATCAAAGCACAAAAGCACATAAAGTTAAGTTAAAACATGCTTTCTTAACCATAATCTTCTATTGAGAATTATAGTTTAAATTATATAAACTATTAATTTTAACAGTGTAACGTTTCAAATTTTGATGGCGATATCAAGCGTGCAACATTTGACGGGTTGTTAGGATGTTAAAATTTGGGTTGTAACAAGGTAAAAAAGAAGTGGAAGCGTTGCATGACAGGAAATCTTTCGAAGCAGGGGTACCTGCACCACACACTTAGGAAAACGTTAAACAAATGTCATTGGCAAGGTTGGATTTAATGCAAAAACACCAAATTTGAATCATTTAAAGCGAACAGGTATTTTTCAGCCATTGCTTCATTGAGATCTGAATTACAAACTGTATATACACTGTGCAAAGTATATAAAACTACTATCATTTTCTCCATTAGTATGTGAAAATCATGTGTAAATTCCAAAAGGCTAGCAAAATGGAAATTCTACGGCTTACTTCATGCCTGATGAGTAACCAGTCTACAACGAATCGCTTTCCTTACCGTCTTGTTTTGAGGGATTATTAAACTTTCTAGGTAAATCTTGAAAATAGATCGTAGATGCTCGAAAAGTGTCTTTTATTCAAGCAATCATTTTTCTTATTATCTGTTTTTTTTGGTCACAGTAAGGTCATCTAGAACATACCATGTTTGCCTCAAACTGGCACTAGTTACTTTGCACACCACACTGCCTTGTAATGGATCTTAGGATCTTAATCACCAAGGCAAATGTTTATGTTTATGGGGAAGGATAAATCGAATAAACCAAGGCAGCTTTTTTGTGTGTGTTCAAATAAAAAGTGCAAGGTTGGTGTGTCATAGAACCTGGTTACCAAAACCAGTGACAATTTGCTTTGCCACAGACAGTTGCAAGCGGGAAATTTCTCGGGTTCTCGTTTTTGTTATTGTGTGTGGTGTCTTCTGTTTATCAAATTATAATTCGATGCTCTTTTTGCCTTAACACTTGTTTGTTTCTTGGAAAGGCTGTGTTTTCCTAGTGTCGCTTTTTCTGATATTATAAACAAAAAAGCGGTTAATGTTTGTCAAATACATGTATGTCTTGTAGCTGAAACATTGATTGATAATTTTTCGGAAGCGTAGGAAAGGTAAGCTTGGGTTAAAGGATGAAGAATAAATGTTAAACGAGCAAATTTGAAAGCAAATAACAATCAAAAGATGAAAAATAAAGGAAAAATAATAAATCTACAACATAAAATTTACAGAAATAGATCCAAGCTGAAATGATATGATACAAAATAATAGCTTGTCCCCCAGCCAGTGTGCACTGAACTATGAATTGAAGGGAATACTCTTCTATACTATTTAAAGAATAGGTTCGCTGACCTGTCGGCGAAACAGCGCAATCTGAAGCCATTCTACTCTATGTCACCGAATCCCTTTTGTATAACCATCTTCAGTTGAAATTTTATTTTTTGCAATAAGCACTGATATGTACAAAAATAGAGAAAAGCCCCTAAAAGGTACAGGCAAACACCAGTGGCTAAAAACAGAAATGCTGCCAATAGATTTTGCTAGCATTTACCTAACGTTTGTGTTGAAGTATTTACCGATTAAGGTGGAACGCGACACTTTGCGAATTTTTCGAATTCCTTAATTAAATTTGGTATGGTATTTATTGACGATGACTCCAGCATGAATCCGCAAACCGTTTTTCGATTTATCAAATAGTTGTTTAGATATTTGCCTTCAACGTTAGCTATCAACGCCAGTTTTCTGAGGTGACGTCGACGACGCTCTCCGAAAACTTTTTCGGGGCTGGCCGAAAATTGGGGTTTTCATTTTCATTTATTTTTTCACAGGTGAATTGGCGCTGAAAATACCTTTCCGGTGATATAAGATTTAACATATTGTGACCAGTTTTGACAACGTTGTTTACCGTTAAACGCCGTTTTCGCGTTAAAAATGACGTCGAGTTTTGCATTTTTTCTGTCGACTTTTTCAAAATTGTGAAAAATTCCCGAATTTAATTTTTGATTTTTTTTTACTTAAAAAGTTTGAAAAAAGCAATTCCAGCCGAATAAGCGAATAAAATTCGGGGGTCACCGACTTCGTTATTGCGCCATGGCCGTTTTCAGCACCCCCCCCCCCCCCTTTTAAAAAAAAACTTGTAAAGTAAAGTGACGTTTCTGTAAATTTATGTCTCTTTATTCAAATTCTACAATATTACAGCAATTACAATAATTTATGGTAATTAAAGAACAAAAAATGAATAAAACATATTTTTACACAACATGCGCTCTTTTAAGGGCAGGTAAATTCGCACGATAATTTCACATTTTTTGGAGTTTTACATTGTTAAGAAACGTTCCCTCTTGTGTTATTTTGTCTTACATATGTTGCACGATAACTTTAAAGTTATATTATTAAACTCGGCTTTTCAGCTAAATCCTCGTAATAAAGCTAACTGCTATGAGAAACCTTGTGAGATACTGTTGTATCATTATATTTCACGCGGGTTTAATTTGCGCGTTATTTGCACCAGAAAACGTGCGCGAAAAAGAAGTGCAGAAATATTTGACCATATGTTAACTTATCATGAATACTTCTGAGAGTAATATACATGTAACTGCGCAAATGTATTACACCGCAATGTCTTATGCGTGAAAACTGGTCCCCGCGAAATTAAATGCAACTACAACAATAAAATGAAGAGCAAAACTTATCTTTATACATGTAATTGTATTGGCTTCATTTGGCACGATGAACATTTCGACTGACTCGTAATAAAATGTTTTTGCCGCAAATGAAATTTATTAGCACACTAGGTATTTTCGGGGTAGATGAAAAACAGTCTATAACCAGTCTATCTGTGTAAACTTATTACAACTAATTCATATTACGCGAAATCTCAATAACTTTATAATAAGAGAAACAATAAAATGTTCACTTGCTGCATCACAGTAGCAGCTGCTAGTCCAGCCGTTTTCGGTAAAATATTGAGGAATTGTTCAAATTCGGTTAAAAGCACCAAATTTTGCGCAAAGTTAGCTTTTGATGTACCATTTGAAATGTGATACCCATTTGATATCTTTCCAAAATGGCCGCTTTTTTCAAGATGGCCGCAAACAAAATCTGGAAAATGCTGCTATTTGAAGAATTTTCATCAGATAGTCACAATTTGGGAGTTTAAACCTATATTTTCAAGGTTTTTTTTACTGAAAACGGCTGGACTATGCTTTTATAATACAAAACAAAAATCGCAGGACATGCACACTGCGTCTATATTCAGAAATTGTTTGCAGTATTGCAAATTTTAATTTTTAAATTTCACTTAACCCTTTCCTTAAACGCCTAAAGGGAATGGACGAACAGTGTAGATCCCGGTCAGGATAAGGATCAACACTGTTCGCTTTTGATTTATATGGTTATTTCTGACCAAAAATCTAACAGTGCAGATCCTGATCAGACAAAATAAAAAAAAGGGGAAATCGATTAGATCGGATGTGCCGGCTGATCTGGATCTACGTTGTTTGCTAATGCGTTAAAGGCGAATTATATATTATAGGAAGGGGTTAAACGAATTTGGGATTATTTCTTTCTCGATTTTTACAACAATTTTCTTTGTCTAATGCTGCTTCGTTTCGTGGTACCTTTCTTTGTAGACTGTCGAGACAGTGAAAATCGCATATTGCGCATAGCCGCAGACACGGCACATAAGCACAGAATAACCGGTCTTATACTTTTTTAGCAATCTATGTTGGACAAGAAACAGACACGTACAGGAACCACATGTTGCGTGGTCAGTGTATGTATCGCAGCAGTTTCCGAAAAAGTACATTAAACAAAAAAACGAGGGGCGTATTCCATACCTCCGCGCCGCGGCCTTCACCGTTGTTGTGTCGTTTTTCTCACTGTGTGCGATTCTCACTGTCACAAACAATAGTTCAAGCAACATACCACTTAATAACTTGGCTATTCTTTTGCTATACTTTCTTTGCAAACGCTTTTATGGGAAAACTGTGAACACTTCGATCAATCCTAAAAGAATTTAGAATTTGCACAATATGAAGTAGGCCTACAATGTACATGAATACGCGTATGGGTAAATGGAATACAGTTACAGACTCACGACCACGCTAATGGAGCATCGCATCGTGGAAAAATAAATAAACCTTAGATGTAGGTAAAATCAATGTCAACCATTTGAAATTGCAGCTTACAAGCAAAACAAAATTGTGTATCTGAAAAAAAAAATAATGGGAACAATCAAACAATCACACGGCTGAAGGATGAATGATCATCCCTTTAACTTTTTACAAGACAATCAGAATTTATATAAGATACTCCTTTTATAGATATGCTGCGGCTACGAAATGTTTTTTAGAATTATTTTAGGCGTCACCGCGCACAAATTTAGGTGCTACAGTATTTATTTTACGTGCATAGACTATAGATTTGAACAGTTTGAATCAAATGTCTATAACTACATAAGAAATCTTGTGCGCTTCTTAAGTAATTAAGAGCACTTTTAAATAAAGTTAGCCCACCTTTGCGAAAATGCTTTGACAATTTTAGAAGAAATCAGCAGAATTTGTAAGTATTACATCCAAATACTTGATAATTATTAGTGTAACGTCCGAATAGAAATAATTGACGTAAGTATTAATATACGCTTTTTGGAATGTTCATTTTACCCTTAGTAGCGTTTTTAAAGATATGTTTTACAAAATAACAAAAATGAAATAGATGTCATTTTTATTTTATAATTCATTTAAACTTCCTTTGCCTCGTCTTTTGGCAAAGTTTTTAATTAATGAACTACTTTGTTTTTAAAATTTCCAAAAATAACGTATTTCTTCAAAAGGGGAGAGGGGTACTTAAAACGATAATAGCACAATAACTTAGTCGGTGACCCCAAAATTTTATTCGCTTATTTGATTGGATTTGCTTTTTTCAAACTTTTTAAGCAAAAAAATCAAAAATTAAATTCGGGAATTTTTCACAATTTTGAAAAAGTCGACAGAAAAAAAGGCAAAACTCGACGTCATTTTTAACGCGAAAATGGCGTTTAGCGGTACACAACGCTGTCAAAACTGGTCACAATATGTTAAATCTTATATCACCGGATGAGTATTTTCAGCGCCAATTCACCTGTGAAAGAATAAATGAAATTGAAAACCCTAATTATCGGCCAGCCCCGAAAAAGTGTTTGCCGAGCGTCGTCGACGTCACCTCAGAAAACTGGCGTTGATAGCTAACTTTGAAGGCAAATATCTAAACAACTATTTGATAAATCGAAAAACGGTTTGCGGATTCATGCTGGAGTCATCGTCAATAAATACCATACCAAATTTCATAAAGAAATTCGAAAATTCGCAAAGTGTCGCGTTCCACCTTTAAGTAAATTATCTTAGAGAAAATTTTATATCTCAAAAATAATGTATATATTATTAATGTTTGTCAAATATGTTGTTATGTATTATTGCACGCCTACGTGTAGGTCTTTATTATCTGATGCTTGCGAAAAGACAATAGACGAAATAAGAGGAGCCGTGGCTTGTGGTAGAGCGTCCGATCACTGAACCGGGGACTGAGGGTTCGAATCCCACTAGGGACGCTCCTTCAGCTCCAAAAATGTAAAGGGTTCCAGTCCTTGTTTAAGCATAGGAAACGGATTTCTAGCGTTTGATAGTTTCGGACACGATGTAAACTTAAACATAGAAAAGAAAAAAAATACTTTTAATGTTATAGTTATTATTTTATATGAATATTAAAATGTTAATCTCTTTTTATATAAACAAACATTTTCTAGAAAAGAAGCCAACGTAAGAGCAGCAACAATAATACCAAGAAGATGCTAAAACGAACAACAACTTACATGTATAGGTCCATACTGAAATGAATTTAAATTTCAGAGTATTTCATGAAGATATTCATAGGATAAGGTTCTATCCGTCTTTGTTATTCTTTTAGAACGTAGCAATGTTTTATATAATTAAGTCGTTAACAAAGCTGGATTTGAACTAGGATATATTATTCTGGGTCGAATGCAAGATTTCCCAAAAGATGGTTAGTTTTGGGCATTATTACAGTGGGTAGTTACCTTATAATTTCTAACGTTTGCCATGATCATTAAATATTTCTGACCAAAGAAAAGGTTCGACCAATTCCACCTTATTTCCTTTTGGACCGTTCCATTTATTGTAGATGATAGTATTCATTGTGCCTATGGGTTTCTAATATTCGATTAATATCGTATCAATTCAAGCAAATGGAGTTTTACCTGAGTTCAACGTCATCTTTGTTGATTGTAGCAATAAATGAAGCACTATTTTCAGCAAGTTTTCTCAACAATTCTCCATTTTCACGCTCTGTAAAACGAGCCTCTATGGCCGAGTGACCTGCAAATTTGACACGTTTTTTGAATACGTATATGCAGCCTCTGTAAGGACTTTGTATATTAAATACAGTTATACTGGTATTTTAATGCTAAATTAGATACTGGTTTAGATAAATCCCGGAAAATCCAACTCGTGTAAAAAATTTAGATTATTCTACCCACACAATGATTGTTCTGCTCTGTTAGTATGTTAATTGTGATGCTTGATATGAAATTATTTCTGTTCATTTTCCCCACTTTTTTTAATCTGCACTGAACTCCATTATCTGTACTCGTTTAACATTATAACACGTTTCTTGATATTAATTCACTTACATATCTGAAAATAATTTAGATTTAATAAACTATAAAAACTTACTTCTAGGTCGTCCCAAATCCAGGATTTGATTTGAAAAAGATTTTGGTATTTCAAGTCTGTTGGAGTTATCCGACAAGTCAGAAGTTATAACAGATTCCAGCTTTTTGGCTGCAAAATATAAACATATTCAAGTTCTGAAATATCATTAAGTATATAGATCTGTTTGAAGTTTTCTTTGGCAAGCTGTGAATGAGAATTTCTAAGGCAACACAATATGAAATATCGTATATAAAAGGAGATACTCGTAATCCATCGCGTTTAATTAATGCGGAATCCCAACTTAAAATACACTCTCTTCATCTTGGTAAAAATATTTGTACCTTGAATAGTTTCATCTACATTTGTTACACTACTTCCATTGGGTGTATCACCATTTGGCACTATAGTGAACGGCTTCTTCATGGTTTCGCCTCCTAGAGCAAAACTTGATAACGCCGCCATAGCGTTCGTTTTGGCCTTGACCTTCCTGTACATATCTGAAACAAACATAAAGCAAAACATGATAACGCCGCCATAGCGTTCGTTTTGGCCTTGGCCTTCCTGTACATATTTGAAACAAACCTAGAACCTGGTTTAAACCCCCAGTTGCAAATTGTTTTGCCACTGGGGGTTCCAAGACGTTAACACCTCGGGTTCTCACTTTCGTTAATTGTTTGTGGCGTCCATTTTGAAGCTGATTATTGTAATACCATGCTCTCTTTTCCTCTCTATGTTTAGGCTGTGTGGAGAGGCCGTGTCTGCTGGATGTGGCCATTCCTGATATGCATATTTAACCTTTTCACAATTATCTTAACTAGTTTTGTACTAATTCGTTCACTGGGGATGATGAAAACACAATGAAACAACTACAAGTTCAACACAAAACACTTACAAGATATCAAATCCACATGCAAGTAATGTTAGACGGTAAACAGAAAAAAAAGAAAAAAGATCTCTTGGATGAGAAACATATGCATTTACAACAGTTAAGGAATAAACAAAAAGTAATAAATCAACATAAATTCAATGATATTGATGTAAAGGACAATAACATAAACAAAAAGGAGAAAATAATAACAGACTCGACAAAGACGAAATTACAGCATCATACAGCACATTAACAATTATACTTCGATACAACGTTATACTTTTTCTCTGACTTAGAACATAAGAACCTTGTACGAAACGAAACGAAGGAATAAAACAAACAAGAGTATTTCTAAATTGAGGTTTGTACAACTTTGATATATATTATATTGTAGTTTATCTGTTAGTTTTCTCTTTTAGATTATTTGTTAGTTTTCTTTTATACTTTCAATTCCAGTTTTAAAGAGAAAAATAAATACAAAAAGATGAAAAGGGAACTTTGAAAGCCATCGAACACAAAAAAATATGAAAATATTGCAGGTTCAGTTCGATTGAGCCTGTTAATGGACTGTTATTTGCTCATATTATGAATAGCATTCATTTAATACAAGCCTTTAAATATACTGAAAGGATAAAGAAACGCAGGGTAACATTTGTTCCGATATATTCAGAACGCGTTCTCCAAATAAAGTGAAACTTTGTGTATTGAGTTATTAGGTCATGATACACCTTAACATGTGTCGAAAGTGAATAAAACTTGTCTCCACTGCCTCAGTGTAAACCGTCGTGGAGCATGAGCTTTCGAACCTGCCTATCCAATTGTTACCCTGCGTTTCTTTATCCTTTCAGTATAGATGCACTCTTGCGGTGTTATCTTTATTCATATGACTGTAGTCCCTACAAGAGTTCGGGGAATTGGGATTTTTGTGAATGACTAATAAAGAACTTTGTAAATATCAGGGTCTAAGACTTTTAAAATTAGACAGTATTTTGTCTTCTACTAATTTCTTAAAACACTAAACATAAATATATGCAGATCTATTTTTACCGTAGAGAACTAACAAATAATACATTAATTTCTTGAGAAAATTTTGTTTGGAAGAACAAAAGCTTAGATGCATTGAGACTGATTATCTCTTTAAATGCGACGCAAATTCAAAAGGGATGATAGCTTTGAATATAAGTTTTTAACTTATCCATTTTTCATTAATAATCTTCAGATCTTTGTAAGAAATTCCATCGACATTTTCATCAAATCTGCTCGCTTCCATTTATTTTTAAGCCGCCAAATTTCATTATTGTCAAATTCTGACGCGTCTTCCTTTTTTTTCGGGATTTGGCTAAGGCGTAATGTACGGTTCATAGGTATAAACAAGTTATGTCTATTGCGAGACTGACAATTAGGATGATAGCTGAGTATGAATCTTTGTTTTGGGTATTAGTTATCTGTAAGTCTGGAGCATTGTTGAAGACATCGCTATTTTCTAGAACCTTTTAATATAGACCTGAAAGGGTTTGCTTAAAGTTCTGCTAGGTTATATTTTGTCCGGTTAAGTATGAATTGGGATAGGCCTAGTGTAAAGATAACACAATGGGGCGAAGAGTTGATTCGTAGAGGGAAATATCTTTTATATCTGAAAAGTAATATGTTTCTAGAATAGCATCTCGTAAAAAGTCTTCTTCTTCTAAAATCTGAAAAGTAATAACATTTTCTAGAATAATATTTTATACAAAAGTATGGCCGATAAGTTTTTTCCTCTTTAAGTTAATGATACGTTACTAAATAACGACCATTTACAAGTTCTTAGTGTGTTAGCAGGAGTAAATGAATCTCTGGACATTAGCCGGGTTAGCAATTCAATAACTATGTCGTCTGGACATTAGCCGGGTTAGCAATTTACTGTGTCGTCTGGACATTAGCCGGGTTAGTAATTTAATTACTATTTCGTCTGGACATTAGCCGGGTTATCAATTTACCTACTATGCCGTCTAAAACAACGCTGCCACAGCGTTGTTGTTCTGCTATCAGTTCAAGATTATACTCATCGCTTTCTAGAACCGAACCTTGATCAATAAAAGTGTATATTAGTTCTTAGTTTCTTCTAAAATTATTTATAGGTTTCAACCGAGTGACATTTAAAGGACAATTAAGCGTGGAGCTAACTTACCAAGATAACGTGTACTTGTTTGTTCTTATGAGAACCTGATGGGGGCAAGTATAAGGTTGGTGCACCCTAGATTCTGATTTAAACCCCAAGTGGCAAATTGTTTTGCCACTTACCTTTCCAAGGCGGTAACCACTCGGGTTCTCATTTTCATGATATGCATACCCCATTTTTGAAATATGTCACTTTCAGGAGTTGTCATTCAGAAAATTTTGAATACCTTTATTTTTTACTGTTAATTTCTAAAGGAAAACAACAAGTTCTATACGTCCATTTCTGACATTTCTGAAACTGGTAATACAAGGTCATTGTCAGATATGGGCTGAAGGTTATAAAGCTGAGATTGGAAACCAGTCTCAAATCTCAAGCATCTGATTGGCTGAAATGATGACCAGTCGCCATTTCAGATGCTTGAGATTTGAGACTGGTTTCCATGCTCAGTTTTATAACCTTGGGCAATGGAGCACAACATGCACTCTGAGTTGTTTCAGATCCTTTCTACAGAGCCAGAGCCTATGAACGGACCTTTGAAACGAACGTAAATTGGCCTCATTAGCTAAGCTGGCTAGCAAGGTTTGCCAGATATCAGAAGTTCGAGCCGTGGTCGAAGTTACATTTTTCTCCAAAACTACAACACAACCAACCGGTCACAAGCTTCAGCATCCTAAACTGCTTTCCAAAAAAGGTTTTATTATCTTGGGTCTATAATGTGACGGTACTTACTTAGTTTGGCATCTACAAAAGTGTCGGATATTCCTGCCTCTATACACAGCTTTTTCAGGGCGTCTATACAAGCCTAGAAAACAACACAAACAAGATGTTTACAGTGCTATTTGAATGTCGCCGTTATCTATTGATGTCTCTGCAGCTAATATAATTGACTTCAAACGGTTATTATTAACTATGAAATATCTTTTTAACGTCTGAATACACGACCATTACTGTCATGATTTAATCCAGAAGAATAGGACTGTTTTTGTTGGAATTGGATAATTATGTGTTTTCATCATTGATGGTATTTTCCATAACAGAGATCATATCAAGTTCGTTAGATGACTTTGTTCAGAATGTAAATTAAAAACGATTGCTGTAGTTTCCGATTTCACAACGTTATAAATTTTACTGGCACACCGTTTTTGACTTGAGACCGATATAAGTTTATTCACAAGAAATCTTCACCTAAGATTGTCTCTTTCCCTTGTCATTCCAGTATGACCTTTACATTTCCTTGTGAAAAGACACTGCTATTTTCCTTTTACTGATTCCATTTCTAAATCCATTTATACAAACGAAATGGTGAGCAAGTTAAACTCATAAAATTATGAAATCGGATACTATAGCAATTGCCTTTAAAATAGATGAAAAGGGAACTTTGAAAGCCACAGAAAACGACAAATGTGAAAATATTGCAGGCTCGGTTTATTCAGCCTGGTCATGGACAGTAATGGAAATGCATATTCTACCCACGCCGCCTAGCGCATATGACGGTGAACATGGAACCTTCAATGAGGTATTTTCAGATTAATACTATGTTCAGCGGCGTATGATCACCAGATAAAAGAATGGGTTTGCCCTAAACGAGAAAACAATGGAATAGAATGGAAGTTTGACAAGGCATTTCACGATCTGTATTATTCTTTGCCAGGAAAAATTCTCTTTGTTTTATTTTGGGTTGCATTTTGAATGAGTGCAGAGATAATATCCAACTTTGTTTGAATCATTTTTATACTATTACTATTGAATCTTATTTAATTATCTCTAACCCCTAACACTTCAAGATATGGCTGTTATTTATAGACAAACAACGTAGTTCCAGATCAACCGGCAAATCCATGTCATCAGATCAGGATCTACGCTTTTCCCTTTTGAGTCATAATCGTATTTCTAACAAAGAAGCGAATAGTATAGATCTTTATCAGACGGCACGCATTTGCCAGCCGATCTTGATTTACGTTCGCACATGCGATAAAACATATACAGTGTAAAGGGTTAAACCCAAAACAGTATTGTGAGCGAGAAAACTGAAAAACACCTACTTCGAGCCCGCTCATTTCATTTTTGGCATCTTTGAGTTCTTGTGAAACTTTCTTTTTCTGCTTGAACAAAAGAACCAATCGGAAATGTTGATGATCCATGATCGCCACAACAAGACCTTTCAAAAAGATATGAATATGTACGAGTTAGCTCTGCATACTCTTACATTTTATCCTTGTAACATAACACCCCCTTGGATATCCCTTTTAAACTTTTATTCTTTGTTCTTCCATTGCCGCGCAGATGTCTACATTCCTGTGAGTGGTTTGATATTAAAGGAAGACAAATTGTTACGATATGACGCAATAAACCATGCCCCCCTCCAGGCTCACAGATGACCGGCATATACGTTTCCATACCCAAACGAAAGCGATGTGATTGGCTTAAACCCCTGTGATGCCAAATTTCATGTCACATACTAAAAGTGTCGCAGATATCAGATATGGCGCAAATTCCTGTTATCATCAATGCCAGTTTGTAGCTGATTTTCTGACCTCAAAATACTAAACTGTATAAGATAAATATGTACGAGTATATAAAATGGCAGATTTAAAAATAAAAATCAATTTAGTTTTCAATCAGCTGTGAGTTGATATACACTAACTCAGTCCTTTAACTATCTATAAAAAGAAGTCCCCGCGAAAGTTTTATCATTTATTTTCTTACTGTTAACAACTCGAATGATTCTCCATGGTACCATGAATGCTAAAATGAGCACAAACTGTTGAACTGTAAACTGCTGCAATCCCTTGATGAACACTAGATCCACAATGAACGAAGCCATCACAATAAAACAGTCAAAACACTGAAATATAAAGTTTGAGTGGGGGTTTTTGAGACCTTAGGTGCTCAGGTTATCATAATTTTGCAAAGCTCTTCTGTTTAGTTTCTTGATTTTGGGTTTTAAATCAGACTTAATTATTTTCATGATACTGCTATTTTAACTAAGCACATTGACCGCAGTTTGATAGTATACGACAGAAACGTTGTAGGCTTCAATGTGTCCAAACTCTCCAAGCATTCATGTTTCAAGGCAGCAACACCTACCCCAGGTTTGATGATGGTTATGGTAGCAACACCTACCCCAGGTTTTGATGATGGTTATTTTTGTGGTGTCTGTTCTTTTACACAAAAATAATTATTATTTACACTTGCCCTTTTTCCTCTTTAGGTTCTGAAGGGAGGCTTTCTTTTCTGAATGTGGCTATTCCTGATATGCCTTATTCTCTTTTCCCTTGCATTCTTACACTAAGATGATTGATTTCATTAAGAATTACGTTTCATTAAATTGTATGACTTCTTTTGGAAATCTGAAGATTCGGGGGCTTAAGCAAGTATAAACGCTGCATAAAACTATTCGTTTTGAAATTATTTAAAAGGTGCATTTTTTACAGTGGCTTTACATGGCATAAACGTCAGTATAAGAAATTTCAGGATATTGCTTAAAACTGGCGGAAATAATCGCCTCACATCTTTGAAAATGGCTAGGTGTTTGCTGATGACCTTACCAAATTAGCATTCTGTGTAAATGAACTAACTCATCGATAAAGTTACTAATATTTCTTTAATATATCTTCTATACTACAAATTTCGATTTCGATTAGATTTTGACCAAGCGAGCAACCTCCGTAAACACCTGTTGCAAGGCAGAACTTCACAAGAAGTCGGCTACGTTTTTTTGTCATGCGACGACTGTAAGAACCGCCGCTCCCATCTAATTCGGTTTTGCTGTCAATCATTTTTTTTGTTTTCGCTGTGGGTTGATTCCGCTTGCGGATATTAAAACAATAACCAAAGGTGTGGCTTGAAGTAAAGCAACCTGAAGGCGTGTTTACAATGAACAACTTTCTGTCAATTTTACTACGGTGAGTATACAAATTGCAACTTGAAGTTTAAACCATGTTTCAAGATGTACCCACCTCACACTTGCCCCATCCTTAACTTGATATTGCTACACAAATGTATAAAACATGAGAAGCTAATGACAAAAAGAAAAAGGTGGATACTCAATGAAATAACTGAGATCAGCGCACAATTAAGTAAGAGCATACCTAGAACTCTCTATAATTGTTAGACATAATTGGAAGAAATAAATCCCTTCATAACAAGATATACTGACAGCGAATTGATTTTTAAAGTTTTCATGGGTTAGACAAATATAGTACGACAAATAATTACCTCTAGTTTGTGTTCCAGCATTGTTTTTCCAAGACAGAATATCTTTACAAGGTTCTGAAAAATAGAAACGATGTCAAATACGTATACTCATTGTTTTATATTGAAACACCGCATGCATAATGGCCGTACAATAGGTCTGTATTATGTCAATTATATCACAAATACTTTTTCGCTGACTTAAAAGTGCCCTAATGTAAACTGCTTAATGCAATTTTAGCAAATTTGCAGATAAAGTAGGAAAGTAGATGTAGCTGTTGTCTTGCTCACAGAAGGATTTACTGTATAATCCTAAGTAATTTTATACGCATGTTTAGTCTGAAAGACAAGAAATGCAGAACAAAAAAGCCTCGATATGTATTTAATAACATTTTGTTTTATCTTATGTTAGTTTTTTTAGAAACTTTCTAGAAAAGAAATGTTATGTTTCATTTCAACTGAAATCTAAAATTTTGATACAAATTTGACAATAGCGATTTATTCCCTCCCCCGCGGAATGCATAGTAATCATTTTCGGCTGCTACACTTTTTGGCGTAATTGTAAGGTCAATTTCCGTGACACAGATAATTTACCGATAATTTATCCGATAATGTTAATTATTTGGTCTTATAATCAGTTTCACTGTAAGTAATCTGTACCAGTTATTCGGTAAAAGTGTTTTAATTCTGCCTTGTTTGTAATGGAATCAATGGAAATGTTTTCGGCGTTTAACCTTTCGATTTGCTTTAGAAATGTGTCCGTTTCGATACTTTTTTTCAGAAGGAAAACAAACGGAATGAAAAAGAGAGAGTTTTTAACGCTGATCCCTTTATTGTCACTAAGTTATATAGAAATACAACATGCAGACACATGCATGCAACCCCCTTTAGTGTTTTTTTTCTGTCCAATGTCACCTGTTCGCAGCTAGTCGCAGGTATGGGTGTTGACGAGCACTTGCTTCTTGAAGTCCTTAGTTATCTGTTATTGGATTTTAAATGACCTTTACATATAGTCATTACAATATTTTCAGAGAAAGAGGACAAGTTCTGTCATTATGAAAGCAAAAAATGTCTGAAAGATTGACGTTAACCTTCACTAATGACAACAATTATTTCCTCCGGTTAAATATGATCTGGTAACAAGACTATCTGCGACTGAATGAAAGAAAATTTCAGAGAAACAGCTAAACACTCATCAGAATTATTATATTTCCGGTGTGTAAGAAGCTGATCTTTCACGATTTTAATTTTCTTATTACTAACTGCCATATGGGCTCTCTGCATTTTTTGTTCTGTACAAATCGAAATCAATTCATAAGATCAACGATACCTCAAGACATTCTAGCACGTTATTGTTTAGAAAGCTTAGTCATGCCACGCATATGTACAATACATAGGCTTAACAGGTATCAGATTCCGGTGCCCCTGTCGTATCTGTTTTATAAGTCCGACAAAACTTTTTACACGTCCGACGTATGAATTTGAAGGTGAAACGATGAACAAAGTATGCATCAATGATGAGATAATACATATTTGCAATCGTAAATTGGCCATGTTATTATAAAGTTATAAAGTTGTAAAATATACACGTAAATTGCATAAATCAGCGGAGCATCGGTAATTTTCTAATTTACCGATGCACTGCCATTTTATTCAACGGACATAGTTTAAAATTATAGTTTAAAAATAAAGTTTACAGTTTTAACGTATAAAAATTAACCGATATTTCAAATTGCGGTGCATCGGTATTTTATAGGTGCATTCCTACGTGTATTTATACGTCCGCCGTATTCATTTATACGTTCAACGTACCTGTGCACCGGTAATTATCTCTGTAGGTGCACCTTCATAAGTATTCATTTGAGCATTTTCGCGTGCCATACATAAGGCTATTGAAGACGGTTTTGAAAATGGCATTACCTCCAAAACAAGGATACCAAGTATGGTTATACTGGCTTTATGAAGTCCATGAGCGACCTCCTCTTCTATACTATGGGCGACATATTCACTTGAAAACGTTATATTTCCGGTGTCAGTTTCCCCCGCTGATTCCGCAGCAGCAGACGATCTTCTTCTCCGCGTTTTATTGTCGTCTGGTACTTGTGTTGCGTTGTTGCTAGTAGCATGGTGGTCCCACGTGAGATGTGCTATGAGAATTTGGTTTTCAAGGTCGTCTATGTAATTCGCCGATGTCCCTAGACCAGCAAGTCTAGCTGGGTAGAGAGCCTTCATGGAACCTATAAACTGCTCAGATCTCTGATGCTCATGCGTGAGAAGATCTGCGGAAAACAGAACAATATAGCGATCAAAACGCTAGACAGCTTTCAAATAAAACATTTGATGTTTACAAATAGCAAAAGGCATGCGGTTGCCAGTTTTATAAATGAAAGTTTGTTTTCAACATTTATTTGGTTTTTGGCAAATAGTTAGCTTGCTATTTCTTTAATAAAAAGGCAGGCAGCAAAAAAACAATAACAAAACGATATCGAAATTAAACCATTGTGTGTTTCTTCCACGGATGCCTTAAACTTCTAAATTTGAAAGATAAATAATCATTTTTGAGACTCCTCTGTAAAAAAGATATCATGCCTCATCAGAATTTATGGAACAGAAGAAAGACATTCGACATTTTTGGAAAAAAAAAACAACATCTTTTAGCTTTTTCAAATGTCAAGTTGTGTTCAAATACAAGAACTTAAATTGAGAATAAAATATTGCATAATTGACCAAGATATTTGAATTTTTGAATCGGTAGTTTCTTATTTTTGTATAATTTGTTTAATGACAATAAAAGTCTAACGCGTCGGTTTTTATCCGCCAGCTGCTGTCACATAAGATGACTTAACTGCAGTAAAAATCTACCGCGAATGGAAAGTTTCTAACTTTTTCCGTGTGCCGTCGTATTGATACATGTATGGTTCGTAAGAATATGTTATGCGGCTTCGGACGTAATTACATCGTTAAATATGTAAACAATCTCACTAAAGTCAGATAAAACTGATTGCTGAGCGGTTTTCATGAGTAGATTTTAATCTGATAGCAAATCATGTATGCCTACTATTTATTTACGCAGTCAACGAAATTCCTTCCCCATGAATAAAAAGTTTTCCAATTAGTCTGAAAGTTGTTTTCATTAGACATCGATCTCGTCACACCTGTTGTACTATCATGTGATACTTATCACTTCCGTCGCAAAAATATTATTTGTTTTTGTCGTTTTCTATTCATTTCGCACTTTTCCTTGTTCCTATAAAAAGCGAAACATTGAAAAAAAAGAGTTTGGTAACTAGAATTCACAAAGACCATCAAAAGCTAGCAGGGCAAATTTCATAAAATTTAGAGCAGTTGCCATTTCAGCCAATCAGATGCATGAGATTTGAGACTTATACGCAGAAAACCGACCTGTGACGTATTTGATATCCAGCATAAGCTCTCCCAACACAAGTAGGCAATCGAGAACATTGAGCACGACCACCATCAGAAGCAAATATTTCCCATGTAGCAGGTGCTCTCCTTTCCGGCGAATTCTACAATAGAAATTGTACACATTTTTGAAAATACCTTTTCACTCCGACTTTAAATATCGCAAGGTGCTGTACTTCTCTAGACTGGAAGTCTATCATAAAAGTGTGATACGCAATATGTTCTACTGGAATGATTTTTTAAGAACAAAAGAAAACGAACATTGCTGATTTTACTAATATATTTGGGTTGGCATGATGCTAAATGTTTATTTGGAAGAAGTTTGAATTAATTTTTGGCAGATGGGTTACATTGAGCCATTGATTTCATTACACAAAAAACACACAACTTTTAACATTATATGAATAAACATAGATAAAATGAAATGCATCCAACAACTCGGAAACCTGGATGTTTAATTTATGTTTTTACGATTTAGTGTTTCACTTAGTCAACTATACTTCAATAAACGTTCTCTGCATTTGCTATTCTCTGCATCTGCAGTCTAGCCTCTTCGAGGTTTAGTTTTTAGGGCTCATTTTAAATCTTTGATAGCTTCTATGGTTATGTTAGATTTTAAGTTATTCCTTCATTTAGAAGTATTAATTCAATGTTCAGATGATCGTAACGTACTTTCCAACGGTGGTCTTTGGTGGGGGTCTCTTCTCTTCTTTCTCCACCTCTCTCTCCAGGGCCGCTTCAGTTTTGTCCAGAACCATCATATTTTTGGCCATTTTTGCCGTCTCTCCGGCCAGGGCCTACAAAACAATATATATATATATATATATATATATATATATATATATATATATATATATATATATATATATATATATATATATATATATATATATATATATATATATATATATATATATATATATATATTCAATTAAGTTATTACATTATTGTTTACGGCCAGTTCCAGACTGATCGCGCTATCTTACCATCCTTTCCCACATTGCCGCTAATGAACAGGCTCAGTCAAACTGAGCCTGCAATATTTTGATATATGTCGTGGTTTGTGGCTTTTAAAGTTCCATTCAAGTCTTTTTCGTTGCTCTCGATATGAGCAACATAATACTTTGGTATCATTTAATTTTGTTGGGACAAAATCCGCAGATATCATAAAAGCGGGGAATGACCTTTCTAAAAAATATTATTCTTGCACAGGGTACCAAATGTAAACTGAAGACCTGTTTGGACTTTCTTGTCCCTGACCTTGATTACCGCTGTACTCCTTCGTTAACCTTGCGGACGAAGTTCATTTGTTCAATGTAAGCCTGTTTGACCTTGAGCAGTACTCAAAGTGTTCCAGTATTAATGACATTAAACTGTACGATAGTTTTGTCATTCTTTATCGGTCCACATTAAGGTTCCGGTTGTTCTTTTTGAATTATTTTGGCTTGTTTATTCGCATTTTCTAACGTTAGACTTTTCCCTGACTCAAAACCAGGGAACACTGACGTTAGACTTTCCCTGACACAAAACCATGTAACACTGCGTAACCGAACTTCAGATTCTTGTTGACTAGTTGCAGCAAAACAGTATTCATCGGTGGCATAGTTGACATTTTTGCTTGTTAAATATAATTCGAACGTTGTAGTCGCCCCAAATTGAAGTGAGAATCGCCCTGTTTATTACGCATCATGACAAAAATGGGGCTCATTGACTTTGTGAAAAGTGTAGACGATGACTTTTTGTCCTAAAACGGCCATAATGTTTTCTAGATGCTTAACTAATTTGCGATAGGAGGTGAGTCAACCAGATACCTCCATGATGTGATGATTGGACCTCATTAAAATATACAATATGACATTTAACATGATCTACGGGCTTCATACAATGTGTATCTAATAATTTATTCTTTTTGTTGAAGAGTATCGCAACAGACAACATTACATGTATGTAAACTGCTGATCTCAGTAGAACAGGTTGACAAATATTGAGCTATTTTTGTCATGGCTTAAACAATTTTCAATGAACGGAACATTTACATTTTATAACTTTGTGAATAAAACTAAGCAGACCACTTTTTTAAACTTGTTTTTCAAGATTATGACGTACTGTTTAGCTAATGTTTAATATTATCATTGTATTCAATTTCAAACTTTAAAAAATAAAACACTGATATACATCAAGTTAACAGAGCACTCTAGTGAACTTCATTTTCAACTGTTGTTTAATCGGAACTGTACGGCGTATTGCCGATAATTCACCTGTATTGTTCATTTACAGACATAAAATCGGCCTAGATATAGTTTGGACTCATTTGGGTTCAAAATGTATTTGTAACACAATATGCATTTACGAACTTGTGTGGGCGCCTAGAAGAAATGATATGCCCATACTCCATGAAAATCCGATAACGCAATTGAGCTTACCGCGACAACCCCCAAAAAAGTTGCGCGGATAAGTCTTAAACGTAATCATTATCTCATGGCATCGGTCCCTGATTATTAATTGACAACAGTATAAGTAACCACTTCAAACATTCACTTACATCTAAACCCCCTACTCAATTAATACGCCTTACATGTAACCTTATGGTCGAACAGTTTACATGAAGATCAGCCGGTACATCTATGCTCTCCGATTATGATCTACACTGTCCACCTTTAGATTCATTAGTTTTATTCTGGTCAAGAAGCTACCAATGTCGATCAAGATCAGATGGCACATTTGTGCCAGCTGGTCTGGATCTACACTGTAACCAAATGTGATTAAACTCGAATTTATAAAATAACGGGTAACAATATCATTATCATCTTTAAAAAAACTATAAATATCTTAAAAAATCATCAACATAATAGAACTTACCATAAGGCCCATATTGTTCTGTTTTTTCCTTCTAAACAGCGGCATTTTCTTTGTTTTTTTCTCTGGGTCCTTTAAATCAAGTTTCTGTTATTTCTGAATCTAAAATATACATAAATAATACGAAAAATGTACAAAAGTCATTTAAAGTCATGTAAATAAAAAATCTATCATAAAAAATACTGAGAACCTAATTAGATCGGGGTCAGAAATGTATTTCGGAATATGTTAGTCAGTGCTACGTGTAGCGCATGACTTGAGAGGAAATTTAATTTTGCACGCAACCGCTATTGTTTACTTTAGTTTAGCCTTTGGTTCAGATTTGCTTAAGATGAGAAAACATTCTGTTTGATTTTCCCTTATATAACACAGTCACACGTAAACCATACTTTATCGGTGTCCGATCTGTCACCGTTGTAAATAGACTTTATTTATAAGCGTTTAAAATACGTCTTTTTGCAAGAAAAAACTTTATTGTACTAACTAAAAATACCATAAAATGTTTAATTTCTGCTATACAATAATGTTCTAACCATTAAAGTGTATAATAAAGCCGATCCGACAGTTTAAAAAATGCTCTCGCTCAAATCTAAGATGGTTTGTTGTCCGCCATTTTGACAAAATTACAAGGTCACATGACCGGAAAAAAAGTTGTTTTTAGGTGCTTAATATGCATAAAATTTGATGACGTAACATGTTTTCCCAAGATGAAAGAGGTCTCAAGCGGGGAATGTATTTGTTTTCCTGTTTCTTAAAACATTCACTCGGAAAATACTACCTATGAAAAAATAGTAAATTTCAAACTGTCATATCTTTTTATCGGCTTATTCGGGATGAGATGGGATAGTACCAAACTTATATTTAACCTTTATTCTACAAGAATAAATAATAACTTCGCCCCCATGTATTGCCGCAAGCTGCCGATTTCTACTTAAAATAATCCCCTCTGAAGGCCTTAGCTTGAGCACGCTTCATGTCAACATGGGAAGTAATTCGATTACACTTCCGGTTTATCCGAAATAGCGTCAATTTCGTAAGTAATTTTTATTCTCAATCACAATTTTCATGACTAATTCTCATTGTTTTAATTGCTGTTATTGGAAAACTTGTACAGTGTAAAGTATGACATGGATTTCTTTTGTTATTTTTCTTTCTTACTCATATTTATACAAACTGATTACGTTAAACATATTTTGTCCTCAATGAAAGAGCGGGCGAAATGACTGAGTGACGGGTCGAGTGTTCGGGACTGAAGTTCTGTTCTGTGTTAAGGCATAAGGCTGTAGTCGGGGCCGAAAATAGTTTCCAAATTGTATGATACTCAATTATGAATATCAGCATTAAACATGCAACGTTTTGGGAAAACACAGACTCCTAAAAAAGCATTTATGTTGTTATCTGACATCTATAAACTTGAAGCAATAAGCGGTTTGTATTTAGTTTATAGAATCATAATGAAGTAAAACCTGAGGATATTCCAGCCCTTCCAATCTGAAACTGCCACAGGGCCATAACTGAATGATTCATTCACAGGTTTAAAGAAATATTATATATAAAATAAAATGTTAACTATCTGACAGACAACTTTCGCACGGTCATGTTACTCAAAGTGTTGTAACTTGAGTTGTAATGTTGATACAATCAAATGGATTACACCATTGTTTCTCTCTCAAAATTCCCTTTAAAATGATATGTAACATATGCATATTTATAAGATTTTCAAAAATCACTTATTTTACCTGTCACACAGAACATCAAACTGTGCACATTTTAAATTTATAAAATTACAAATATTAAATGACAGATCTCGATTTACACGTTCGTGTGTTCATAACCTTAACAATGCGGCATAGAAGACGGTCACCCCTAGGTGAAAATGTTGTTTTATCATAATAAATTTTGTGTCAAATGTCTAGCATACCATGGTGTCGTCACGTGAAAATCTTCACGTGACAATCATCATCACATGACTTAACTAATTAGTCATGGACACGTTGGTATTTTATAAACAAATATTTCCAAAACCAGCAACGTACAACTAGATTGGATGGAAGGCTTCGTTATTGAATTTATTAATACGTTTATGTCGAAAACACCTCCCGTCAATAACGTCTTGCAATGATGAAAATATCGACATCGACATTTCTGCAATTAGGACCTTGTACCGGAACGGTCAAATTCCTTAAGTAATTATAAACACGTTCATTCTTCCTTTCATCCACCTGAACGTCCTTCCGTCCGTCCATTCATATTTCTCCCTAGTAGTCCGTTTCATTGAACCTTTTCTATAAAATGATTATTTGGTTGTATAGCCTTACATAATATTATCTGAACAATTTTCTTTAAAATCACTTTTTATACGCCCGTCGAAAATAGGTCGTATTATGGGAACACCCATGGCGGCCATACGAGCGGGCGTCCAACCTCTGGGCGGCGTCCACAGCGATGTCCGCTCAATAACTTTGATCATTTGGTTGTATAGTCTTACATTATATTATCTGAACAATTTTCTTTCAAATCACTTTTTATACGCCCGTCGAAAATAGGTCGCATTATGGGAACACCCATGGCGGCCAGGCCAGCGGGCGTCCAACCTCTGTAGTGGCTTGAGCGATTTCGCTGGTAATCGAATATGGCCGAGATACTATGAACACAAACATTTTTCTTAAGTTTCATGAGTTGTTGACCGATCTTCATGAAACTTAAGAAAAATGTTTGTGTTCATAGTATCTCGGCCATATTCGATAACCAGCGAAATCGCTCAAGCCACTACAGAGGTTGGACGCCCGCTGGCCTGGCCGCCATGGGTGTTTCCATAATGCGACCTATTTTCGACGGGCGTATAAAAAGTGATTTAAAAGAAAATTGTTCAGATAATATAATGTAAGGCTATACAACCAAATGATCAAAGTTATTGAGCGGACATCGCTGTGGACGCCGTCCAGAGGTTGGACGCCCGCTCGTCTGGCCGCCATGGGTGTTCCCATAATACGACCTATTTTCGACGGGCGTATAAAAAGTGATTTTAAAGAAAAATGTTCAAATAATATTATGTAAGGCTATACAACCAAATGATCATTTTATAGAAAATGTTCAATGAAACGGACTACTAGGGAGAAATATGAATGTACGGACGGAAGGACGTTCAGGTGGATGAAAGGAAGAATGAACGGAGAGAGGGAGGATGAGAGAAAGAACCGACCGACGGACGATCGGTTGATGGAAAACGGACGATGAACGAACGGAAGAACGAATGAACCGGCGAATAAACCAATAAATTGGCAAGTGGAGTTCTGTGCTAAAACTGCAATATAGAATGTACATAGGCTGTACATATCAAATAAATGTTTTAACCTTGTTAAAGTTTTGTAAAGCTTTATTATTGTTAAACATATCTATTAGCATTTTCATAAACATTTAGCAACGTATGCATTAACCTTACATAAAATGGATACTAACACAGTTGCGATAAACCTTAAGGTTTCTCGTTCAACTTCGAAGTCCTCTGCTCATGTAACGTTAATTAACATTCTAATAAGGAGCACGCAGTGACAAAATTCTAAATTGTCCATAATACAGTGAGTAAACAGGTGCCTAAGTAGTCATTATCATTGAGCCTACCTGTGCGCAATGCAGAGAGTCAGCCTGTGCATCAAAAACTGGTGAGCAGAGAGACCGCCGGTGCCCCAATTAAACCGAAAGTAAAGGGTTTTGGATAAATCTATTAATATTTCAACCTATTCTTAAGTATTTTTTGGAAGGATATTGAAGAAATGAATATAATATATCGCTTGATACGTTAGATATCGAAGCAAACACTCGTTATAGACTGCAGAAAAGCTGGATCTGTGCTCTACGTCTGTGTATCGTCAACTAGTTTCATCGAGATTTCGGCCACAATCGCCGACATTTAAAAAGTAAACACTACAATGTATTGTTTAGACATTCTAATGTTCCGTGCACAACTTTTTTTACAATATACCTAATATCTGTAACATTTGCGTCTGGAATCTCTGACATATGCTCTCCATTCATTGTTATCAGCAAAGAATAGCCGTTGCCGAAGCAAAGAAACAGCCGATATAGCGAATTTCGCAAAGAAACAGCCGATATGGATAGGCGCCGTGGGGTTGAGTATTTTCAACATTTTGTTTGAATTACAATTTTTTTAGTAAAATACTCGTTCTAGAGAATACTTATATAGAACTTGAACAATGCTTTAATAAGATTTCAGACTTTATGGAAACAGCAGTGTTGTCAGAAGTAAATTTAGCAAACTCCTTCGACTTTTTCGCAAACCAGTTACACGTAAATCCGATATTTCCACCGATAATTGTTCAAAACGGACATGCTGGCCGAAAAGAAAACAAACAGATAACTGAAGAATTAATGTTTTGATTACTTAAAAAAACAAGTAAAATTTTCTAAACTGAAGAGCATGTGGGAAAATATGGATCAATCATGTGGATCGAACTGGCCGCGTCACGGGTAAGGCTACATTCGGACAGTTGACGCCATTTCTTATATTGACGTGATAAAATTCAGCAGACGGCATTTATTATGGTGCATTTCGCGATAGAAATAACATGATTTTGTCTTTTTATTTTAAATCTCCAATCAATTATGAGAAGAAAGATAATTGTAAATGATAGTGCCTCTAGCTGGGAGCGAACCCGCACCGTCACGGCGACAGCTCCTAGCCCTGCAATTCCTGTAAGTTCTTTCCAAATATAGTAAAAACTTTTTTTAAAAATATAAGAAGATACCTTTTCCCGTGGAGTGCCCCAAATCTGGATCAACCACTACAGGGCAACATTTTCATGACAATATTTTAATAGAAATGGAAATCACAAATATCCAGCTGTCTACTGCCGACAAAGTCGCGAACGTTTTATTCGTTATAATTCAAGACACAGTGTCATACAATACTGCATTGAACGAGGTCTAGAATCTCTGCTATAGTTTATCCACTCGTCAATACTAACTGTATGTCACGTTCAGTGGATTAAGTTACCATTTTTAAAGTGATTTTGACAGTCACTTAAAATCGGACTCTGGCTTTCATATAACTTTTGTAATACTGCTTTTATCGCATTAAATTGTCGCATTGAATTTGTGACCGATGCCTTAGTTGAAATATTATAATTTCCCCCTTCTTTTTGCAATAACTAATGGCAAATAAACGTTTACTTTTTTTAAAAATGCCAATTGAATAGTTAAAAAAAAAACAAATACGGTGAAAGAATTGCTATTTTGCCAGAAAAATAGGAACTTGAAACTCAAACTAGAAATTTCAGTTTCTCTTCCTTTTGTATGCGCGGCGATCTAACTCAATTTCACGTCCGCACTAGGTAATATGTTAAAAACATTTATGCGATATGAAAATCACACACGGCGTCTGTGTTAGAAAATATTCTTTGGATAAAAAAATATATAAAATGTATCAATCGGCTGTATCAGTATCAGGTTTTTAGACTGCGAAGGTTTTAGGAACGTCTTTTATCTCGGCTACTTGTTTGAATCCAATTAATCACGTTTCTTTCTTTTAAAAGACGCATCTTATATATGTGGTTTGATTTATTTTATTATTCAGACAGATCCCGTTTTCTTTAATTTGTTTTATAATCAATATTTTGTCTGCAAATTTGTGCATATCCCATATCCACGTAAAATAATCAACTCTTCAATTTATGCAACCATATCATAATTGTAAATATATAGACAAAGTGTCACGTGCCTTTATACTTATACAGTTATCAGTTATAGTTTCTCATCATGCAATGTTGTTGATTACTTTATTAAGCTGCCTCTCATTATAGATGATATGATACCATTTAAGCGCGAAGTTGTTTTTCAATCAAGTAGAAGGTATTCATTGCTTATGTAATGAGGAACGTTATACGAGAGTATTGATTTGGTATTAAAGAGAAATATGAAAACGAATCCTCAACAATCATAACGAACATACTGTCAACAAAAAATATGAAAAACATTGAACAGTACATTACACTGAGAAGTAGTTTAAATTGGAATAGTAATTTTAATGTCAAAATAGTATTAGCAACAATAAAAGGAAGACCCAAAACAATTTATTTTATGTGTTAATTTAAGTCACTAGTGAATAGATAAATTAATACAATTTCCACCCGGCCCAACACGTACATTTGTACTAAACAAGAAAATACAAAACATTGAAATGTTGACAGTCATTGCTTAAATATTTCTAACACTATGTGTTTAAATTATTCTAAACAATAAATTCTTAAAATTACTTAACTCATATTCGAATTAACAGTAAATATAGAAAGACATCTATCTATAGAGCTTGCTGGAAAATCCTTACTCGGTAGCGAAACTTAGTTATCCGTTTCCGACTTCACCAGCGACTATCACAGAAATATTTACACTTACAACGCCCAGCCGCCTCTCAAATAAAATACCGCAAAACATAAAACGGACGATCCAACACCGTACCGCCAATAAAAATGAAATTCGGATTTCTTTTTAATTTACCATGTCTCAGAACTAGGTCAGTGACATACTTAAGACAAACATTCTCAAATTAAATCACTCATCGTGACTGATTTTTATGTATTAGAACCAGTTCAGAACTGATTAAAAATCATGCAAACATCATCTTCTAGAAATCTTTGGTAACATGTGAAATAGCTAGGCATCTGGTTTCTTGGGAAAACTTGCTATGCTTGCATTAAAATGTCATAATTTCCCCTGATCTTAACTCCCTACTTTACTAGAACAAATTTATAAGCAAATATTCAATAAATAATTTATGAGTACTAGTGCTTGAACATTGCTATGTGCATTTCAAAATCAGTTCACGAAGTGTCAAGTGTTGAATGAAAATCTAGCACGGGTCAAACGAAACAATCACTGATCCCATGGCCACAAAACAAGTAGAGACTTACCAATCACACCATCGTGTAAGGGTTGTCCTGTATCAATGCTGAGTGCCCAGTGGCAGTACTCAAGATGGCGACCAGATAAGCAACAAAAAGGTACGTTTTAATTATTTACGATGTGTATTCAAATGAAACAATAAAACACATAACTCTTCATTGCTAATCTGCTCACAATCTTGAGAAATGCAACAAGGCACTCAAAACTTCGTACTGGGCAATCAGGAATCCCTTACAAGACAATGAATCAGGTAAATTCATTTTCCAACTTGTTCACTTCATTCAAACGTTGGAAATTTCATTTATATTCTATTGAAGGTCTAAAATTCATCGAACTATATTATGTACGGTGATAACACGAATTTTCCTCGATGTTGAAAACTGACCACCACATCTATATTTTCACAATATCTACACAATAGCATAATTATGTACGCATCCAACGAATGACCATTATTTTGTCATTTCTTTTTAGGCAGTCGTTGACCACCGTTGCAAGAAAAGAAAAGAAAGTGGTTGGAAAACGAATAGCAAATACCGAAGAAATTCGCTCCTAGCTCGGTTGTCAAGTGAACGAGTTCTTTGCCAAAATCACTCAGGTCTATATGTCTGGTATGGTATATTATGTGACGGTTCGTTAATTCGAAATTTTGATAAGTGGGGTACAGTTGAAAATTCAGCAGATTTTGGCCCAAAATCATAAATCTCAGATTGGAGAAAGCAGTCTAAAATTTCAAGCATCTGATGCGATACTGTGTTTATGTTACCAAGAATGACTTTATGGCTGATAGGTGGGAACGAATAAAATTAAAAAAAAACATCCAGTTATCAAAACTCGTGAAGAGAACATGGGTATATCAAAATTTAAAAAAAGACTACCCGTATTAGACAGTACTTGTCTGTGAAGTGACAGTCTCAATCGTGAATAAAAATGAATAAACGATGATTCCACACTACCAATTTTTAAACAAGATTTTTATATCAGATTACTAAACTTAAACCTAGATAATCAAGGTAGACGAACATTTATCTGATAATTTGCTCCCATAAATCTTCACTTAATGTCTCATGAATCTGCGGGTTTCATTACTGGCTTGAAATGTATTTTTGTATATCTAAACTCAATTTCCACGCCATCATAAAATACAAAAGCTGAACTCTTTAAGAAATATTAAGAACTGTTAATAATAAGCTACTTGAGAGATAACAATGACAAAATACGGACTAAATCTTTTTATAGAAACATTTTGTTAAATTATGAAGTATTTGTGTTAATCAATATCACTGGAAAAGCCATATTCTTGTGTTTGGATGTTTAGTTATTTCATAGTCATTGTGTATTTGTATAATACGATAGAAAAATACTTGTAATATACTAGTTGCTATTGTTGAAAATTTCACGTGTATCAAAAATCAAATTTACATAATATACATTTTGACATTGCATCGGACACGGAATTTCCTATCGCTTACATATAAACATTCTGTAAAAGGCTATCTTGATAAGTGAATCATACATATAACAAAAAGCCACAAACAGAAAACACAGCCTCCTTACACAGTCAAAAAGCAAAAATGGAAAGAGAGCAAGATTTTACAAAATGATCATTTAAAAAAGATCAAAAAAACATTAACAAAAAAGAGAAGCTAATGGTTTATCGCATTGAAACGGCCAGTGGCCAAAACACATTCTACTGGGGGTTAAAAAGAGGTTGTAGGATAAAGGAACATCATATTTGCACCAAGAGGTTCTCATATAAACAAACAAGTACAAGGTGTCTTGGTGAATAAGCTCCAGCCCACCCATCAACTTTAAAATGTTGTATGCATAAGCGCACAAACGTATACAACATTAAAAGCTAATGAAATTGTCAAACAAACAAGAGGGCCATGATGGCCCTTTATCGCTCACCTGAGTACAGCAAAGTTATTTTTAGTAACAGTGACCAAAACCCAGATGACCCATATTCGAACTCATCCGAGAAATCATTGGGACAAACATCCTGACCAAGTTTCATGACAATCTGAGCAAAAATGTGACCGCTAGAGTGTTAACAAGAAACTTCTATTTTTAGTAACAGTGACCTAGTTTTTGGACCCAGATGACCCATATTTGAACTCGTCCAAGAAATCATTGGGACAAACATCCTGACCATGTTTCATGACAATCGAGGCAAAAATGTGACCGCAAGAGTATTAACAAGAAAATTCTATTTTTAGTAACAGTGACCTAGTTTTTGGACCCATATTCGAACTCGTCCAAGAAATCATTGGGACAAACATCCTGACCAAGTTTCATGACAATCGGAGCAAACATGTGATCGCTAGAGTGTTAACAAGAAAATTCTATTTTTAGTAACAGTGACCTAGTTTTTAGACCCAGATAGCCCATATTCAAACTCGTCAGAGAAATCATTGGGACAAACATCCAGACCAAGTTTCATGACAATCAGAGCAAAAATGTGACTGCTAGAGTGTTAACAAGAAAATTCTATTTTTAGTAACAGTGACCTAGTTTTTGAACACAAATTACCCATTTTCGAACTCGTCTGAGAAAGTTTTGGGACAAACATCCTGACCAAGTTTCATGACAATCGGAGCAAAAATGTGACCGCTAGAGTGTTAACAAGAAACTTCTATTTTTAGTAACAGTGACCTAGTTTTTGGACCCAGATGACCCATATTTGAACTCGTCCAAGAAATCATTGGGACAAACATCCTGACCATGCTTCATGACAATCGAGGCAAAAATGTGACCGCAAGAGTATTAACAAGAAAATTCTATTTTTAGTAACAGTGACCTAGTTTTTGGACCCATATTCGAACTCGTCCAAGAAATCATTGGGACAAACATCCTGACCAAGTTTCATGACAATCGGAGCAAACATGTGATCGCTAGAGTGTTAACAAGAAAATTCTATTTTTAGTAACAGTGACCTAGTTTTTAGACCCAGATGACCCATATTCGAACTTCTCAGAGAAATCATTAGGACAAACATCCTGACCAAGTTTCATGACAATCGGAGAAAAAATGTGACCGCTAGAGTGTTAACAAGAAAATTCTATTTTGAGTAACAGTGACCTAGTTTTTGGACCCAGATAGCCCATATTCAAACTCGTCAGAGAAAACATTGGGACAAACGTCCTGACCAAGTTTCATGACAATCAAAGCAAAAATGTGACTGCTAGAGTGTTAACAAGAAAATTCTATTTTTAGTAACAGTGACCTAGTTTTTGAACACAAATTACCCATTTTCGAACTCGTCTGAGAAAGCTTTGGGACAAACATCCTGACCAAGTTTCATGACAATCGGAGCAAAAATGTGACCGCTAGAGTGTTAACAAGAAAATTCTATTTTTAGTAACAGTGACCTAGTTTTTGGATCCAGATGACCCATATTTAAACTCTTTTGAGAAATCATTGGGCAAACATCCTGACCAAGTTTCATGACAATCGGAGAAAAAATGTGACCGCTAGAGTGTTAACAAGAAAATTCCATTTTTAGTAACAGTGACCTAGTTTTTGGACCCAGTTGACCCATATTTGAACTCGTCCGAGAAATCATTGGGACAAACATCCTGACCCAGTTTCATGACAATCGGAGCAAAAATGTGACCGCTAGAGTGTTAACAAGAAAATTCTATTTTTAGTAACAGTGACCTAGTTTTTGGATCCAGATGACCCATATTTAAACTCTTTTGAGAAATCATTGGGCAAACATCCTGACCAAGTTTCATGACAATCGGAGAAAAAATGTGACCGCTAGAGTGTTAACAAGAAAATTCCATTTTTAGTAACAGTGACCTAGTTTTTGGACCCAGTTGACCCATATTTGAACTCGTCCGAGAAATCATTGGGACAAACATCCTGACCCAGTTTCATGACAATCGGAGCAAAAATGTGACCGCTAGAGTGTTAACAAGAAAATTCTATCTTTAGTAACAGTGACCTAGTTTTTGAATCCAGATGACCCATATTCGAACTCGTCCGAGAAATCATTGGGACAAACATCCTGACCAAGTTTCATGACAATCGGAGCAAAAATGTGACCGCTAGAGTGTTAACAAGAAAATTCTATTTTTAGTAACAATGACCTAGTTTTTGGACCCAGATGACCCATATTCGAACTTCTCAGAGAAATCATTAGGACAAACATCCTGACCAAGTTTCATGACAATCGGAGAAAAAATGTGACCGCTAGAGTGTTAACAAGAAAATTCTATTTTGAGTAACAGTGACCTAGTTTTTGGACCCAGATAGCCCATATTCAAACTCGTCAGAGAAAACATTGGGACAAACGTCCTGACCAAGTTTCATGACAATCAAAGCAAAAATGTGACTGCTAGAGTGTTAACAAGAAAATTCTATTTTTAGTAACAGTGACCTAGTTTTTGAACACAAATTACCCATTTTCGAACTCGTCTGAGAAAGCTTTGGGACAAACATCCTGACCAAGTTTCATGACAATCGGAGCAAAAATGTGACCGCTAGAGTGTTAACAAGAAAATTCTATTTTTAGTAACAGTGACCTAGTTTTTGGATCCAGATGACCCATATTTAAACTCTTTTGAGAAATCATTGGGACAAACATCCTGACCAAGTTTCATGACAATCGGAGCAAAAATGTGACTGCTAGAGTGTTAACAAGAAAATTCTATTTATAGTAATGGTGACCTAGTTTTTGTACCCAGATGACCCATATTCGAACTCATTTGAGAAATCATTGGGACAAACATCCTGACCAAGTTTCATGACAATCGGAGAAAAAATGTGACCGCTAGAGTGTTAACAAGAAAATTCCATTTTTAGTAACAGTGACCTAGTTTTTGGACCCAGTTGACCCATATTTGAACTCGTCCGAGAAATCATTGGGACAAACATCCTGACCCAGTTTCATGACAATCGGAGCAAAAATGTGACCGCTAGAGTGTTAACAAGAAAATTCTATCTTTAGTAACAGTGACCTAGTTTTTGAATCCAGATGACCCATATTCGAACTCGTCCGAGAAATCATTGGGACAAACATCCTGACCAAGTTTCATGACAATCGGAGCAAAAATGTGACCGCTAGAGTGTTAACAAGAAAATTCTATTTTTAGTAACAATGACCTAGTTTTTGGACCCAGATGACCCATATTGAAACTCGTCCGAGAAATCATTAGGACAAACATCCTGACCAAGTTTCATGACAATCGGAGCAAAAATGTGACCGCTAGAGTGTTAACAAGAAAATTCTATTTTTAGTAACAGTGACCTAATTTTTGTACCCAGATGACCCATATTCGAACTCCTACGAGAAATCTTTGGGACAAACATTCTGACCAAGTTTCATGACAATCGGAGCAAAAATGTGACCGCTAGAGTGTTAACGAACTAAGTGTGGACGGACGACGGACGACGGACGACGGACATTTATCGATCCTAATAGCTCACCCTGAGCCAGCTCAGGTGAGCTAAAAATGTCGGTAGTCGAAGACGTTACTGAGAATAGAGCACCCGGGTCCAAGAGCATAAAACTAAATCAGGAGACCAGTCTCAAATCTCAAGCATCTGATTGGCTTAAATGGCGAAATATCGCAAAGTCAGCCAATCAGATGCTTGAAATTTGAGACTGGTCTCCAATCTCAGTTTTATGATCTTGAACCAAGGAGTCATTTTTTGAGAATAACCACACTATTACCGTTGATTTAAAATCGCCAAAACACTAATATGATATTCGAAAAATTTCTTTACATAAGAATTTCTGCAGTAAAATATGTTTAAAAGTATTTTTGAAAGAACATAATATTCGACATTATTAATTAACTTAAATAATATTGACACAATATGTGCAATTCAGTGCACCTTATATGGCTTACACCCAATTCATATGAAATCTCAACTGGGCCAATACGAGATAACCTGGGTTTTACTGAGCCAATATGAGGTCGCATGATTCTGATTGGATAATGAACTGGTCCAATCTGAATTGAATAACTTCCTTTTAAAAATAAAAATGCCGCCATATTTGGAATTTCTAAGTCGTTTTTTATGGATAAAAATGATAATAGATAGTGTGACTTTGGACACGATGTGCAAAGCGGCAGAGGATAAGACCATGTTGCCGCTTTTTGTGATTTCTTTCTGTGTAATAAAAATCTTTGAGTTTATCTAACTCGCTAGTACAACAACAACGCGGATGTCTGCAGCAAGAATTCTTGAAACTAAAAATGACAGTGAATTAATGGGATTACTCTTCATTTGAGCAAGTTTATTGAGCGTAACTTTGCAAAAAGGATCAAAACTTAGTTTGGATAGCTTACAGACATGTTAAATTCAGTAATTACATGTGGAAGTCGTGGATGGAATGTGCCAGAAAGTATTTTGGATATATCTGGATAAAAGCGTAGATTGAAGATTGAACATTTACATAAGAGCTGACACTTCATCTCTTCAGATCGGTAAATTAGTAATTTTAAAGTCTAGAACCATGGATATTAAGTTAATTAATAAAATTGTCATTAATCAAGTGAATTCATATTGGCATTGTTTTTGGGCCTCGGGCAGTCATATTAGCCCTCGGCCTACGGCCTCGGACCAATATGACTACCCTTGGCCCAATAACAACGCCATATTATTTCATACAGCTCACTACCTGTAAGTAAGAACCTCCGTCAACAAAATCCACTTTTTTGATGTTCACACGAATGACTTGATTAAAATTCGTATAAAAAGGATTAAAACATTTTCATTTAATAAATTTTCACATTTGATCTCGTCTTATTATTGCTTTACAGAGGCCGTCGTGTATAACTATTTAGAGAAAAGATCAAGTCACATGAACATTAAACGCCCATCTTTATGCGTAAATTATTCTCATACTTTGACATTTAACAATTTCATAATGTTTTTAAATGTTGTAAAATGTAACAAATAAATAATTTTTTCCAGAGAACGCAAACACAACGACCTTAGACAATGTTTCTATAAATAGAATATGCGTTCCAGTTGCGAAGAGTTCTGCATAAGTTCGGAGATAATCGTTACATTCCGTTAACATGTCAATGTCAATTTGTTTCGAACTCTTATTAGTTTGATAACATAATATAGAGGATATTTGTTTTTACCAGTGTAAGATAGAAATATATTTCACCGAGTGAGCTCCGGAATTCGTATTTTCACGAGTGGCGATACATAAAATACATAATTCCGAAGATCACGAGTTAAATATATTTCTATTTTTCACTGGTAAAAACAAATTTTCTTTTTTTTATGCTTTTAGTGCAAAATTTGCGTGAATTTGACAGAAAAGTTGCAAGAAACGGCGCCAAAACCGTGTGTGTATGACGCGACGTCATGACGTCAAATATACGTTCTCTAAACGTTCTCATCTGGTATGTTATGTGCGTTTGGGTACCAACGTGAAAAAAAAAACAGTGAAAATAAAAATGATATTCCACTGTTTGAAAACAGTGAAATACCACTTTTATTTCACCGGGAAAATTCTATAATTCACTGAAAAGCATAATATAAATTGTTTTATTCTAAGGTTTATTCGCAAACGAGAAACATCAAATATGCCTCACACGTGTGAACCTATGACACTCATTTCATTTTTACCCAACAATTTTAATTTGTCCAAAGTTTAACACCGCAGAACGAATACTTTAGACAACGCCACCTGAGAAACATCTATATCTGCCGTTATACAACATATAAAAGATGTTTTTAAAGGCTAGTGCTATATTGCTTGTGATTTCTTATAAAAAAAACTGCCAACAAATGACATTTATAAAAGAAATGCTGTTTCGTGTAGACTAATTTATTGTTTAATTCATGACTTGTAGATATAATGCTATTGTTTTAGTAGCAACGAATAACTTCCTTTTTATTGGAATACGATGTTCTGTTATTAACGCAGCTGTACCATAGAACGTTACAGCGTCGATGCTTATGTATTTATGACTTTAAAGACACATGTCAGTCTCATGATTGACGTTCCTGAAGTGTAATTCTGTCTGGTTTCCTTTCCCACTTCATGCAATAGCACAAAATTGTGTGTCTGTCATTGCAATAAATCACCCGATAAATATACATGTATATCGATTATGATACTGGAAATTAAATTTTTTACAGAATCATTTTAAATTACGACTTCTGCTACTTCGACTTTCTCCCAACAATTGACCTACTAAGTTGCAGAGAAATAAAGTTCAGTTTTAGACGAGCTATGCATTCAGAGAAAGTTGTGCATTAACGGCTTAATATAACAAATGGGTCTCACACAATATTATAAAACAATTACAGGTCAATATTGAAAGATGATACACTAAGGGTCTACACAAAACATTCATCTTGCGTGACATTATATCTCCAAATAATGGGATAAACACTTACAAAATGTTGAGATAAAATATAAAATATCAGCACTTTTAGAGACATTGAGTTTTATTCAAGACTAAGTATTAGCTCGAAAAAAACAGGACATTTCTTAGAATACACCTTCGTACTGGGGCATTACTGGCTTGACAATAAATACAAAATGATTTATTAGTAAAACATGATTCAAAATGACAAACAGCTGACTTCTCACAATCATTTAGAGTACTGGCACCCTCAGAATACAAATTCACATCAGTTTATAAAGAGTATGAGCGCAAAAGCGTATGAAACAGCAATATACAGCGATCTCATTAAAGCCTATACAGTTCTGAATGACTCCTTTGGGGAAAGCCTTAGCCCACTCCTGAAGAAGTGCATTTCCAAGTTGGCGAAGATTGTGTGATTGGTCCCTCCTGTTTCGTACGCCCCTTCCAAGATAAGATAACAGATTTTCAATTGGATTTAAATCCGGAGATGTAGCGCACCATGGAAAATATTCCGACGTTGTTCACCGGAAGGAACGATGACAGGGTGCACCATTATGCATTAACTACATGCGCCTCTGTGCTTGAAGACGTGGAAGGAGAACCGGAACAAGGACTTGTCGCTGGTATTTCTCAGAATTTAAGTTCCCGTGGATTAAAGTAATGCAGTACTGCAATTCTCTTGTGCAAAGACACACTAGCCCACAACATTATAACTGATCAACCACGATGAAAAAATCCGCTTCACGAACAATTGCGCGATTAAACCGTTTACCGCTGACGGTTGTCGTACGCGTTATAAACTGATGTTGTGAATTTGTATTCTGTGGGTTTCACTGTTGGAAATGATTGTGAGCAGTCAGCTGTTTTCATTTTGAATAATGTTTTGCTAATAAATCAGTTAATTTCTATTGCATGTTTTATTGAACGTTTTAGAGAAATAGCTCAATTATCAAGCCAGTAATGCCCAAGTACGAAGGTGTATACTTAGAAAAGTTGTTTAGTGTATTTGTGATATAGTTCTTACTTGCCATCACGTGTTAGAAAAAATACGAAATAAATTTTGTGCTTATGCTACTTTAGCTATTGGAATAAATTTACATCATCTTTATTTCTGCTTTATTTCTACACTAGAAGACTTTTGTTCAATATATGTAGTATAAACTTTTCGGCAAAAGTTATGACACTTTATCTTCTGTAAAAAATTCGTTAGATTTATTCCCAGCTTGAATAAGCTTCTTCAAAATAGGAAATATTTAACCATAATCGATAATTGCAAGTATTTTCATCAAATTCATTTGAAAGTGGGTTTAAGTTTAAATCTAACTGCTGGCCGACTAGCTTCTCGGAAAGCTAAAACTCGTGTATTTATTACATAAATAATGCTAGGGTGGTGCTATAGACATGATAGACCTTAAATTGTGTATATGCTAATTAATTAACACTAACACATAGTATTACATAAATCATGGGTGTAAACTTATTGTGAAATGCTTATGGTTGTTATAATAATAGTCAATCAATCAATTAAAGATGAATTTGTAAAGTGTAAATATGCCGTTCTACAGAAATATTTTAAAATGTGTCACAGAACGGTGAATTCCAGAAAAAAAACTATTTATTTCTTTAAAAATACATGTAATATTTTTAATTTATAACATATTTTTAATTTTTGATATCATTACACATATAAATGACTTGAACAGGTGTTAATTATAGGCAGGCATGAAAATCAGAAATTGGAGGTAAACGTAGATTTAATTATTAATTGTGTAAGAAAGTTTACGTTTTCTGTAGAATTGCTCACAGGCGAATTAACAAACTGCCAGACATACATCACAAAGACTTGTAATAAGTGAATGTCAGGTAACTGTGATAGGTTTCAAGTTATTAAACATTACTCGAAGCAAATATAATATTTTCCGAACGATATACATTAATCTATAAACCATGATGTTAGAACATTACTCAAAGCAAATATAAAATTTTCCGGAAGATGTACATAAATTTCTAAACAATGATGTTTGAACATGACTTAAAGCAAATATAATATTTTCCGAGAGATGTACATTAATTTCTAAACCATGATGTTTGAACATTACTTAAAGCAAATGTAATATTTTCCGAAAGATATACATGAATTTCTAAACCATATATGATAATTTATTATAATTTGATGATGTCTTTATCAGACTGAAGTATGAGTAAATGTTAACATGGGCTAAGTTCAACACTTCATAATTTGCATATAAAATATAAACTGAATGAACACTAACTATGATGAGCATAGTATCATCCCAGCAGCAGCTTCATAATCCACGTTGCTCGCTTATTTTGTATTTATTTTAGTTTTGCAATATAATCCTTGCATACGACTAGTTTCAACAAAAAATCTTCTCTACACTATATTCATATGATATTTATATTTTATAATTATCACAACAAAATATAAATACTCTCCGCCACCACCCATAGGCATACGCAGCATATATCAAAAGCATGTGAACAAAACGTTTTTTTCTCAGGCACTACATCAATTAGATAATGCAATATCTAATGACCTCGGCATCACAACTGACTAACGACAAGATCGATACTGGTTTAAACAGCATGCAAGTTCCATAAAATAATCTCAAGTGAGCTTTTGAAACTTATACAGACAGATGTCTCATTATAGGGAATTTAACAGATACGCGATTACTACTTCCGTTCATTCTTGAATAAATCGACCGATCAACCAACCAGTCAACATATCAGTTAAAAGCTCTTTTTGCTATAAACTCGCTCGCTCGCTCTGAGGTTAAATGAAGAATTAACAGATCTTTTAGACGACGGGACATTCCCGAACATACCTGCACAAAAACATAGGAAATAAATGAAAACGTTTTTAAATGTTTTAGCATTTAAAAATGTCTCCAATCAAAGTTAAGCAAACCAACTGGCTAAAGGCTCGACTGCTCTGATCGTGAAGAGATCAATATGTTTGTTTGGCAAAGAAACTCAAACATCGGGACCACCCATACTCAGTGCCCAAGGTTATAAAACTGAGCATGGAAACCAGTCTCAAATCTCAAGCATCTGATTGGCTGAAACGGCGGCCAGTCGCCATTTCAGCCAATCAGATGCTTGAGATTTGAGACTGGTTTCCAATCTCAGGAGGGTTCATGCGAGTAAGCTGTTTCACTGAAACATATTTCTTAATAAATATATATAACGATAACTGATCTAATATCGCGGATCGATTTGATTGAGCAATTTGCGCTATACCTTTAATTGTGTCCTTGTTTCCATTAAAACTGAATATGAATATTGGAAACACATCTGTCTCGGGGTAAATGAATCAGTATGACACTTTACAGTAAATTAGAAGTTTACGGATAGGAGTCTATTCTTTGTAAGCGCCATGTTGTCCTGCGTAAATGATAGAATTGAATTTATGTGGGTGAAATATCGGTATACAGTTATGTGCTTTAAACAGGACAACCATTCATATGTCTCCGGTTCGCTTCTTGGTCAGATACTCGTATAACCTAGTAATTCAAAAAGCGAACAAAGTAGATCCTGAGCAGATGGGGCTGATGTGCCTGCTCATCAAGGAGTAAAGGGTAGAGAGATAAACAAGTGAAAACCTGGTAATAAACCGATAAAGAAACCATAAAACCAGCCAACGAACCAAATAAGCCAGGTATCCGACCAATCGCTTAAATTACACGTACTCAAATTTAACTTGAACATTACAAACAACCCAATTAAACAAACGTAAAAAATGCTGAAAGCAGGTCAACCAGCTAGCCAACCAGTCCGCCATCTGGCCAAACTATCCTCTTAATTACAAACCAACCAACAAACAAAAATTCTCAACACAAATGAAATGCAGAGAGCTAGCCTACCAATAACCTTTTCCAACTAACCAACCAATAAGCCAGCAGCCAGCTAGCTTATCTATTAACCAACCAAGTAATAAACCGACCAATCAACCAACCAACCATCAAACAAATATCCGTCATAACACCTTAAAAATATTCCAGAGCCTGGCAAACAATTAAAAGAAAGTGATATATAATACATGACTCGGGATATTAAACAAGTGACCATCAGAAATGGTGAGCGCCTATGATTTTTCTGAACCCAGGGCCGGTTGCAAGATTTTCAGAAAGGTGTTTCGTGTAGGGAGGTCTTATTGATGTTACAAAATAATTTCCAACTTTCTGGCTAAATCCCTACGAAAAGTAAATATTGCTAGCCAAAAAAGAAGCTCGTGTTACCCTGGATCTGCCCTTGGCACCTCAATAGGCCGGAAGTTAGCGTAACTAGTTGCAATCGTCGAAGGCAGGGCGAAATCTAACAGCAGACATACAAGCAAAGCGTTATCTGGGCTGAAGGTTATAAAGCTGAGATTGGAAACCAGTCTCAAATCTCAAGCATCTGATTGGCAGAAATGTCGACTGGTCGCCATTTCAGCCAATTAGATGCTTGAGATTTGAGACTGGTTTCCATGCTCAGTTTTATAACATTGGGCACTGAGTATGGATGGTCCCGATGTTTGAGTTTCTTTGCCAAACGAACATATTGATCTCTTCACGATCAGATAAAATTCTGTTGCTGTTGATGTTTTTTCAAACGGATGCTTATTTGATGTTGATTGACTTAAACCATTGATTTATGGAAAGTTAAAAATAAACTCCACAGAATCCATTCTTATGACGTAGCCGTTGTGCGTGAGCTTTCCAAGACATACTCCTTACATGGAGGCTCAAGATTTAATTACAATCTGGATATTTTTAGAATTTTATTATAAAATCAAAATTAATCTCAAGACAACACATCATAATTATGTATCTTATCGTGCAAAACATTATTATAATGGAATTTGTAGCAGAAAATGCCTTACCTTTTCAGGTTCTAACGTGTTTATAATTCCAGGTAGTAAATCGATGGTGGAAACCGTGTCCTCATGGAAACAGAAAGTATTGTAAAAAGCTATTTCTTAACCACTATACGCGAACTGTTGTATCATGGAAGAGTCGAGAGATGCGCCCTGAAGCGCCGCCTTAGCGTAACTATGCTCTTTTAAGAATAAATGTTTTATTATCTGTTAGACCCTAGGGTAAAGCTCTATTGTTAATGTTTCTTTATTTATGTATTGTAACTCTGGTGTTACAGTGTTAACTTTTTTATCAGATTTTTGACAAAACGAGATAGCTTTCCCCTCGATTATAGTTAACGAAGCGTTTTAAAGCTGCCTGTTCGTAGATTGTTCTCTTTTTCTCGCGTACAGTTATTAACGGTTGTAAACTTGTCGTATTTTCTTCCTTACACTTTTAACGATAATGAACATTTAACTTGTAATCAATTTCACAAACTTTATATAAAGAAAATGTCGCTTTTTTCTTTTACCTCATGAACCGCAATAGAAATGATATTTTTTCGCTCTTATAGTATTTAACGACAGTGGAGATGTTATTTTGGCCTAATAATCGTTCATGATTGCGCAAATGTACTTTTTCTTCGTTACAACTTTTTATGATAATGAAAATATAGTTCTTTGTCAATACAAGGGTGAACAATACTATATGTGACAATGGCTGCAAAAACCAGGCCAATGGCGCAAAAATCACATTTTCAGTTTATTGCATTTTCAAAAACTACAACATGTATTTGGTATATCCTGATAATTTGATCGAACTGTATTTGCCGTTTGAGAAATGTTCATATTTTGTATGTCTATGGCATAGCAATGATTTTGTACGTCTATGGCATAGCAATGACAAAAGTAGCAACACCTTAAATCATCTTTCACGATCGATCGATCGATTAAATAACGTGTCACAAATGCACATCCGTTTTGTGAAAAAATTGTGGAAAATAGAAGAGAAAATAATTTCTGCGATGGCGATGTCAGTTCTTATGAAATCCAGAGTTTATTTCAACATCTCCTTTTAATAATTATATTTATGATCAGCATAATTAAAAGTTAACTTATTTCAAATACATTCATGTATAATTTCTTTTTTTTGAAATTTTGCTGTATATCAATGCCCATCAATTAAACTTCAAAGAGGTTATCGGCTCCTAAGGAGAATCAGTTTTGCCGCAAAAACGTTTGATCTACCTGATTGTGTGTACGTGCCATTTAAGCTGGGGTAAACTGTTTGGTGATGCAATAATTACTGAAATATTTTAAAGTGATGACTAGAATACAGTGTCTGTGACGTAGCGAGTCTAAATTTAGAAACACTTGTCTATTATTCTCGGCATCGTACATACATAGTTTCTGACAAAATTCATTAACATGTGCGGATTTTAGATTAAATATATTAAACTATATTAATAAAAACTAAGCATAAGTTTACTTTTTGATAAAAATTTAACACTTTACATGGGGCAAAGTGATTTTAGTTGAGGAAAATATTTTCAGGCGAAGACGCTGACTATCGGCGTCATTTTGTTTAAAAAATCCTGAATGTAATTCATACTTTGACCAGTATAAAATTAATTATAGTTGTGTTTCCCTTTCAACATGTATTAATAACCAAAAGTCAATAAGCTTCAAGGTGAAAATAAACAAACAAATAATTATTATATTATAATTTGTCACGCAATAGACGACGCCTCTTAATTGAATTTTATTTCCACGTCGTACGACGAAAAAGCGCGTTTTTTTCGCATGACGTCATTTGCGCAATTGGCCTGGTTTTCGCAGCCGACGTCACATATATAAATAACTTGTTTTTGTGTAAAATTATGTATGCAAGATATATAAGCAAATTAAAATAAATTTAGATTCCCTATTCAATTCAACTATTTTCAACATTTTATAATACGTCATTCAATGTTATCATGCGAATCAAGATGTTCATCTTGCATATAGAACAGTTCGTACTTGTCCGCTTCATAAACAAATTTATGCCAATTTATTTTGGAAAATTTCGAAAAGAAAAAAAGATTTGCAAAAGAAAGGGCGGTATGAGTTTAAAAGTTTATATTAGAGCTTTCACTATAAAGGACAAATTGCAATTATTGTAAACAAAATTTATTCAACATGTCATAAAATATGCAACAAATATTAAGTAAGGAATAGAAGGAAAATTTCCGTTTTTAACTTGGAAGTTTAGCTCGGTATATATTTTATTGATTGGTTAAAGGGTAATGTAGATGCATTTAAGGACGTGGACAGTTTTAGATATAGAGTCCGGGTGCGATAGCCTTGGTATGAACAAAGAGTCTCTAGTTCTTGAACGTGGTCGGTTAACACGGTCTGTAACCGGATAAGATAATAAGGCAAATTAAGATGATAATGGCAAGCTAAAACCCATGGATGAAGGGAACAAGTACGAACTTTTATGGGATGTTTTTTTATTACTAGTGAGATATGCGCATACACCTAACCAATGTTCTAACCAATGTCCTAACTCCATCGATCATAGTTATCAAATTTCTCAGCGTGCATTTGGGAAATAATCTTCAAACATAATTGTATACATCATTTTTCACTTCTTTGTATGAAATTACCATTAAATCTCCCGCAGTTATTCGAATACCATTAACATTTAATCAAAGTAGGGGTAAACACAAAAGTCACAGTCGTCAGAGCCGGTATATTCTCTCTTAACGAAAATTCATGTCTCGTTATTAAATATGGATTCGTATGTAATTTGAACTATTCTATGCAATTCCGGAATAATTCAGTTACACAGAAGATGTTGCCGAAATTTGGCCCTCTTTACAAAAACTACGGTTGATTTTGTGACATTTGATTTTCTCAACATTTTAAACCGAATGTAATCACCCCAAGAATGTATACAAATATTCAACCCAAAACAGAAAAGTACCAACTTCATTAAAGTGCCACAAATCACCTTTCAAACAATGTTTTAAATTTTTTTTTATTATTTTAAAGCATCTAAATAGTCATTTTACATTTTTCAAAACAAAAACTTATTTTTATTCTCAATAGTTTCGTCAATGGTTCTTTGAAAATAAAGTAAGCCCGAATCGTCCCTTGACAAAATTGTCCGATCCGTGACAGGCTTTTCTATTTAATGTCTTCTGACTTAACACTGTGAAGCTACATGCATTTTGAAATTTCCGGACTTCGGTCGATGACCTCTAGATTGCTAATAACATGCGTACCCGATCCATTAGTTTGTCTTCGTATTAAATTATAATCTAATTTGCGCGTAATATGAATATGTTGTGTTTTTTTTTAAATAAAATGTTATATTTGGTGTTTCATAAGAGAAATTTTAAAAATATAACCCAAAATGAGCGTGTCATATTTTGCGAAATATTAAAATACACAGGTTACCTTCATGTTAGAATTGCTTCAAAATTAATATTCATTGCATACTTGTCATTTCCAACATTTAGAAAATGCATTTAATTTCATGTTAATATATAACAGATTGTTTAAACTGGCAATATCATATTTTAGCTATTTCTCTAATAAAGGTTGTTATACGGACTTTTGAAAAGATAGTGTCTGGTTACGGATAAGTAGACAGTCACGTGACACTCTGTTTATAACCAATAATAATATTAAGACAGATGAGGACGAATAAGATATTGTTCCAGTGGCCAATGATCATTAAAATAATATGGCTATATTAATTTTAAACAGTTTGATGATGAGCCACATTCTAAATTAATGTAATTGACTGTCACGTGACTGCCTAGTTGCCGTTAATATACTATAAAAAACAACATTTACGTGTGAGAGCGTTGAATGGCTTACAGTTTATGTAATGTTTTATTATGCGCATATAACGTTATGTATGTATCGATGAATTGGGTTTAAAATTCCTTGTAACATTATGTAGAAAAAGCGTGATAATTGTCCGTACTTGCCACTTCCCTGTCATACCTTGTCAGACGCGATAATCTGAAAAATATACCCTCAAGATATTTTCGTACGCTCCACAGACTGGTCGTAAATGCAGCAAGGTGGGAAAATTTTCGCATAATCACAGTTTATAATTGAAAAAGGCTGGAATTCACCAAATTTCGTAAGAAGTAAAATATTAACTAATTAAGGGCTTACTAAAATCCTTCCCTGCATGTTCATCGATAAAAAGAAAATTATCAAAATCTCAATAACGGCAAAATGCCGTTTATTGAAACGTGTATGCATCGAAGTCTTGAAAAGCGAACAAGCTATGGCATATAAACCCTTAAACATACAAATTTTAGATTTTAAGGAAAACCATAATACAAAATTTAAAAATTTGCAATATTATAATAACAATATCAAATCTTGAAAATGGTACTTTTGTAAAATAGTATATTTTAGTGGTTACGAAACCGTTTTTAATAGAAATATTTAGGTCAAAAAGGTGTTTTGCTTTTATTGAGGTCATATGTGTATATTTTATTTACCTAAGATGAAAGCTTATTATAATCTTTATTCAGCAAGTTGTCAAGTTCATCGCGAGTTGTTGCTAAAGCTATTATTGTCCGAATACAGTAATTAAAGGAAGAACCATCAGTAATAAAAGTTTCTTTATTTATAACAAGCAAAGCAGGGTTTAGTTTCTCTTGCAAACTTTTGTCTCTGTTTCTGTGAAACGGTTGAGATCATTTCCTATTTAATATAATTCTCTTAATAATTTATAAATAAGTGTCTCCAATTAAGTTACGAAAAAATCTCTCTTATAAATTTATAATTATGATGATGATGATGACGACGACGACGTTGATAATGATGATGATGATAATGATGATGATGATGGTGGTGGTGGTGGTGATGATGATGATGATGATGATGATGATGATGATGACGGTAATTGTGTGCTGATTATGATGATAATGATGATGGACGTTATGATGATGGTGATGGTAATGATGATTATCAAAAACTTGGACCGCACGAATGCATCACACTTACTCTACCATATTTGTTTAATGCGTGTATCATTTTCGACCGAATAATATCACACGTGTGAGAAATTTATTGTTCCTTATTATAGTTCGATTTTGACCCGTGAGCTGTGACCTTTTGGACATGTCCATTGTTATAATCCTAAATAGGTAAAGTATGTCAATTTACAAAGGTACCGTTAATTTACTTAACTTATATGACATTAAAAAATGTTCAGCAGCCAAAAGTTAGTCACGGCGAAATAGCTCAGTGGATAAAGATCTCGAGCTATGATTCCAAACATTGCAAGTTCGAATCCAATTAAAGAAACTTTTTTTATTTTTGTCTTTCATTTACTTTTTTAAATATTAATTTAGTCCGCATGATATTATTTAGTTAATTGTTAATTTATCATTATCTTTTGCAAAGCCTTTTGATTTAGTTCCTGTTCATTTTTTTTTTAAATATATTGTTGTTGAGCAGCTTGCCGTCCCCCATTCACCGCTGCCCCAAAGGGGTACTGACACTTGTGAATCCTGACTTTCTGTAAACAATTGTAGTTAATGGAACCTTCATAACATTCTCTTCTTTTCAAAACCATTTTGTACAATGTATTGGCATCGTCCGAAAACTGTATTTTGAGTAAGCTTCGATCGCGACATCTTACCAACTGACTTGATGAAAGCTTACTCGACATTTGCACGTTTTTTTGACAATTTTGTTGGTTCTACATATTTGTAATGAAAAGAATGACATTAAAAATAAGATCCGCTCACAGGATTCGAACTCACAACCCTTCTGACACATTATCAGAAATCAGAAGCGTTACTGCCACGGCTATGAAACCTTTTTGTTACATGTTTTTCAATTTCAAAATTATGAGATATGATAGGACAATCTAACTTCCCTATTTTGTGGAATATTCCAAAAATCTATAAATACAAAAGTGCATTCACGGCTCAACGCGTAAAATCGGACTATACATGTGTTACTATAAATACAAATAATGACCAAAATGCACGGGTACTTTGCGTGATAAAGGGCGGGCAGAAAACCTGATATCGCCGGCCGAAAACCATTGTTACAGGATTTAACTTTTACATTTCAAGATGGCGACGATTGGATCGATCGAATTTAATTCATTTTTTTTAACTAGATGCAAGAGCAAGAAGTAGCTTATTTAAAAAAGAACATGCATGCTAACATGAGACATATTTTAAATGCGATAAAAATGACGAGAAACATAGAGAAATTGTACATACCTGGGGACAACCAAGAACAAAAAGCACTGTGTTTTCAGAATCATGTGCCTTCATATTTCCGTTAGGCCTATTATTCCTTGAAACAAGTATGAATATTATGTAGATTCTATTTGTTGAATTGAAGCTCGTAGCAGCGTTATGAGTATGAAACACTCACAAATAACAGCATTTACATACCCATACCGCTGTAAAACACTTCCAGAATTCACATTTTCACAATCTCATATCTTGCAAAATTTGATCAAATCGTTCGAAGACAAAATCATTTAAAACAAAATAAAACTAAAAAAATCAACTGACAATAACTTGCTCTGTTACAGTTTGAAAATGTGAACAATCTTTAATTACGTCACAAAAAGGTGAAATATGCATATCAGGAATCGCCACATTCAGAAACAAGAAATATCTTTAAAAAAAGATAAACGGCGTTGATGGAAAAGATTTAATATATAAGAAAGAAAGAAATAAAGAGCGTGCAAAAATTTCGTCTGATGATAATACGTCGATTAAAGAAGAATGTCTAATGTTAACTGTACATTTATTCAGTTTCAATAAAATACCTCTTGTAGAGTTAGTACTAATGACGAATAAATGTTATTAAAATACAATAAATGAAAATAATGACAACTTGTTATAAGAGCGAAATCTACCAACTTTTACGTAAACTAACTTAAAAAAAGTGTCCCTCCCGGGTATTGAACCCGGGGCATCCGCTTGAGAGGCGAGTGTGATAACCACTACACCAAGGCGATTTGAATGTCTGGACTTGAAATTAACAATCAGTATCAAAGGAACTAGAAAGGAACCAGTAAGAACCAGAAATATCTGCACTTCTCTGTCGTTTTACACTGTGTATTGTACTCGAGTGTTTACCTGACACCCATGAATATTCCATATAAAATTGTATTTAAGCCATCAATTGACTTAACTTGTTATTTATACCGTAAATATCTTTTTCTCCAATACAATTATCGCTTTTAAAAACGAAAATGCCCGAACATATAAGTGCCATGTAAATACTAACACACAATATAAAAATCGTTACGGTAATCATTAACGAGACCCACTAATAACAAATCAAAATAATCTATTTGATTTTCCCGCTGCATAATAAGTTTTATTTACAATATTTCATTGGTCGAAAAACTAGGTCAAAAGTGAGCTTAGACAGCTAACGCCGAATAACGCCGAAAAACAGCCTCCCCACACAGTCAAGAAGAAGAGAGAGAGAGAGAGAGAGAGCATGGTTAATAAAATGATCAGTTTCAAAAGAGACACCACTAACAATGAACAAAAATGAGAACCCGAGGGGTTACCGCCTTGGAACGGTCAGTGGCAAATCAAATTGCCACTGGGGGTTTAAACCAGGTTCTAGGGTGCACCAACCTCACACTTGCCCCAACAGGTTCTCATATCACAAAACAAATACAAGTTGTCTTGGTGAAACAACTCCAACCCACTTATTGGCTCAACAATGTTGCATGCAAACGCACACAAACATATAAAACATAAGAATCTAATAGCTTTGCAAAGCCAAAGGGCGGGTACTCAATGATCTTACCGAGACCAGAGCTCCTTGAGTAAAATCAGCAAGAACACGATGACAGGGATAAAAGAAACAAATCGAGCTTCTAGGTTCTTTTAATAAAAGATTTCCCCATAAACCTTCATAAGCTCTTAAACCCCTGCCAATGTCAGGGATAAAAGAAACAAATCGAGTTTCTAGGTTCTTTTAAGAAAAGATTTCCCCATAAAACTTCATAAACTCTTAATCCCCTGCCACAAAACTCTAAATGACGTAGTAGCTAAAACATTCATCATGACGTAGTTAATTAATTAATAGACGAGTGCTCAGTAAATTTTATAAATTGACAGATCAGGAAAATGGCAGACATCGATATCAGCCCGGTACATGTAATAAAATGGTTATAAACCGGTGTTCAAGGGCCGGGAGGTGATATCGGCCCGGCCGAGCAACATAAACCCTCGAGCTAAAGCTCTCGGGCCAATATTGCTCTTCCGGGACGATATCACCTCCCGGTCCTTGAACACCGGTTAATAACCTCTTAATATTCGCTCTTTAAAATAAAAGCGCTGAACTGACCTATATTCGTAAATTTGCACTAAGAATATTTAAATGTAAAACTCGTTATTCATTTTACATCAGTTTGTTATTATATACTGAACAAAAATAAAAAGTATCCACTTGTTTTCCCATTACCATATTTTCATTTAATCAGGAACGCTTTGGATGGTGTTTATTTAGTTAATCTCAGTTGTTTTTGAGTTAAATTGTTCATGAATAAAAACTTCCACACCAAGACCTGAGGAACTGCCAATCAAATAACAATTAATCATGACTTACAAAACACTACATATTCAATTTCAAGGGAGGTAATTGGAAATGGTTGGAATTTCTAGCGTTGTTTATCGAGGACCAGTTGATTTATTTATGAAAATTTTGTGATTTTATTTATCCACAAGAGGTAGAGAACGTGATTTAATTCCAATAAATGTGAATATTTCAAAGAATCGCTAACATTTTACTGAAACCCATATTACAATAAAAACATTTTACTGAAACCCATATTACAATAAAGGGAAGACAACTAAGTTGTGGCTGCAGATTTTCAAGAATACTTTATCTCTTTGCAATGATAACAGAAAAGCATATGTGTACACATATAGAATTATGAGTTTTCGTTTTCATATTTTACAAAAGTTAATATAGGAAAGTGGATACTTTTTATTTTTGTTGAGTATATACGTTTGATTTTAGAGCCTTCTTTTATCAAAGTGGCATAAAAAGTGATCCAGAAATCTATTTGATATTAAAAAAAAAATAACCCAGTGTAATTAATAAAATGATATTATCTAAAGAAAAAAATTTCAAACAGTAATAAATGATAACATATCAACGAAAAATATTGTCAGTATATCATGAATAAAAAACAACATTGAAAACTTGTTTTTCCAGTTTCGCTTTCGAACCATGTATATAGTTACGTTGTTATGAACATTTTATTTTAGATCGTAGAATGGAATTATGATATCTGATCAAACTATAATATAATGGCGAAATGAATATTTTAATATTTGATGAAAACTGAGATAACCTATAAATCCTTTGCATCTTCGTCACTAAATTTACCATCGTACCATCGGTCCTACGTCATCATGCATTCGACACCAGCGAATATATTAATAAAGATGCCAAAAAAATTAAACCTGCCATACGCATCTGTATTTAAAAATACACATTTGAAAGTATTTGCCGCAAAACTTTTCTGCACTGATAAAATAAATTGTGCATGTAACAGGGTAAACTTTTTTTGTAATATATCACTACAAAAATACTACTATGTGTCAAATCTTCAAATGTACGCATCGTGTGTAGTTGAGAAATAACGATCGTAACAAAAACAACAACAACAAAAATCAATAAAAGCACTTAAAGCCCCAGCCCTAAACTTAAGTAAGAATATACTATTGAAAAATCATATTTGTCCACATAGACTCCAATATATAAACTCTCTAACAGAACACAAAAGGTCCGATCGCATTCTTTCTTATAGACGTGATTTTCAATGATAATGTTAAATTATAGTTAACGAAATTTTAAGAAGCTAAATATAATGGAGCTTTATTTAGCATCTATTTTTGACGAAGCGACCACTTCATGCGCGATCTCGATTTCTGTGACGTTTCGGAAATCCTACTTTGAAATTCGCTTTTGGTCGCGCGGACCAAATTTATTTTAGTAAATTAACATTTTATTAGCCCGAACTAATGCTGCAAATATGTGCCTATAGTTCCAAATACATGTAATATTTTATACAAGAGCGAGTTAATTGAAGTAATGCCGCTTTAAAGAACGTTCTTAACCCTGAATAGATGCCTTGTGCGAAAACCTTTGATCCATGTCAATAATCATTCCATGCAATGTGAATGATTAAATGGCACGTCACAGGAACAAGCTTCTTTCGTCATATTTATGACATTTTGCTTGATATTATACGAGTATTTGGGAACTACTTATAATTATCTTTTTTTCTCGTAACTAAAAAGTATAGTTTTACATATTTTGACAATATAGTGTTATTTATACAGCGAAATTCATATTTATAGTGCATTTTTTAAATAGTAAATACCTCTTTTCATAGTAAATCTTCTTTGAGGGACTGAATACATTTTTCAACAATAACGAAAGTATCCAGCCAGTCAACGAACTAGCACCATGATGGATTTTATTTCTGATTTAAAATAAATATTTCCATCACGTTTAGCATTGTTTAGTGAGACATACGACATATTGATAATGTATCAAGGGTGGAGTCGAACAGCTCATTTCGCTCTTAATGAAGCTTAAACAGGAAACTTGTCTGCTTTGTGAATGTAATAGAAGATATTTGTTTTACCAGTGTAAGATAGAAATATA